>JAHLJT010008446.1:167995536-168165445 GCA_031308135.1 Acheta domesticus | reverse complement strand
TCAGTATCTTGGGTGATTAATACGTCCTTCACTTATTACTATCGCGATTATTACCTGAGCACCAAAAGCAAAATATAAACATGGGAAATTTTTGAAGCCCAAAATTATTTTGGTAGTTACAAAAGCAATGGCACATAATACAATTATATACAGGCAATACTCAAGTTATGTTTATGTTATTATTATAAATTGTAAATTCATGCTAACCCCTTCAGCAATTAATTTTTCAATGCAATGGTGTACAAGACAAAATTCAACACCCTACCAGCCAATCCACTTCTATGACAAGTCGCAATGGTACATCGAAGGTCAGCTTAATATCTAGGACATAGGACTCAAGGGACTGGATTTATATACACAGTGTAATTTGTATAAAAAAACAAACAAACTTCCAGCACCACTGTGAAAGTAATATTTATATTCACAAGATTGGATGTTCCCACATTCCCGGACGGACTCTGGATCAAGCTTTAACAAGTGGATTTTAAATTCCTGTTTATAGCAAAATCTTCAGACATATACCGAAAAACTAACCACTTCAGTAACCAAAACCACACTAATAGATATTTTTCAATTATCGAAATCCACTTTCAAACTAGAGATTAATATAAAGATGGCGACCCAACCTGCACGATCGTAATTAAGCGTGTTTCTTTACGATACATACTTGACACAAGCGATTTCATTACCTCTGAAGAAAAAAAAACGTATGAGCTCACTTCAGGAGGGTAGTAAGTCCACATGAAACAACTCAACCTCACCAGATCACTATCAAACTATCCTCCTTTCCTATCGCTTTTCGTGTGTGAGAAAGCAGACTGTGATCAGTTGCTATCCTACCCTACCGGAGGAGGAAGGAACCTTTAGATGCTTCTATAATAACTCCTAGAATCTTGCAGCGCATGAATTCATATTTAATCTGAGGAAAAAATTCGACAGGTCATGAACATGTTATGAACATATTTTATTACAACTTGCATTATTTTCAAATATCATGTTACGTTCATACTTCAGCATTTGCCTTTTCTCACAGCTAATAGTGCGTAAGCCGGGCCCACCTCTCAACATTTTACTTCGACATAGTAAATTTAAATATCTTAAATGCCGTGTCTTCACTGTTCAACTCGTTAAAAATTATATGTTAAACTTAACATTTTTAACATATGGGATGTTTTCCATCTGCAATGGGAAACGTTGTTGTGTTGCTGCAATGGGAAACTATGTGTTGTTGGCCTGGAATATGCCACATTGTATAGTGAGTGGCAAAAGTATTGGAACACCTCGAAAATTTGAGCATTTGAATAAATTTTACAAAGAAAAAATAATATAAATGACCAATTTTCTGCGGAATTAAATACATTATATACAATAACGTTGCTACAATAAAAAACACTTAAAATGAAGTACAGGAAATTGAGAAACCAGAAATTTAAGAAAAAATCTCACAGAAAAAGGAAACCAAAAGGATTGGAACACACAAACTCTCAAACACTGTGACGGCTTTCCTGAAAGTCACCGCTGCTGCAGCCGTCTGTGGATTGATCTCCACCTTGTCAGTCGCGACTCACCTCTCAACCCTTAGCTGTAACGATTTCTGTATCAATTGCCTTTCTGGTATTCATCAGTCAGTGATTCATAAGTGTACGATACTGAAGTACTTGTTCATCAAATGCCTCTATGGGACGTAAAGAAACGGAAACAAGTGAAGAAGAGAGAAAACTAATAATTCGCTTGCGTAATGAATGTAGATCTTTGAGAGAATTTGGAAAGACTGTGCTAAGATCACACACTACAGTGTTTAATATAATTGATAGGTACAGTGTTCGGAAAACGGTGAAGAACAAACGCAGAAATGGGCAGCCACAGTTGCTGAATGAACGTGACACAAGACATTTTTTCGCGACATTAAGTACATCCAAAACTTAGTGCTCCAAACTTGCTTCTGGAACAGACATTTCTCCAAGTACCGTTCAAATAATACTAATAAACAGTGGGTACCATGGATGTGTCGCGTGTAGGAAATTCTGCATCAATGACAGTAACAGAATAAAGCACTTAGAATTTACTAAATAATATTGAAACAGTTCCCAATAAATGTGGAATCAATTTATTGTTGCTGATGAAATTAAATTTAATAAGGGAGATGTATGGGGCAGAGGAAGAGAAACTCCGAATTTCACGAAGAGAACCTGCAGCCCACAATGAATACAGAGGTGGTTCTGTACTCGGCTGGGGTGTTTGAGTGCTTCTGGTGTGGGGAATCTTCACTTTATAAATGGTACAATGGACCATGCAATATACATCAATATTGTGCAAAGTAAACTACCCAAAAGTGCTGAAAAAAAGGATCTCAAAGACGATTTCATTTTTCAGCAGGGCAATAATCCGAAGCACAGGCCTTGAAACACAAGAATGTGAATCCTTTCTAATACACCACGATATCCGGAAATGCCACCACAATCTCCAGACATTAATCTGATTGTCTATTAATGGGACATTTTGAAGAAAAAAATAGGAACAGACCGGTTTTGTATAAAAATTTTCATAAGCGCGCATTCTGGGAGGAATGGGACAGTATCTTACCACTTACTACTACACCACACTAATGACGGCAAAGCTCGTAGAATTAAAGCCAAGACGTATAGAAACCATTATAAATGCCAAAGGACATCTAATCAAATATTAATTTGTTTACAACAATTTTATTTAATTTTCAACCGCCGATACCTGTTCCAACCTGTTCCAATACTTTTGGCTCCTTTATTTGCGTACTAATGTTTGTAAACTTCGTTTTAAATTTTACAGGAAGTTATGTTTTTGTTCGTTGATATTAGTTACAAAATGTAGGCTACACTGTTTTCAATGCGACCTAAAATGTTTAATTTGTGTTTTATTTTACACCTGTAATTTATTCATTTTTTGAAATTTCCGAGGTTCGAATACTTTTGACACTCACTGTATGAAAGTGTCTGTAGTGTTTAGGTTGGCGTACCTGTAGTTATTATGCAAGTGCAATGATCTCAACTATATATTATGACCGAAAGTATTCTTTTCCCCCTTTCTTTTACTATTTCTCCACTATTTATTATATTGAAATAATAACAATATTTGAGGGAGAAAAGCGGTCAATAGAAAAAAAGTATTTGAGCGGGTTTGATAGGCCGTCTATACAGACTCTTGGCATGTAATATTTACGTACGTATTTATGTCGGGGTCGGGATTTCTCCTTACCATGACGACTAATAATAACAACAATACTTACTTCCTCAACATTTGCTATCCATATACTGTAAATTACACACATAAACATACAAATATCTAATTTATGACAAATAATGTGAACCCAAACATCGACAAAATATTATCCTCACTCTCTCATTGTTGCTTTACAAATTATGTTTTGTTCATTCCCTACCTGAATGCATGCATGGCTAATTTTCCTTCCTTCAAATATCAAATTAATTCTAAAATTCAAACACAACTTGATCTTCCTACCTTTATTAATTTTGAACAATTCCCCATCGTTTACTTCCCTGTAATAGTCGAACAGCACACTTGTCCGTCGTTCGTCCAAGACGTGAAGTCGTCCCACCTCCAATTTTCAATTATTCCACACAAAAAATGTTCATGTTTAGACACACACTTCTACGCTTCCCATCAATGCTTCCAAAATTCCCGGAGTTCTCTAAACAGTTGTTGCTGTTCTACGACACTTCCATTCGCGTATTTTCGACATCACCACGAGATCAATATTTTACGTCCTACCGTCAGCACGCCTAAAAAACCATCTCTCTCGTTGTTTATTTTTCGCGCGTCATCTGTCATAGATTCCTGCGTGAACTGTACCCAAATACGTTCCTTTTTTCTTCCGCCGCCTCTCTCATTCGATTAATCGCACTGTTCAATTTTCTGATTGGTGATCTTGATTTACTATTGTATTTTACCCCTCCCACGGAATTTACTCACGTGTCTTTTAATTAATCACATTGTGATAATCAACTATCACTATATATATATATATATATATATATATAATATATATATATATATATATGAGAGAGAGCTCTAATTAGGTGTTTCAAACACGTTCCGAGCTGACTTATTGACATAGTATTCAATGGTGTAGCGTCAGGGGACGCTAGATGCTGAGCATCCCCACGTCAAATATTAATCAAAGAATCCTAAATATTGTATCGATAAACTTACAAGTGACCACGTTGAGCTAAGCACGTTTTGTATACATTTTAAAAGTGATTTCCTGTGATTGAATTCGGCGCGTTGGTACAAGCTGGCCTCTGATTGCTTGGATGCTAAAATGGTTCTAGCATCTGCTAAGAGATTGCGAAGGGCAATGCGCAGACGGCGAAATGGCAGACGCATGCGCAGACGGCGAGGTTCCCCCCTCCCCATCTCACCTTCTCCTAAAGATTCACGAGTTCTTACGCTAGAGTACGACTGAGGCGTATGAGCAAGAGCAATGCTCGTTTGTGCACGAGAGCGCAGCATACTTGACGCTGCCAGTGAAATGTTTTTTTCTCTCCCTTGAGATTCTCTGCTTGGTCATGGGAACAAACAGAAATAGTGCTTGCCTACTAATTATTAATTATATCTAAGAACATAAATTCTTCCTAAATATATAAATATTATTTTGGACTGCACTATATAATTCACAAGTGATCTCACTGCCAATCGCCCATGAGAATTAAAGCTCAGCCATTGCATAATTTGCTTTCAAGAACTCTCCTGACATAAATCTGTTGAAGTATTCTAACATTTGTTTTAATAGCATAGATTCTAGAGAACATTAAAGATCATGATGTGTTCAGTTGGCGTTATTGTTGAGCATCCCCAAACGCGTGAGTCACGTTACGCCACTGATAGTATTCTACATTGGCGACGAGGTAAATCGGAGTGAAATGTGTTCTGTGCACGTGTAAAATCGTGTGCAACGTGTGGCAAATAAACATGTGCTTAAGCGACCGAGATCACGTGTGACGTTATAAACAAACAGAGAATCCCGCAAAATGGATCGAAATTCGTCGAGAGAATTGGAACGTTTTGCTGTCAAAGTGGATAACGCAACAGTGGGAACACGCTGGAAGAAATGGATGCGATCATTCGAGTTGTTAGTGGCAACAAAAACGAACCCCACCAATGTGCAGAAGCAAACATTTTTTGTTACATTTGGCAGGACCCGATCACAGAATGTTCTTTATACATTGAATGTTGTGCCAGAAGAACGAAATGTATATGATTTAACGAAAACAGCACTAGAAAATCATGTTGCCCCGCAAGTAAATGTACAATACGAGAGACACGTTTTTTTGTTGTTTATCTCAGAAGGTAAACTGAATCTATTGACAATTACGTGATTCGATTACAAC
Organism: Acheta domesticus; assembly: GCA_031308135.1. Lineage (NCBI taxonomy): Eukaryota > Metazoa > Arthropoda > Insecta > Orthoptera > Gryllidae > Acheta > Acheta domesticus. The sequence goes on along the minus strand of JAHLJT010008446.1, from coordinate 168,160,061 downwards.
AACAAGCAGAAAATTGTTGAGAAGTGTTGTACAGACGAATTACGACGTCAATTGTTGAAAAAAGGGACATCGTTGACATTGCACGGGTTAAATTGACATTTGCAATAGTGAAATAGTGCGAAGCAAAGTTTTTAAAATAGAGATTTAAAGTTTTAATCTTCTCTAAATTAAAAGAATTTTGGATAAAAAGTTATGGAGCTATGGCCAATTGCAAAGTTTGTGGCACCCCTGAACTCATTTTTAAAAACTATATTATTGGTGCCGATGTTATTCTTGCATTGAAAACTAACTTTTTTTCGCTAAACCTCTACAAATATCTTCATTACAACGTAATAGTTAACAAAGAAATCATATAGAGCAGTGCGGAAGAAATGTGGGTTGTAAATAGTGACGGCTCGCGGCGCAATTTTAGTCGATTGCAGTGAAATAGTTAAATTGGGCGAAGCAACGTTCTCAAAGAAGAGATTTGGAGCTCTAATTTTGTCTAAATTAAAAGTATTTTGGATAAAAATTTACGGAGCTATGGTCAATTGAAAAATGTCTATTTCTATGGTTTTAACGTAAAAATTGGCAATATTCGAGCTAATGTGGCATACTGAGTCAAATAAGTATTGGTTGATTATTATGAAATTGTTGCGGGATAACATGGGCACCACCTCAGCCCAAAATCCGTTGATAAAAATCACATTAAATAATATTTATTCATGATTTTCTAAAAAGTAGCGAATAATGGGGTGTTTATGGGGTTTTGACACCCCTAAACCCATTTCAAAATCTGTGTTGCCAGACATGAAGAATGGCAGGTCCAGTTTTTCCGAAAAAAATTTGTCTTTGAGAAAATTGAGTTTAAAAATTACTTCCGAGGCGCGAAATTCAAACCGACCGCAACGACTCTGCAGATAGCGGCGTCACCTTCTGCGCGGAGCGTTTCCTCGTTTCTCGGCGTAAATAGTGAAACAGTCGAGTAATATTCTGGAAAGCATCGCGTTGCTTACACTAGAATAGTATTGTATTTGCAGGTTATATTCAATAGTACACTTAATAGTATCAAGTATTTGCAGGTTCTATTCAATAAATATTTTAAATGTACGAACAGAACATCGAGTTTTGTTCAAAATGATAGCCACGGTACACAGCGGCGTAAACACAAATTATGAACACGATCCAACATTTATGAAAAAATATTGAATCTCCTGGAATGCTCGAATTGTTATTTTTAGCACATATTAATATGAACTAGTGCTTTGGGCTTAAGATTGCCACGTAAATGATAGTCTCCTGAACATTATTCTAAATATCGTGATATACTAAAAGCGTTTTGGAAATGAAATATTCGTTCTGAATTCCCGTTCCATGAAAATACTGAGTTTATCTCTGGGCGCGGAATTGAATTGATGCTTTTTACAGTCATTTTGTGGTGATGCAGACCAAACAGTGCATTGAAGAATTTTTGTAGGGGCACGTAGGCCATTAACCTAACCCACAGGTCAATATCAACAGAGATAAAATCCAACCCAACATATATTTCGTTCTTGCATTTATCTTAAGCGATTGGGGAACACAAGGGAAAACAAAGAAATAAGTATGCTCCCATTATAACATTACCGTATGTAGAATACATATTTAATTAATCATAAATTGGATTTTCTAAAATTTACCATTAAAAATAACCATCTAGAAATTTACCTGACTCTGTAAATTAATTGTATACCATCCTCCCAATCAGGATTACAAATGAGGGCCAATTTCTAGCATGCACACAGAAACATATGTCAAAATAATGGAGGTATAGAATTTCGCAATATTGATAACATACATTATTACATTGATTGAATACATAAATAATTCCAATTTTATAAAATGAAAAATATAACATTTAACACTGTAGTCCTGCAACAAAGAACAAATATTGCAGTATCTAATGTTCAGTTCATGTTAAATTCAGTGAAAAGGCAGTTTTTTACAAGAACAAAAGTATTTGAGCAAAACGACCCACCCTACCAATATTGTTCTTCAAAGGAAAAAACAGAAGAAAATTTATAAAAATGTATTTTGGAAACATTTTTTAAAAAATTGGAAACATTTAATAAATAAAAATTTGCATTCTCCTTCTCACAAACCTTTCAACGTACCAAAACTATTCAAAATCTCTTTTCAAATACAAATAAACTACGACATCTCCAAAATCACACAAATTCTAGATTCTCTTACTCTGATATATTCAAACAAAATTTTCTACTACTTCAAACTATAGATCTTTAATTTCCAACAGATCAACAAATTATTTATACAATTATTCTACAAATTCTGCCTTTATTACAAACATACTTCCTCCGCTTTTTATTGTCTATTAATACAAATACTATTACACTAATAAAATGGAATTCTAATAGACTAAATGACAAAAAATCTTTTTCTTTCCCTTTTTTCCATTTCATAATATTGACAGGGCATATATTTCTAAAACACATCTAATCCCTCAACAAAAACTTATAAGATTATAACATTCATAAAACGATATAATTCCCTGACCATGCTTGTGTGGAATAATCAATAATAGGCCTAATAATGAATTCTGTATTTCATCAACAGATACTTTTGTCTATATCTAACATTTTAGAATGTATAGCTTCACAAATTCAATTAAGTAACACGATTTACTTTCTATATTCTATTTATAAGCCACCTAACGAACTCTTTCCTACGTATAGTATAGAGAAAGTTATGTAATATTGCGCAAAAAAACGGCGGATTTTCGGCAGAAAAACTCTTATTACAGGGTCCTGGTATAGAAAAAGTGGATAAATCCAGTTGCTAAATATCTCCTAACACGTGATTTAGCCAGAATCCCTCTTTTTTGGGTCCTTGTTACCGAAAAACCAATTGAAAGCAAAAGGTCTGTCCGTCCGTCTGTGAACAACGCCAGCGACTAAACCGTTCAGCCAATTTTCTCCAAAACTGATACACTCTGATCGATCTAGCTGATCACGTGGCCCCTTAAATTTGAACAGATATTTTAATTTTCGGGGGTATTTTACATGAAGAATCCCGGACATTTTCAAAATTAGAAAAAACGCTCCAAGTTTTTTCTTTATATTTCTTGTAAGAATAGAGTAAAACACACTTCTTAAGGTACCATACGTTCGATTTTTACAGTTAACTCTGAATTTTCGAAAATTGCAAAAGTTTGAATTGTATTCGGCGTTCTCATCCAACTACAAAATTGCAGATAGAGATTTTTCCTTCAAATAAAATTTGTTCTTCGTAGCGAGTTCTATCTTTAAGGTTATGTACATTTTTTTTTTTTAAATTTTAGTCGTTTTCGGCGCAATATTGCGTGCAATATGTGCAATTTAGAAAAATACGAAAATAAGATTTTCTCAAAAACGACTCCAAATTTTTTCTTCAAACTTTTGGTAAGGATAGTACTAAATGTACTCTATTAGATGACATCAACGTCAAAATGCTCTATTCTTTTGTTGTTGTTTTTAAATTACAAAAATGTACTTTTTTACTTGTCTCTCACGTTAATATTTACATTAGCGGCGATTTGTTGACATTATTATATTAACGAGTGCTTTAAATAATGTCAAGTAACGTTTTCTCAAAAATTCAACATATTTTCTGTGAAAACTAGCACAAAATTCCGCATTTTCAGAAACGTTCAATCGCCATTTTCTCATAAATGGCTCCAAATTTTTTCTTAAAACTTTTCGAATGCATAGTGCTAATTGCGCTCTTTAATATGACGTTAAGTTCATTTTGAGGTATTTTTTTTCAAAAATTACACAAATGTATTTTTTTAAAGATCTCTCACATCTTTAATATGCACACTATCAGCAATTTATGAACATTATTATATTTGTGAGTGTAAGTGAGTCATTTGACTTCCATTGAAGTTTTTTGAAAACTCAAAAATTTTCTGTGAAAAAGAGCTTCAAATTTTCCATTATTAGTAGCGCTTAAACGCCATTTTCGTAAAAAACTGCTACAATTTTCTGAAAGAAAATTGCCATTTAGGACGAGGTTTTTGTGTTCTTAATATCCTAAAATTAATATTTCCGTTCTACCATTAGGAAACAAATAAATTGAGAAAATGTCAAAAAAATGTACTTTGGGCGGCGATAGATGGCTGCTGGTTTCTCAGTGAAGTGTATTTATCAAAACTACATCTTCAAATAAGGTCATGCTTAATTTTTTTTCAAATACTTGTAGTTTTTCTGTAATTTTGTAAGGAACATAATAGCCCGCTGCAAATTTACTGGGCTTTAGACAGCCGGATGCGTCGTAAATTAGAATTGCAATTTTGTATATTATTTCTTTTTTTCGTTCTTACATTCGACCTTTTATTATAATTTACATATTAATCTTTTATAAATTATTTATTTTGAAATATTTGAAATAAAAATTGCTAGCTCTTTAAGGAATTACGACAATGTAGGGAATGCAACAATGGAATTCCGTTTCATGGTCCTGAATTTCTTTTTTTTTTTTTTAATTTATTCTAGCTTGGTCATTGGCCCTCTGCAGCTGCATAAGATATATGCATTAGTATAAGAGATATATAGAAGAATTATCTGATACATTATACACAATAATCCAGTTTTGGATATGATACAATATAGTGTTTGTATAGTTTGTCATGAGAAAATACTCATCAGTTTCAGTCTTTGGGGATCGAAAAATTCTCTTTTTAGCTTTCTTGTGATCTTTTGCAATGAGGATTTTGCTTACCTATATGAAAGTGAATGGCCGAAGGGATCTTTAATATTTTGGAATAGAATTTTGCTACTGAGAGGGAGAAGTGGACGGGACAGTGAATTTCTGTGAATTACGTGTACGTGTCATTGTTGTGACTTGATATAGCTGTATGGTATCAGACATTTTTTTCCAATACTAGTTTATAAAACTTTTGAAATATATTTTTATGCAGCTGTAGTGTCATGCACGGGTCGCCGTGGCGATGTGCAGTGTTGCCTCGGCGTCAGCTCAGTCGGTTTTAGTTGTTTTTTTAGCTGTTTCGTAGAAAACGAAATGATGGAAGGAAGTTGTAGGTTCAGTTAAAATAGCATGCTTCACTGGTAAACACTGAATTCATTCCTGACTGGCTGTCAGGGAAGTTACAAAATAAATTTATGATAGAATAGGATAGAATCATTACCTCTCTGATGAGCTCTTATTAAATGAAACTATTGTTAAGATTTCCAAAAGAACAAAATGAATTATTAAATAGAATCTTTAAAATTATCACAAAATTAGCTTCATCAATATGACGTTAATCGTCAAATCACGACAACTCTCCTCTGAGGCCTCTATGATGACAATAAAAATCACGTCATGCGTGAAAAGCAGTCTGAAGTACCCGTAAGCGCGGGTTAGCCTGAGCTATACTCTTGGAAAGGATGCTGTGCCGGGCGGCGCCGCAGCGGCGGCGACGGCGGCGGCAACAGCGGCGGCGACGGCGGCGGTGGTCGGAGTTGACGACCCTGTCAGCTGGGAGGCTGGCTGGCACGGTGGCCTGTCAGCGGCGACGGCGGTGGCAGCGGGGTTGTCGGGGGCGTGGCGAGCGGTCTGGGGCGTCGCCCGCGGTCCAGTGCGGCCTTCAGCTCACCCTGCAGTCGCAGCGTCGAATCGTGGCGTGGCTCAGACACTTCGTACCCGCGTGCATGAGGTGGACATTCGCCGACCGAGGCAGTCGCGGATCATTCACAATTACAGTCGATCCTTTGCGGTCATATCCCGTGGATGATTTCAACGTTCGTGAAATTTTGGTGGTATGGCCATCAAACGCCGGACTCAGAATAATCGAAAGCGAACGTCTCTCGATCAGGATCAAAAAATTAGGACGTCTCTTCAGAATGAGACCCGGTGACCGAAGTGAGTGAAGTCAACGAAGTGAAGTGAACCAAGTCATTCTCTCTTACGTGCGCTTCTCGTACGAACCCCCTCGGTTCCCCTTCCCCACAGCGCTTCTGGCTTCGAATTTACCCCTTCCCCGGCAGTCATCATCTTATTGGCCGAAACTTGTGGCGTCTTACTTTATACCCCGCCAATCAGCTCCAGCGATCTTCTGGAATTTTCCTCTGTCTGTCTTTGAGGTGCATGAGGCGCATGGGGGTCTGGCAACGCCCGCGGGCACTCGTTCGAAATAAGAGTTCATTTATCTGGCGGTTGCTTCTCTGCTCGCGTCAAGCGAGGGCTTGTTCGCCTACCGAGGACAAATCACATTGGGGGGGGGGAAAGAAGAGGTACCAGGAGGGGGGTGGGTCTAGAACAAACCCCTTCTTAGATGAAGGTCCCCTCCGAAGCGACGCCTACCTGCGCGGCCGTTGGTCATAAAATTTTATGAAAATGTGCCACGCCCGGGCGGTCTGGCGTGTAGGTTTACGAGAACTCGAATTCCTTCCTCTAAACATTATTTTAGGAATAAATATTAATGTGCCGCCACAGTAGAATGTACATAGTTTTGACAACTCTGCAATGGAAACTGTGAGTTGTAGTTGAATTGGACATTTTCAAATAATAGCTAAGATTTTAGTAGCACAGAAAGTGCAATATTTCAATCCTACATACCTGTTTCCAATAACACAGGAAAGTATGCGCTGTTGTATCACCACTAGTTCAATCTTCTAATCCAATGATACTCTTGGAGATTTCAACAGCAAAAAAAACGTCTTAGGGATGCAACTCATCAAATTCTCAAGGTATTCATTTACAACAAATATATCTTTCAAAATAATTTAGTAATATATACTCACTTTGAACCAATCTATTACTCTAATCCTAACAATATAATATCAGATATGTTAAGTATAATAATTACAAAAATGTAAATCTACAGTGCTTTCAATCTTCACTTCCTGAATTAGATTTTGATTATCTCCTTATTAAAATGTGTTTTAATTCTCCACTACTAAAAATGAATTATCCCCTTTATAACATTTGTATAAACTGGAATATATAACATACATACGTACATAAATTCAAATTTCAACTTCCCAAAAACAATCAATAAATAATACTCAAAAATTTGATACAGAATCAGAAAAATTAACTAAACCACTTCTAGATGCTTAAAAATATTCCAGCACACACATTGAACCTTCCATTCGTACTGTATTTCTTCCTATATATTACTCAAATCGTATTAAATCAACACATAATTTGGACCTGTTGGCAACAAACTCCTTGACATTAAAATAAAAATTAATACGTTATCATAAACTACGCCAGTGCGTGTAAACCAGTATGCATTACACAAATTTCAAAATTATACTGCACATATACACTCCAACAGCAGACCACAGACCACAAAGGTCAACATTTGCAAAATTAACAAAGTCTTATACTCCTCACCCAATATTAAACCTACCTACCCAATATTAACCCAAACAGCAACCTACATCAGCATCTGCCTAAATCAATTTTCAAGAATCAAATTTGACTGCGCAACAACTAGAGAAGTCTTTTACACTAAACCCTATAACAGATCAAACTTAACCTTAAGTACACTGATTTCTACTGATTTGCCTAAAGGCAAACGAACTCTCATCGAAGGCTATCAACTCGAATTTCATGTACGCACAGCCAACAATGAAGTTGGGAATGAATACGAGAGACGAACAAACCGGGCGAATTTCAGTCGATGAGATAACAGACACTGAACAGGCCGCGCAGGGCGTCGGCACGTTCTCCGCGTCGCCGCGTCCCCCGCGTCGGCACGTTCTCCGGAAAATTCTTCGAAGGTGGAATAGTTGTAGAAATCGGACATAATCACAAGCACAACAAATTTCCGAATCCCCCCCCCCCAGAGACTGCCGCAAAATATCCAAGTTTTGAAATCTCGACATCAACTTCCTGCACTTCTTAGTCATGACAAATGAATCTATACTCGTTTTTCTGTTAAGAAGGCACAATGGGCTCTTATGGGCAATGTTATTCTTACGGAAGGATTTCGTGCATTGTTGCCAAATCGATTGTTGCAAAATTAAGTTGAAAAAATTTAGTCTAGTAGAGAAAATTACGAGGAGCACGATGGTAATAATGAAAAATGTGTCACTCTATTCCTTGTTAAATAAAATAATGAAAACCTTGGATTTCTGCGGAACTGACCTTCTAAACACTTATTTATTCAAACCGTTGAAACACATCCAAATATTGGTGAAATTATTTTGCAAAAAATCGATACATTACTTCGTTTACCTCTACTAGGAGTCAACGCTTTCATTTGATCAATACGTCGAAATATGTGCTTTAAAAAAATGAATTATCAACGAAAATGTGTACATTTTTAATTTGTGCATAAGAATATGTTGTCGCTGTCATATTTTCGTTCTTGAAGTCCAATTAAAAACTTCCAGTAACAAAGTTTTTGGAAAAATTAAGAAGTGATTTTCTATTATCACCCGAAGGTCTTTGGATGCATTACTTCTGCGTATTTGCTGTTTGTTTTGAAGTCGAGCAGGGCCGTGGCGGTGGCCGGGCGCGACGTGAGGCGACGACGTAAATATCGATGGGCGACGCCGCGACGCGACGAAATGCAAGATACAGATGCGGAATTTCTGACCTGTAGGGCTGAAAGGATCTTTCTTTGTGAATGAACTTTGCAAAGCAACGGGCATTACCAGGCGTTCGTTCTATAGAATAAAAAAGGAAAATGAGATAGGAGAAATAACAACCCCGAAAAAACACAGGTTACTGGACTGAAGTAGAACAAATAGGGAAGTGAAGTATAATGATTTTGTACGCAGCGCGATACGTCGCAAATTCCAGGCATTTCTTTTTAATACTGTCCCTGCAACAATCGAATGTGTAATGAAAGATGTTAATGATGATAAAGATTTACCAAATTTCAAATATACTACGTTTTATCGCCTATTGAAAGAAATGGGGTTTGAATTTGAAAAGCGAGGGAAAAAGGCTCTACTGATAGAAAAAAATGACATAATATTGTGGTGACATTCATACTTACGAAAAATGCGACAGTACAGAAATGAGGAAAGGAATATAGTGTACATAGATTAATGTTGGATAAATGTTGGACATACTGTATCGAAAGTTTGGAAGGACGAAACTGTAAAAACACCGAAGGATGCATTTTTGACTGGATTGTCCACAGGAGTCCCTACAGCTCGGGGACCGCGATTTGTATTGCTACACGCCGGTGGCAAGAAGGAATTTACAGAGGGAGCAAAACATGTTTTCTTGGCGAAGAAGAATTCTGGTGACTAGCATGACGAAATGGATAGTGTTAGATTTGAACGGTGCTTCAAAGAAAGATTATTACCTAACATAGAGTCAGGAACTCTCGTTGTTATAGACAATGCGCCCTACCATTGCTTCAATAATAATAATAATAATAATAATAATAATAATAATAATAATAATAATAATGTACCATGAGCGACCAAACCTTTTATTTAGTAGACGCATCCATTACAATGAATGCTAGGCGTGATTTTGACGCTTCTTGAGCGAGCGAGTAAGGCAGCGTGACGTGTTGGCAACAACGCGCGGATTCTCCATAAGACACACAATGCCTTCTCAACGTGAAAAGCGGTATAGTTGCTTGCTATGCCACAACTTGATTCACGATTTCACTCAATTCTCCAAGAAGTCCCGAATCTATTATTTGATCAGGTTCCGACTAGCCAGACGACTAGCCACCTACGCATTTACAGCGCGGCAGACAACCTCGACACTTTAATGACATGACTAGTAGTGCGAGTAACGGATACGATGCATCATCTCTTTCAAACCAAGAACATCCTTCACTGGACACAACCAGATACGGTTCTTCAATTCCATAGACACATACCCCTGACTGCTCCACATTAATTTTGAACCATGTACGGTCGCAAGAACATTATCTCTGCCTGTCAAAGAGAGCAAAACACAATGCATTGTATATATCCCAGTTAATACGGTTTATTTACTCATACGTTTCCACGAAAACAGTATGGAAATACTTCAATTTCTTTAATATTCACATATTCGTATGTGTATTGAAGCAACGCAATATTTTTTATGATAAAAATATTGATTTCTCTTACTTCAATTTGATAAGAATCAACAGAAATACTTGTTTAACATAAAATTCACAGAGAGTCAGAGATATTATTAAACCGATGGAGACTAGAATTGATTCAATCGTTATTTCGAATTAATCATTTGCTGGTGTGGGTAGTTCAGTACTACCGAAAGTTGAAGACGTCTTAAAAACAAAATGAAAAGTAGAGAAGAAAATGCCGCAAAATATACTACTTATGAAGATTAAAATAGACCAACAGCTAGATCATGTAGGCATGTTAAAAGAAGTAAGCAAGCAGACCCAAGATAAGAACCTAACAATAAATAGAACAAGATATAATGCAAAAAGTGGCGTTTTAGTAGTAGAGGTAGCAACTAAAAATGCAGCAGAAGCTGTCAGAGAGGGATTGGTTAAATCATCTCTCGTTGAAGAAAAACTAAGTCATAAGTTTATGCCAAACATCGCTGTCCATGGCATACCTAGAAATATGAATAAGTCTGTGATGAATGATTATAAAAGCAGAACTTTGAAAGTACCCTTCTTGAAGAAGCTAAAGAAACAAAAGTATTATTTAAAATGGGAAGAGATAATGAAAACAAGCTACAATGGTGCTGGATACCTAGAGTGTCCTCTCGGATTTTGAATCATTGCAGCACAATGGAGAGACTCTATGCCGATATGTTATCTTCTCCGTGCTATAAATATGTGACGGCGATGCGTTGCCTCAACTGTCTAAAGCAGTGATCGCCAAAGCGACGATCGCGAGCTACCAGTAGCTCCCGGGACAAGTTTTGCTAGAACTCGGCCATGCTCGAGGTTGGCTAGTCTCCACGTGTTCTACAGAACAGCTGATATTTTTACCTACTACTCGATGATCGACTAACATAGTTCAAATATCTCAATTGGCCATATTTGCTTGAGGCCCGTCATCACGATGGAGTATGTCACGGCATTTCGCGACGTTCAGAGTCGTGCCGCCAGATACCGCATGATCACGACTGTATCAAGCAGTGCATGCGAACACGCGCCTTCTAGCGGCATGACGGAGAAAGACGCGAAATGCCGTGTGCTATTCCATCGTGGCCATAGGAACTTGAGGGGCAGAGTTAGAAAAATAGCACTATAAGGTGCAGAACGTCAAGATCAATCCAAAATTATACGAGAAGCAGATTTTCAACCGTTTGTGGTGTTTTAAAGGCTACGAATACGACGTCGACCTTGTTGAAAATCCAAGCTTCGAGATCTGTCCAGCTAGAACGATTCCATTAGCCATAAAAAAAGCAGTGATACAGGAGCTCGACAAAATGGTAAAAATGGACGTCATCAAAAGAGTCACAAAGCCAACAGCAGCACTATCGCCTCTAGTAATCGTCAAAAATGGGACAAAATTGTCTGTGTATCGACTCTACTGTCGTGAACCAAAATATTAAGAGAAGACATTTTCTTTCAACACAATTGATGCCATCGCCGCAAGAATCGCCGGTAGTAAGTAATTCACACTGCACTCGAGGTTTTTGGCAAATAAGAGTCACTGAGAGAACGCAAGAATACTTAACGTTTGCAACACCATGGGGTCGTTATACCTGTAGGCGACTTCAGTTTTGACTCTCCTCAGCTCCAGACGTATTTCAGCAGATTATGTCAGAGTTTCTACAGGACATTCCCAACGTTGAATGCGCAATACATACTAATTCATGCTAGTACAGAGCAGAAAATTCGAGACACCACTGAAACAGTACTCCGAAGACTGCATGAAAATGGCTTGAAACAACAAAGAAAAGTGCTCATACAATGTACAAAGGATTAATTTTTTGGGCCACGTCTTGTCGGACAAAGGACTTGAAATAGACGAGACTAAAGACGACGCGATAAAGAAGTTCAAAGTTCCGAAGAATGGTGAAGAACTACTGAGACTGTTCTTCTTGAAGTTGTCGTGGGGGAAGGGGTCTGGCACCACGTGCAGGGGAATGGAAGGACGGTAAGGGCAGAAAGTGCTCTCTGGTCCATTCCCTATTCTCCTAAAGGCCTAAGGCGGATGAGAGGGAGCAATAAGAACAGGGATCACCCCAGTCATGGCAAACAGCAGTTTATTGGGGAGGTGTTACTTACATAGGCACCTAACGTAGCCCAGCCTCTGCGAGGACGGTCCACCGGAAGAGCGACTTTGCAGCGTCCATCGGACGGTTGGCGACACTCGAAGTGCACGGCGGTCAGGGGCGAAGGCGGGAAGCCACTAGCAGGACCCCGGAGGGTCGGTCTGGACTAGCAGGGGTGGAGGAGTGTCCGCAGGGCCAGTTTGGGGCTATCTGAACCGACTAGGGGTGAAGGGAAGTCGGCAGGGCCAGTTTGGGCCTATCTGAACCGACGGATGAGTGGAAGGTCCGTACACATGGGCGACGAGCTCACGAGTAGCATTCGTCCCCCCGCTAAGCGGAGGCCAAACTGTTATATAGACCTTTACTGCTGAGACGCTCTTTCCGCGGCGGAGCTACGTCATTATGCTTACGCGGGTGCCAGCCGTCTGCGGCCACGCGACAAAGTGCCGTGTCCATCACTGGAGGTTGGCGACCACTTCCCCGAACTTTTCTCTGTCTTGTGCCACATGGAACAATACCTGTCCATTTTCGGATGTTTGCCAACCAGGACATTTTCTTCCTGCCGACTCCCTGTCTACCCTGAACTTTCCCCATAATTATTAGTTGTAACAGTTCATATTTGGGGTTTCTAAGTAAATGACCAAGATACAGTGTTTTTCTAATTTTAATCATTTTTAATATATCGCCTTATACCATTTCTCTCTAGTATGTAGTCATTACGAACTTTATCAGTCCAGGAGTTTCTCAACATTCTCCTGATCATCCACATTTTGAATGCCTCCAGTCTATTAATTGATGCTGTTTTCAGAGTCCATGTTTCAGCACCATATAAGAGAACAGTTGCCACGTAACATTTTGCCACTCTCCAACTGAGGATAAAACTCAAGTCTATGCTACATAGACAATTCCTCATTTTGTTGAATATAGATCTTGCTTTGATTCTCGTTTTTACTTCCAAATCTGATGTCCATGACTCATTTAAAATTTGTCCCAAATATTTATACTGATAAAATCGCTCAATCGGTTGATCGTTGATGAACAGTTGAAATGGTCTTCCACATTTCTTACTAATTAGCATTACTTTGTTTTATGTACATTTATTTCTAATTCATAATCTTTGCAAGTTCGATTTATTCTGTTCATTATTTCTTGCAAATCCGCAGCAGTTTCTGCCAAGATTAGTGTATCATCTGCGTAACGTATGTTAGAAATAGGAATACCATTCACTTTTCCTCCCAGATTACAATCCTGTAAGGCATCTTTAAAAACATGTTCAGAATACAGGTTAAATAGCAATGGAGACAGAATACACCCCTGTCTAACTCACATCCACTTCCGCAGTAAGGTGCTGATCAACTCGCACTTGAGCAGTTTGTCCCCAATATAAGTTTTTTCTTGACACTTATATCTTTTAAATCTATATTAATACTCTCCAAAATATGCATAAGCGTATCGTGTTTCACATTATCGAACGCCTATTTAAAATCAATAAAACATAAAACATACTTCTCGACCTTGATCCAAACATTTCTGTACTACAACTTGAGTGACAAACAGGGCTTGTAAAAAAAGCTTTCTAAAACCAAACTGTGTATGTTCTATTTCAACTTCTACTTTTCTCCAAATACGAGCATGTATGATGCGTAAAAATTTCTTGAGTACATAGCTCATCAAACTTATCGTCCGATAGTCGTCAGAGCTTTTTGCCCTAGCTGTCTTTGTAAGCGTGATAAATACAGATTTTAGCCAATCAGTAGGTATATACCCAGTGTCATATATATTGTTAAAAAGATTTGTAATTTTAGTAATACTCGCATCGTTCAAAAGTTTTAAAATTTCTACGTTGATGGTATTCAAACCTACAGCTTTGCCATTTTTACTTGCAATAATGGCTTTTTGAACTTCTTCCTTGAGAATATGTGGTCCAGTTCCGTCTATTAACTAAGTCAGTTAATATTCTCGATCATCATCAAACAATTTTTCTATGTAACTCTTCCAAACATCACATTTGTCTTCTTTACTAATTGCAGCATTCCCATCATCCTTCAGAATCTTAAGGCAGTGCTTTCTTCTGCATGTATTATTAATTTCTTTGATCCTATTATGGACGTTAAAGTCACCACGCATCTTATTTAACATCTCTATCTCCCTACATTGCGAAGCATACCACTTTGCTTTCGAAGTTCGAATTTTGGATCTTATCGTCTTCTGCAATTCCTTGTACTTCTCAAGACGACACGTTTTCATCTTCCGACGCTCAGTCGTCATTGACATAATTTCATCGGTCATCCAATTCTTGCGCTGCTGTTGCTCTTGCATCAGGTTATTTTCCGTAACTGCATTATACTGCGATTTTTGTAGGAAGAGCTCTCAAGGTCACTCAAATCCCATCTTCGCGATGGAATATGTCACGGCATTTCGTGTCATTCACAGTCGTTCCGCTAGATTTCGCACGATCGCGACCGTATGAAGCAGTGCTTGCGATCATGCGACTTCTACCGGCAAGACCGAGAAAAGACGCCAAATGCCGTGACATATTCCATCGCGAAGATGGGATTTGAGTGGCCTTGAGAGCTCTTCCTACAAAAATCGCAGTATAAACACTTTTTTAACTCCTGACCATGTTTCCTCTATACTAGTCCCTTGTATCTTACGTATTTCTTCATTGAGCTTGTAAGAGATTTCTTGGACGACATCATCGGAGTTCAACAATCTTAAATTCAATTTCCTGTTTGTATTATGTGATCGACGTCTTTTTAATCTTACCCTTATATTCGCCACATCAGGATTATGATCCGAGTTAATGTATCCGCTCGTATATGTTTTGGCACTCTTCACAGCATTTCTAAAACGTTTATTGATCAAAATAAAATCTATTTGATTACCGACAATATTGGTGTCCTTCTCTTGAGGAGATATCCAAGTATATAAACGTCTTTTGGGCAATTTAAACCACGTATTTGCATCCACAAGATCCGAATTTTGACAAAACTCGATTAATCGATCGCCTCTGTCATTTCTAACTCAAAGTCGTTCAAGAATCTCCCATAATATCAAGAACTCTTCCTTCACCTAATTTAGCATTAAAATCTCCAAGATAGATGTTGAGATCTTGCTTCTTTATTGATCTAGTAATATGGTCAATATTCTCATAAAACTTTTCAATTTCACTATTGGGTTTGTCAGCAGTAGGAGCATACACCTGGACTATATTGATATTTATTTGATTTCCTTTTATTTACCGAAGAATGCATCTATCTGAAAGTGGAACAAAGTTAGTTACTTATTTTGCCAGTTCCTTTTTATTACAACAGCTACCTTATTAGGGTACCCTTTAGCATTGTTCCCATAATAAAACATCACAACATCTTTTATACATTTACCTGAGTCTGCCCATCGTACTTCAGAAATACATTAAATATATCAATATTCAGTTTTTCCGTTTCCAAAATTAGATTATCCAGTTTTCCTGCTTCATACAGACTTCGAACATTCTATGTACCCACACGCACCTCCTCTTCCAAAATTGCGAGTCCGGAGAATCTTCGCACCCCTGTCCCATTTAAGGGACGCCGGTACTCAGGGCCATTTGTATTAAATGCACTCACCATTAAGAAAAGTAGGTGGAAGTGGACTTCCTCGGGAGAATAATGCGATGGCTTCCCTGCTTGCCTTTCGCATCGCAGTTCCGTGACCGCTACATGCGTTATGTGCACGGCGCCCACGAATATCCGGATGAAGCTGCTTCCAAGATCCTTCGTGGGCACCACCACCCAGTACTGTTTTTCCTAATGCCAGACAACAGGGTAGACAAGGAGAGAAAGAACGATGTCCCTTCCGCCTTCATCGCCGTTGGGATATACTCCTCTTCCGCCTTCTAAGCCTCTGGACATCTTCACTATCAACGGCTTTCCAATCTGGATCGTCGTCTTCTGTGATGTCTTCTTTCTTCCATGTCGTGGACTATTCTTAGCTTCCCCTCTCCTCTTACCTACTGGTAAATTAGACAATCTAGGCTTCCCCAGTTGGTCGTCTGGGTCATCGGAGCATGAACCCCCCCACCACGATAAGGTGATAGTCCACGGGTGGAAGACTGTTGGGCCTGGGGAAGACAGTTGCGAAAATTTGTTCCATGTCTATCACTATTGACAGCTCCACTACGAATCTAACTGAAAAATGTCATGGATTTGGGGCCCGGAACAAGACCAGGCGTTTAAAGGAATAAAAGAAGCACTGTCCAGCACTCCCGTCTTGAGGTACTATGATGTAAAGGAAGATGTGACATCGGTTGATGCGTCATCGAGAGCATTAGGAGCAGTCTTGATCCAAAAAGGACAACCGGTAGCTTATGCTACTAAATCAGTAAACAGCACTGAACAAGATTATTCACAGATTGTTAAGGAGGTATTGGCAATTCGCTGCGCCTGCAAAAAATTTCATGACTATGTTTGGGGTAAGAAATTAAGTCGAAACTGACCAAAAATCTTTAGAAACAATTTGAATACAACGCTTGTGAATGCACCACCGAGACTACGAAGTATATTGCTAGATCTTAAGGAGTACAGCCCTAACATAATACACAAGAAAGGAAGGGAATTGGAAATTGCTGATACACTCAGCAGAGATTGTGAAGATTCCTATGAAGAGGATGAGGAGTAACTTCAGATTCTAATGGTTTTAAATGGGTCTAATGTCTGAAAGCGTCCCTGAAGATTTCAGAAGATTGACACTCGAAGTTCCAACCTGCCAGGTTCTCATAAAGATGATGGACAAAGGATGGCCTGAAGACGTTCGACCGCAGATATTGAGAACCTTCTTCGCCTTTCGAGACGAATTATCACATTGTGAATGACTTATTTTTAAAGGAGATGGCGTATTTGTCCCCGAAAGCGAAAGATCGAGAGTTCTGGAAGTAATTCACAAAGGGCATCCAGGCACACAAGCAACATGTCGAAGATCTAGACAATTCGTGTTTTGGGAAAGTCTAACAAAATATTGGTAGAATAAGACTGATAGAATCCTGCAAAACCTGTCAACATACACAGCGCACTCCGGACAAGGAAACGATCATCATGAAGAAATTACCATTCGAAATAGTATTGCCAGATGTGTTTTTTACAAGAGCAACAGCTGTCTTGTTCTTGCAGACAGCTACAACGGATACTACGCAGTACAGAAAATGACCAGAACAACAGAGTCAGAAATGATTAATCAATTAAAAATTTGGTTTGCGACTCATGGAGTTCCACAAGAATTTCATTCTGACAACGCGGTGTATTCATCGAGAGAATTTGCAAAATTCGCGAAGGAATGGAACTTCAAACTTGTTACATCGAGCCCTCATTTTGCAAGGTCAAATGGATTAGCTGAAAACAATTTGGACATGGCAAAAAGACTAGTGAAGAGATGTGACGTCAGTGGTGAAGATCTTCAACTGGCATTACTAATGTCAAGAAACATACCTCGAGATCAAGAACTTGGCACACCATCTTCAAGATTATTCGGAAGGAATACGAGAACACCAATTTCTCTTTCCAACAATCATCTTCAGCCTAAACTACAAACCGACGTGTCACAGAAGCTTGAGAAAAAGCGGGCATAACAGAAGAATATTCTGATCGCGGAGCCAAAGAGTCACAAAGATATCGAAATGAGAAAATCTTGATCAGGAACACAGACAACAAATGGTTATACTGGCAAAATATTACATCCAGTTACTGATCGTTCTTACATGATTCAGGAAGCTGATGGAACGATTATGCGACGAAACGCCAGTTTCATCGGACCAACGAAGATTGAAGGCACAATTACCAAACAAAAAACCAATTGCTACAAAATTCAAGGTGGAACCACATCAAGATAGAGATGGGAGAATGAAGTCTACAATTCAAGATCCAACAGCGGATGTGCCCAGAATATCAAAATACCCTTCACAAATCCAGACGATCTCAACAGAGGAAAAACTTCAGTTAAGTCAACTTTGGTAGTGAACAATGCAATAAAACAATTCTCTTTAGATTCGTCTAAATACATATCAAGATATGGCAGAACTGTAAAACCAGTTGTTAGATTACACTTGTGAATATTAATCACTATTAAAAACTAATTGATGAAGAAAATGTATTAGTTAATGCTGACCTGAAATTTATAGCTTAAATGTGAACAAAGTTCTTTAAAAAACAAAGTGTTGTATTTGATTCATAATTTCAATATGCAATATAATCAAAGATCAATAATCATTTTTATTTTGAGAAGCGAGATGTAACGATAACCTTGTATCGATATATCGAGTAAAACATCTCTGAAACACAAGGCATGACCAGTCAGTCAGTATTGTATTGTGAGCATGAATAAAACCACAGTTACGTGTACATTTGTAATATTTATTAAGTGTTGTTATTAAGTGTGCAAGTAAACCCTGCATGAAATACGTTACAATTTGGACTGTTCTTTATCTCTGTTATTATTTACCTCGAAATCGGCTGAACCGACAATGGTGCTGATAGGTGTCACAGGAACCTTAGATTGCATAATCACAACGGCTGACATAATTTCTGAGAGAAGAAATAGAATAGGCTACGCCGGAATTTCGCGGAGAATACACCCATCGTCATAAAAAAAGGTTCTCCCCGAAGGACCCTACTGATTAGCTGCAAACTCGGTGGCTGTTTTGCACACCATTCGCTAAGCCAATGATTTCGTTTTCACGGTCGGCCACTCATTGGGGGTCTGGCAGAGGGACGTGACGTCGCGCCTACCGGCCGAGAAAGAGGGCCTCAAACGGCCGCGCCGGCCATGGCGACATCGGGTAGCGTCGCTAGAGCGTTATCTGAACGTACATTTTGCTTCGGTGACGCACTCGACAGCCGGTTGTGCAGTTAGACGCGTTCGAGTGGGGCTGTATCGTGGGTGTGCGGGAGGCTGGTTGGTCCTGTCGCTGTAATGCGCACCACACCGGTCGTAAGGACACCCCCATCGCCCGTTGTTGGCGGCAATGGATTGAGGAAGGCATACCCACACGAAAGGTAGGATCTGGACGTCCACCACGCACCATGAGGAGAGAAAGCCGACGGATTGTCCGCCACGCGCGAACAGATCCAACGGCAGCAATTGGTGCTATTCAGCAGGCTGTGGAGGCTGCACTGTCACATCCTCTAAATGCCAGTGTCATTGGCAGGTGGTTGCACAACGCAAAGCTCGCCGCACGCCGACCGTTACGACGTCTGCCACTCACACCCCAGCATCGTCGCTACAGACTCGCCTGGTGTCAGGAACGATGGATTTGGGGTCATGCAGACAAGGAGCGGATCATCTTCAGCGACGAGTCCCACTTCAGCCTTGATGGCGACGACCACCGGGCCCGTGTCTGGAGGCGCAGTGGGGAACGCCACGACGAGTGGTTTGTGGTATCCCATCACACATCCCGCCAGCCTGGTGAGATGGTGTGGGGACACGATATCCCATGGTGCCCGTTCATCGTTAGTGTTAATTGGAAGTACCGTGACAGCCGCACGGAGATCAGGAGATCCTACAACCGGTGGCTCTGCCGTTCATGAACGCCCACGCCCAGGCCATATTTCAACAGGACAACACGCGTCCGCATACCTTGGCCATCTCCCGAGCATTCCTTGAAGCCGTGGATTCCCTGCCATGGCCAGCAGCATCGCCAGATTTGTTCCAGATAGAGAATGTTTGGGGTGCTATGGAGCGTGCGATCAGGACCCACCCCTACCCACCAATCGGCAAGATCTGCGCGCTCAGGTGCAAGCTGCATGGGATGGACCAGCACAGGACATCATTCGAGACCTGTACAACTCCATGCCGCAATGTGTGAACGCGTGTGTTCGCTAAAATGGCGTCCGCACGCCATACTAACATGAACCGTTTGTGGCCGTGTAGCGCAATAAATGTTGGTCCTACAAATGTGATAGCGTAATCTTTTGTATGCGTGGTACCCTCTACCTGCCTGCCAACAATGATCGCAATCCGCCTTGTCCTTCTGGGTGCAGCTTTCTTTTATGACGACGAGTATATTATTTAAAGCAAGTGCCAGTAAAAGGGAGAATTATTTGATGTATGTCTGAATGAATAGTTCTTCTTTAAATTAAATTTGTGAACAAGATGCTCAGCCAAAATGTAAACAAACCGAACAAATACATTGTTAAAAATAACAAATGTGATATGAAACACAAACCTCGGCAACCGCGTAATACAGCCAAAAACCTACTAATTCGCTAAGAATAGCTTACGCCCACAGCCAGGGGGGTAGCGTTCATGGATGTGGATTATGTGTTACATATCCTGACAATAACAACTATTTTATTTTAAAATGAGGTAAATTTCAAGGACAGGGTTCGACTCCTGTTGACGCGCACGATTCGGTTCCGAACGAGTCACTCGCGGCGCCGCCAGTTTGCCCGGCCACACGGCCACGTGGCCAACGCACTTTCGTGTGGAATCGTGACGCTTCGCTACCCGTATCCAAGTTGAGGACGAGGCTCGGGCCTTCGGCCCTCGCGTTAACATAAAACATCCTTGAGTCTGTCCAACGCATAATTACCAACGCATTTTATGCATGCAACGCATTTTATGCATTTAACCGTTGTAATTCTCCATTACACATTCGCACCACACCGCACAATGCACAATACAAGCACAAAGGCATCTTCCCGCTTCCTGAGTGATCCGTTCTCGTGGTCCGCGCGAGTGAACCATGCGCAAGTGAACCGTGCGCCGTTGTTTTAGTGAACCGAACCCTGTCCTTAAAATCAGCCTAAAATGATTGTAAATTGTCCATTTGTTATTTTCTTTTTCGACTTCAAAATATTTTATTATATTTCAAATGTTGCGCCGTTGAGAGTTCGATTCTTCACAAGGATGAACAAGTCTGAAATGCCGCCTAGCTTACGCTGTGAATCAGATGCACAGTGACCCATTACATCCAGGGTGCCTACCGTGGTGCCTACGAAAAAGCTGTCGTTTTACGAAACTTCATTGTTCTCAGATGCGTATCTACGGTATGTCAGACATAGCATGTGCCATGGGAGCCACTCACAAGGGGTGCTATTTAGAGTATACCCGCTAAAACGAACAACAATAACACTAATTTGAAATATCTTGACAGGGGCGCCATTTCTATGCTTGCCATGGGCGCCTGAATGCCTAGGTACGCCTCTGATTGTTCTCTTGTGTTTGTAAGAGAACGAGGTTAATTAATGAACATTGTCGTTTTATTTAAGTTTTTTTACCTTATTTTAATGCATTTAGCAACTATATATTTGTAGCCAATTTAGGTTAGGGATTGTGCTGGTTGAATGCACAAGGGTATGTGACTGTACAATCCACATCTGTGCCTTGGAATGGCGAGCACCACGCGATCCAAAGTGCCTACATAATTATGGAGTCTTATTTTTGTGCCGTAGACAAATTATAGCACGTGGAAAACAGTTAAAAATATTGGAAAAAAATATGAGAGGATAGAATTTTATTTAAACAGCCAACACATGCTATGTTGAGCAATACAACTGTGATATAAGAGAAAATAGGGAAATTCTGTCACACTTCATTCCAGTTGTATGCTTTTTTGGGAGACAAGGGCTTGTATTTTCTAGCCATAATGAAAATAGGGGATCATCAAATAGAGAAAAATTCATGGAATATATAAGTGAAATAATAAAATGTGATAAAACTGACAAGGATGAAAATTCCAGTGTTTCGTGCAATCTCGCCAGAAATTCACAGTCATTGGATTTCATGTGTGAGCACGGTAATGTCACATGAAATTAAAAATGCAATTTCTAAAGCCTCTTTTGTCTCCGTCATACTGGAAGAAACCGTTGATGTAAGCAGCAAAGGACAACTGTCAACTGTTTTTCATTACGTGTCTGTAAATTGATTGATTTCCTCTTTCCTATTATATTTTTATTATAGATCATTGCTTTCCATTTTATAAATTATGCCAATTCTACTGGGTTTGAAATGATATAAATTGGAAAATTTTGAAAATCATTGGGTTTAATTGTGCTCTTATTATTAAAGTATGAGGGCACACATTTATATTTTGCTAGGTCGTGAACTTAAGTCAACTTTTTCTAACTTTCAACCAGTAAACTACATGAAGTACATGAGCCATTATTACTTTTATTGAGAAAGAATTAAGAAAAAAATCCTTAATGTTTATGAACCCTCAATACCCCAGATTATATGGTCTCGTTAAACTTCATAAAGAAAACCTAACAACTAGACCTGTAATTAGCTTTGGTAATTCTTGTATTTCACCTCTGAGTAAATTTATCATTCCTATTTTCAATCCCATTACTAATTTTAATGCCAAGTTCAAACTCAACAACTTTTTTCTTTTGTTTAGTTATTAAAGTACTAGACATTATGGCATTCCTAACATTAACATTGAAAGAAGAAGTAGGTTCTTTATCTAGAATAATGAACTTATTTTCATGTATGAAGGTTTGAAGTTTGTTGATATAATCTAAATGATTTAATATGACTACAGTTTTGCCTTTATCAGCTTTATTAATAATTAAATTATTGTATTCCACTTTCTCTGTTAATTTAAGTATAGAATTATTGTGAAGTTTGGTAGAGTCATAGCTTTATTGATTTCATCAGAAAGAATTTTGGAACAATCGATAACTACAGAATTGAGAATATTGTTATCATTAATCTTGCGTAAGGCATCTTCAGTACTAATTGCTAACTATTTAATTAGCTAACTATAACTATTTCAAATTTAATAACACAATTTATAAACAAGCAGAAGGACTGCCTATGGGCTCTAACATGTCTCCTTTACTTGCTGAAATCTTTGTGGACCAATTTGAAAATAACTTATTTAATAGTAAAGTTTATTCTTCTTCTTTCATGAAGTTGTTTGTTTTAGTTATTTAATAGTAGTAATCCTTTGCTTAAGAATATTATGTATTATTTGAGATATGTCGATAATATTATTTGCCTTTGGACTGGTACGATAAACAATTGAACCAATTTCATGACTTCTGAAATTCTTTTCACCCTAATTTAAAATGAAATTAGAACAGAACCATACCCTAAACTTTCTTGACTTAACCATTGCCATACAGAACAATAAACATAATTTAAAAATTTTTAGAAAATATACCCAAACAGATTTGATCATTCTCTTTAATTCAAACCATTGCTATCAACATAAATTTGCAGTATTCCATTCATGGATCCATATGCTATTCAACGTCCCCATGTCACAATCAGATTTTCATGAAGAGGTTAACACTATTTTACAAATTGGTCAAAATAATGGATACAACCCTTCCACCATTAAGAAATTCATTAAAGAAAAAGAAATCAAATTAATAACTAGAAAAGCCTTCCCACAAAATCTCTCCTCTAAAAAGAAATTGTTCATAAGTATCCCATATATTGGGCCTTTATCCCAAAAGATAGGAAAAATATTTATCAAACATGACATAAAAGTATCTTATAAAACCTCCAACACCCTTTATACATAATTTCCCAGCAACAAATCGCCTGTACTCTTTATGAAAAAAGTGGAGTTTATTTGTTTGAATGCAATAGTTGTAATCCTGCATATAAAGGACAAACAGCTAGGATGTTTTCCTGTAGATTAAAAGAACATTTAAGATCTTGGAGACTGAAACAAAATGACTCCACATTCGCCAACCATCTTATTCAAAACAACCACTCTTTCGACCCGGATAACAACTTTAAAATTCTACACTTTGAAAACAAAGGGAGTAAATTAAATATTTTGGAAAATTTTGAAATTTTAAAATTATTCAAAAATCCAAACATAATATGCCTCAATGAACAATCTCAATTTAAATCCAACCCCATCATAAATTTATTAATTGACTAGCTTCCTATTGCATTTCCTCCCTCCCTTTCCTTCAGTCTGTCCCCGTACGTCGTACGATGCACAAAATGGCGGCATTCCAGGACGAGCACTGTGCTGACATATACTTAATGTGTGTTTGATCTGTGTTACTTGGGTAAGTACTATAATTAAATAATATTTAGGCTGAATCAATTTATGTACTTATGTAATGTTTCATGTGCTAACTTGTGAACTGAATTTTCAATATTATAGAGCCGCTGATGATGGGAAAAACACTCCCGAAACACGTGTATGGCTAAATTCTCTACACATTAAAACATTTTAGTCTACTATTGTGGTTGATACCTCTTTATCCTTGGAGCTTTATCATACATTTAATTTAAAGAAGCATTATTTTGTCAGACATACATCAAGTCACTATCTTTTCATTTTGTTTCAAATCGTTGTTGTTTTCAAATCGTTTAAAGTACATATTGTCACGACCTAAGCGATAATGCTAAGGTGTTAATTTCTAATAAAATGAAATGTATGAAACATTTGGATCCACCTGCCCTTTCATCGGATATGAAAAGTGCCAACGAATTTCGGGTCACTTTGTTATTCGAGTAGAAGAGACTTCTTCCGTATTTTGTTTTAAATTGTGGGCTTTATAAATATTTATTTTAGAAAATTGCTTTAATTATTATCATTGAGAGAAATATTACTTACATTAAACTTTAATAATCATTCGGAAGAACTCCCGAAAATTGATAAACACTCCCCAAAATATTTATAATTTCTCACGGAATGGAGGAAACATTCAACACTAAGTTAACCAGAATTTAATTTCATTTAACGTATTCATTTTTCAAAGTATTAATTATAATAAATATAAGGTTATTTAACAATATCAATAAATATTACGCTTTTTTACATGTTTTTAAAATTGTTTTGCAGTTTCCTGTGATGAAATCAAATTTTTATGCTCGATTTGTTTTTAAACTGGAAATAACCATCTAACTTTTCTCACTTCAAACAGAAATCCACTTTTGGTCTAAGGATGTTATAGTTTTACTCCCCTGATTTCTAGGAACTGTTGGGAATATAAAACAAGCTTACACTGCCCCGCCCCTTTTGCGCCAGTCCAATACCGCACACAACTTGGTTATCGTGAAAATATTACTTTATTTTAGAGACAGAAAAATATCTCACAGCGAGGAAGTGTGTCTAAAAAAACAAAAATGTTTTTAAACCATTATAGGCAGAGGAAAACCTCCAACGAAGAACGATCGCGACGTTTTAAAAGAAAATCGACACTTCTGCCATGTTTTGTCCATAAGTTCACGGCTTGTAGCAGGCTGCCGCTTGCCACCCAGCGGTGACGGTGCTGCCCTCCGAACTACAAAAAGTCACGTGTTCTAGACATCTCTACAGAGAGTTTTTACAAGCCTTAACGGGCAGCTATCAAATGCATGTTTGAGTCTCTGCGCATGCGCCAACTGGAAATCGACCTCGAAGTGTTAGCGGGCCGCGCTAGGCCCCGTTATTTCGCCGAATTTAGCGAGCGACTTATATCGCATGGTAATCGATCATTCGGTTGTTTTATGTGGAAATTGTTCACGACCGAGAGTGTGCTCTTTTTCCATGGCATTGTCTTTTCGTGTTTGTGAACTGATTTCATTAAAATTTAATTAGTGCTACTTCTAGCCTAACAGCTTTCAATTGTCCGAAATCATCGTCAGTTGTAATTCATAGGATACGTAGTAAAGACTTCACAAGAAATAGGCAAAGTACGGAGTGTTTTTTTTTTTATCGTTCGCCGAAGATTCCGACCGCGTCGCCCTGGCAGTCGAGGGCTCATTCGCCCGGCAAACCACTGACTCAACTCCCGTGCTATCCGAGAACTATCGCTGCACCGCTTAACGTACCTTAAAGAAGAAAGTGGTGTCATTCGGCTCGAATGCATTCTTGGCACCCCCGAAACACATTCTGATTTGCCCTTTGAAGTAAGTCTCGAGGAATTGCTGCGATTTTCTCTTCAATAATAAATATTGGAATAAAATTGCAGCGCAAAGTTGAAAGACGAACGTTCAACACAGCGCATATGCCCTACCTTGTCCACACAGTGCAACACTGAGCGGCGGTTGTTCTATTCTGTACAATCGATCCAGCTATTTGCACGGCAATTTCGGAAGCTTATTTTATAATCAGTCAAAAGAAGAGAAAAAGAGAAAATTTCATTTTCCCCTATAATCTTGAATGAACTGAAAAGTGAGTTCTTTGTTTGCAAGAGACATTCTGAAAATACATAACCTTGAATGAAAACTATTGCATGTTATTTTTTCAGCTATATAACTTAATAAATAAATTTCGAAAATTGGCATTAGCGAAAAAATAAAATAAGAATTAGGGAGAACTGAATATTCTTCTCCTGTCACTGGAACTCACCGAACTAAAAATGGAAATAATCACATGTTCATTTCTACTAGTTTCCACTATATAGCTTAATAAATATATATATTGAAAATTGATATTACCGTAAATATATAATAAAAGAATAATCTGCAACAAATTCGCAATAAAACAGAGACGGACAGCACAAAAAACTCAGAATTCTACCAAAGAACTCTTACGGCTCGGTATAACGGATGACTTTGCTATGAAATACATATTCTTTGGAGAAAGCGCACGAGAAAGACGAACGAGATTCCCGTCAGCACAGGGAAACTTGCGCTATTGCATGCGTCCATCGTTTTGACGAAAGGACGCGTGCCCCAAACGCATGCGCTACGTGCGCTAGACGCATGCGTTGGACGCATGCGCAAAATTGAACGAAAATATAAATGATTCTAAAATATTACGGAAAAAGTGAATACCATAGTTAACAAAATGAACTAGGGAAGAAAAATA
Organism: Acheta domesticus; assembly: GCA_031308135.1. NCBI lineage: Eukaryota > Metazoa > Arthropoda > Insecta > Orthoptera > Gryllidae > Acheta > Acheta domesticus. The sequence goes on along the minus strand of JAHLJT010008446.1, from coordinate 168,133,198 downwards.
TTTGTATTTCTCATTTTCGTTCTGCTCTTGTTCCTTTTCTTGTATAATACATTTCGTTTAAATCGACATATGTTCTACGTACTTCATTTGTTTCACATATTTTATATAGGAATACTAGTATTAATATGTAAATATGTGAGATCTGGGTACAAATTTTAATACTAATTTCATTTAGTATCAAATGTTATGTATACAAGTAATGAAAATTTACAAAAGTCCCAATACAGCAGCACAGAACAGAACAGCTGATCACGAGTTCTCTGTGTAGGGGAGCAGCACTCTGTTGCCGCAATTTGGAACTTCTTCTACTGCGAATTACACGTTCCGACAAAATTTTACAAAAGCTCTTTCTCGATTTGACCCGCTATTGATATCGATGCCGCTTTCGAGTGCTTTACCGTTCGAGGTGGCAAAATCTCCCTACTGTCCACAATACTCTTGCCATGGCGTTGTCAACACGGTGTATTATCATAACTTACATCGTGGTTGTCACGGTGTTGTCGTTCGCCATGTTCTCGCGGAAATGAGTCGATTCATCAGATTTGGGACGATAAAAAGCATGGTGTAAGAAACATCTTACATGGTGTAAGAAATGAGCAGAAGGTATGTCTTACGTCGTATACTTCGGTTTTTCTTTCTTGGCGTACGGGGGTATGTCAATAAAATGGAGTATCTCACGGTATTTCGCGTCCTTCTCGGTTGTGCCGCTAGGAGTCGCATGATCGTGACTGTATCGAGCAGTGCTGGCGATCATGTGATTCCTGGCGGCACAACAGAGAACGACGCGAAATACCATGAAATATTCCATTTTGATGACACACCCCTGTGCGCCAAGAAAGAAAAAAACGAAGTATAAGAAAAAGGAAGAATATCCAATTCTCTTTGTATAATTAATTACGGTGTAAGAAATATTCCGTGAATCAATGAACCTTCACTCTTTCAACAAAGTACTCTTATACATGGCATTACACTATGTAACAAACTCACTAGTGAATTTAAAATCTTAAACTCAATACACACATTCAAAAATAAACTGAAAGCTTTCCTGTTAAACCAAACAGTCTACAGTACAAAGAATATATACATCATAAACACGTATCTATATTCATTTTCACGTTGTGAAGGAACAATGGGTTCTAATGGACAATGTTATTCTTACGAAAGAACCTCGTGCGCTATTGCCAAATCGTGTTGTTGCAAGAGAAGAAAACTCATAATCTTGCAGAGAAAATAACGAGGAACACGATGGTAATCATGAAAAATGTATCATTCATTTACTTTTTAAATAAAACAATAAAAACGATGGAATTCTGCGGAACTGACATTTTAAACACCTTTTTATTCAGACCGTTAAACATATCCAAAAATTAATGGAATTATTTTGGAAAAAATCGATACAATGTTTCAGTCACTTCAGCTCGGTGAGATGCTTTCATTTTTATCAGTGTGTTAAAATGTCTCTTTAAAAAAATGAATTATCAACGAAAATGTTTGAATTTTTAATTTGTACTTGAAACTATATCGTTGCTGGGAAATTTTCGTTCTTGAAGTCCAATTAAAAACTTCCAGCGACAAAGTTTTGGATAAAATGATGGAATTATTTTTTATCACAACTCGAAGGTCTTCTTATGCGTTACTACTGTGTATTTGATGTTTGTTTTGAAGTCGAGGCGCGCGCGACGTGAGACGACGACGTGAGGCTCGACGGAAAGACAAGGCACAGATGCAGAATAAGGCCCGCAACAAACTACACCGAGGAATGTGTTTCCAGAAATGTGCGACGAGAAATGTGGAAAGAGGCCGGCGAGGCTGCCTCCACACACTACAAAGAGGTTATTCGATGCCTCGAAATGCCTTTATGTGCCACAAGCCCACAAGCCGAGAGTGATGGCAGCAGTTTTAGCTCTGAGATGATCTGAGAGTCCCATTTCTTGTTTTATTAAATGCTCTTATGTAATTTTAACTCGTGATATCCTTGTTTTGTTACAATAATCGTAAACCATTTGTTTAACGAGTTCGAATTACCTAGAAACTACTACATTGCATATAAATCTTTATTTCATGTAAAAAAGCAGAAAGTTAAGTGACGTATAAGGGAGAAGTTGTACATCAGAAAATTTTCTTGAACTCCGTAATCTCTACCACGCTCTGGTTTACTATATTTGTTGGTTGAATAATGAATAGATAATGAGTGACCAAATAATTCATAAAATTCACAATTAATAAATTCATTCATAAATACCAAATAAATACCAATTAATAAAAGTAATAAATTAAGTTAATTCAATTTTTTCAAAATACCCTTTCAAGTTTCTTGCTTCAAATTTTAATTTTATATTACTCATTATGAGCAGGTTTCACACAAATAAGAATATCTTCCATACAAGTTTTTACTTGTTCATTTCCGTTTTAAGAGAAAATTCAAGAAAACAATTAAAAAACTGGTAGTTTATCGCATCTTTTACTGCCAATGTTATAACCTCACTCAGTTCTGTGCACTGTTTGGTGTTTTCCTGCGGCAGCGAACGCCTAAATGTCGTATAACAAGTGAAGGAGTAGAAATGTGTCCAAGAAAACTGGCTCACCGACCGACTCGAGCGAGGATCTCTTTCGCCTCCGCAGAGGCGAACGAGGAAACTCTTTCAAGTGTGTGGGGGTCCATAAGAGTCCCTTGTTTCGATTTTCCACATTTCTCGTCGCACATTTCTGGAAACACATTCCTCGGTGTAGTCTGTTGCGGGCCTGTCACCCGTAGAGCTGAAAGGAAGTGTTTGTTTATATGAAGTCATCCGCGGAAGGGGCCTTCCAAATCAGTACTTGAATGGTCACCAGAAGCCGTTTCGAGAATTTCATATTGCTGGATATTCTGGTCAGTCGATTTTTGCTGATGGATGTGAGTAAAGATGATGGATGTGCAGTGGTAAAGAAAAGTAGGTATGTAATTTAGTGATTCGTGAAGTAGATTAGATTTAAGAGATCTAAATAGATCGCAGGGAAAATGGTGAAATAATTAAGTGATACAAACATTTTCAAAATATTCGTGAACTTACAAGTAAAACACTTAAAAACGGAATCTATCATTTGAATGAATTTCGCAGATCAACAGGCATAAGCAGACATTCCTTTTTTAGAATGAAAACGGAAAACGAGAATGAAGAAATACTGACACCGAGAAAAATAAAGTTAACTGGAATGAAGTATAAAATCAGTAGGAAACGAAGTTTGACGATTTTGTATATACGGTACGTCTCAATTTCCATGCGTATCTATTTTAAAATGTTCCTCCAATAATCGTGTATATAATGAAAGATGTTAAAGATACAACTTCGCCAAATTTCAAATATTCTACATTTTATCTCTTATTGGTAGAAACGGGATTTGAATATGAAAAGCGAGAAAAAAAAGACGGAAACGATGGAAAGAAATGATACAACAATGTGCCGATATTCATAATAACGAGAAATGCGACAGTTTACAAATGAGAAAAGGAACATAATGTACTACGATGAAAGTTGGATAAATGTTGGTCTGAGTATTTAATTTATTGCGTAAATTAATTAATAAATATTTGACGGCAGAATCAATAATTTATGATTTTTTTTTTCATTTTATAACATTGCATGTAAAGGGTCCCTTTTTATTAGATATTTACGTTAATACAAATATTATAACTATAATAATAATAACAATAAGTGTGTGAATAAACAATATTTTCAGTAGATGCATATATTGAGAAAGGTAACCGTGATTTTGACGATTCTGGAACGAGCGGGCAAGCGAACGTGTCACATCGGCAACAGCGCACGGATTCTCCATAAGACCCATTGTGCCTTCACAACGTGAAAAGCAGTATACATCAAAGTAAATTATACTGCGATTTTTGTAACTTTGCCCTTCAAGGCCCGTCTTCACGATGGAATATGTCACGGTATTTCGCATCTTTCTCTGTCATGCCGCTAGATATCGCATGATCGCGACCGTAACAAGGCGTTCTTGCGATCATGCAACGTCTAGCGGCACAACCGAGAAAGACGCGAAATGCGATATTCCATCGTGGCCATAGGGTCTTGAGGGGCAGAGTTATGAAAATCTCACTTAGTACCAATAATTTTTACATATTATGTTGCATGTTTTGAAACCCCCAAACTGATTGTTGGATGTAAGGGATGGACCCAGCCCAGGGATCTATCTCATACGAAAACATTTTTCTTTTTATTAATATATTTTTATAAAATTTAAATTTTTTGTTATTTACGTCGTTAAACACGCGCTTAGCTCCTTAGCAATCAACTATCTAAACAACGCTTTAAGAACGCGATAATAGCAACGGCCGCTAAAATGCTCGAGAGTCCATTAAATATATTATAGCGGACTCTCGGGTTTATGTTTTACTAGGGTTCATAAATCGTTAGAAAATATGTTCCTTTTGTTCCACTTGGCCCTTGTCCTTTTTGTCCCTATTCGTCCATTTTGTCCCCTGTGTCCCAATGCTCCCATTACTCTTGGGTATAGATTTTACTAATGTTCATAAATATTTAGATAAATATGTCCCTTTTGTTCCACTTGGCCCTTGTCCTTTTTGTCTCTGTTCGTCCTATGTCCCATTGCTCCCACTTGCCCTACTTGCCCCCTTTTCCTTTGCCCCTTCTCCCATTTTGTCCCGACGTCCATCTTGTCCCATTTTGACCCCTTGTCCCATTTCCCCTTTAATCCCATTTTGTCCCCTTGCCCAATTGGTCCCATTTCGTCTACTTCTCCCGTTTTGTCCCCTTGTTCTATTTTGTCACCTAGTCCCATTCTGTCCCCTTCCCATTTTGTCCACTTGTGCCATTTTGTCCCTTTGCCCCGTCTTGTCCTCTTGTCCCACTGTCTAATATTGTCCCCCGTCCCATTTTGTCCCCCTGTCGCATTTGTCCCACTGACCCATTTTGTCCACGTGTCCCCTTTTCACTTTAGTCCCCTTTCCCATTTTGTCCCTTTACCCATTATGTAACATTGTTACATTTTGCCCCATTACCAATAATGTCTGTTTCATTTGGGTCAATAAACCATTTTAAAGAAATAAACAATATCACTGACGCATATATTCATTATAATTTTATTAATATTGTTTTTCAATTTTAATCTTCTTACACTTCTATTTGTAAAGTTAATTAGCATTGTATTGTAGTGTATTTAGAAAGAAAATTGAATTGAATTTATGTTCTGTATTCTATTTAATATTTAGAAATACCTATATTGTAAATTGAATGATTACGTACATACTGACTTATCATACGTGGCTTATGCTATATTTATGTGATCAATAAATATATTATTATTATTATTATTATTATTATTATTATTATTATTATTATTATTATTATTAATAATGGAATTCTTCAAATTCTCTTACATCGTGAATCAACGGAGTGAATAGTGTAATATCTTTCTGCAATGTCATGTGTAAAGTCGTTCAGTTTTGTGTAAATCTGTGAGCGTCGGAGCGAAGTAGTTTTGAAGATGCTGGTTGGCTTGTGTACTTTTCGGCAATAGTTGTAGTTGCGATATTTTCTCAATTACTGTTTTGATATAAATTGAAGGATCAATCTGCGAAATGTATAGACCTCGTGGTGTTCTTGCCAAAACATTATACAGCAAATGTCTTGCTGACGAAAAGTTAGAGATGTTTGAGAAGGACAAGGTATTTTCTCTAGGAGTAATTTTGTTAATCAGTGTTCATAGTCCTTTCGAGCTTTAATGTTTTGTGTATTTCTGACATGCCCATACATGTACGTTTGTGTTTGCACGAAAGAATGTGTTAATGAATGATAAATGAATTGATGATCTCAGTTCCAAAGACCACTTATTTAATTTTTAATCGTTTTTCGGCTTGTATAATTACATCAATTGTTGAAACCAGTTTCGTTAACCAACGTTCGTCTTTGTGAGATTTTTTATTATATATGACAAACTACAATTTCTTCAAAACTGCGTATGTCAAGAAAAATATGAATTCGAAACTTTTCAGGTCATACAACGGGCATTTCATTTAATTCTGTATCTATTCTTTTGCACAACCTCTAATGGAATCCACAGTTTTTTTCCCCCTAGAATGTAAAACTCTTGAGAAAACGAAAGTATGAGATGTGTATTGAATTCCCTTAGAATTATTGATGGATTCTGACAGGTGGTGGGTGGAGAGGTTTGGGTGTGGGAGGATTTTAAACAAGCCTCAAAATGTGAATTCACAATGGAAAAAAAGTCATCAATACTATAAAAAGTACTGCATACTTTGAGATTTTGTAAATATGTAGGCTCCGCCATTAACTATAGGAATACATAAACACTTGACTTACGTATTTTCAAAAAATTTCATATGTTGCTTTCGAATTAGAAGTGTGTAGGTCATAGTTTTGGTACTTGGTATATACTGTATCAATGATGCAAAGAGACTTACGTAAAGAAATAATTGTAATGTATTGACCTTAATGAGAAAGATTATTTCTTATTGAGAAGCTATGAATACTGCTTTATCATGAAGTAAACATGGTTGTACATCACATGAAAATGATCAATGATTTCAATAAAGAGGTAAATGTTTCCTTGTACGTCAATTCCTGAACTGTTCTTCCTGACTTACTGATGGTGTGAATTTTGTGGCTTTTAAATGTTACTTGAAAATATACATTTTGGAAGCCATTGTATTTAAATCCATACAAGAGGCGTATTTTCAATTTTATTTCATTATTCTGGGGATCACCTAATTGATGCCCTTTATAAAAATTCACATTAAAATACCAAATTTCTAATTTATAGAATAGTTGTGTATTAATTTGTATAAAATTATTGAACAATGTCCAAAAACAGACATCAACTTTAACATCTCACTGTGGTTATCACTGTTGCACCACACGCTTTTGAGCCCAATTTGAAAATATCAGAGATAAAAGTCAATAAGTTCAAGTGGTAAAGTTCACATGAAATATCTGCATTTTTACAGTTGTTGAGTGCACATATATCTCATGCAAGCTCTACCAAAGCATCTTAATAATTGCGTTTTAAAATGTGAAAATTGCATAATCTATACCGTGTAACCTAACCTAAAAGAGTAAAAAAAAATAATAAAAAATCAAATTTACTATATAAACTGTTTGAAATTTATATATTATAAACAGTATTGAAGTTAGTTTTATTTAAAGCCATTTAAGGTGAGAGTCCCTGTCCTATGTTACCCATGTTAAATTCATAATATTAATGACCCATTATCTCAGAAACTATGGGTGATTACGTTTTGAAAGTTTTACTGTGTATTATCTGTACTATTGTTGGTGCACTGATCTTCTCTGAAAAGAATTGCATGGCAGAAACATGTGATTTTTTTCTCGGACCTCCATTCTTATCAAAATTTATTGACAAATTTATTTATAAAATTGAAACAAATAATCCTTCACAAATGTAGATCCACAGCTTCACATTGTCTAGTAGAGTAATTTGTAAAAGAATCCATAAAATATATGTAATAGTTGAGTAATTTATATCACAAAACTGTATTTTGAGGAAAACACTCCTAAAGTTTTTACTAGGAATTATCCATCATATTTGTTATATTATTTAATTTAAAAACCATCTGCTCCATATTGTAAATTGTGCTCTTTATTGTTGATATCTAGAAGGTGTTTACTCTTCTTTTTCTGTCAGTTTTGGTCATTTTCTCAGCTGTGATCTTTGCTTTGGAGGGGAGGAGGGTCTTTACTGGATTAATTGTGGAGTTAAGATTTTCATTACTAAACGTATTTTACCCATTACACAAATTGTTAACCTCAACGGTCCTCAGAATTGAATCTATTTCCTTTGTTCATAAGCTTTTTAAAAACACTTTTTGGTTTTGTCATTTGAGTCAAACTAGTTGACTTTTTTTCACATACCAGGCTCACCTACTGCTTGCCCTAAGAGAGAGAAAACAACATTTAACTTTAAAAACACAACAAAAACATGCCCACCAAATTGCACAGATAAAGAAGATGACCGAATAAGAAACTGCGAAAACCTCAGGATTTGAGGGTCAGTAGTTTCAGAACTATTTCTGTTTATGTGGGACCACAGAAGTTCTGAAATGGCAGTCTGTGTATGCTGATGCACATTCAAAACGCAATAAAATAAACGAAAAACATGTTTTCAATAAATCATATATCTAAACATTATGAAAAGTGTAGAGATTATTTTAAGACTAAAAAACAAAATTCAATATTTTTTTCATTTTTGAGGTGGAATCTCATCTTAAAATATTCTTTAGTACTTTCAACAGAAGTTTTGACAAGTTAAAGGAATACCAACAAATGATATAATGAATGTCATGAATGTATATTTTATGTATATTAGTTTAGTTAAAACAAAGGCTTTATGAGTAAGTCACCAGAGTTTACACTGGGGTTTCAAAATCATAAATTCATATATATTTTGGTTTGGCAATGTTTTGAAGGTTCACATGTTGTATCTCTTCAGGCTTCACAGTGTCACTAAATAAGTAAGGTGAAAGAAAAATAACGCTAATGACTAGGACCTGGAAGTTTATGACATGCCAATTTTTTTCTTTGTTTTATTTCTGTAGAAAATGTACAATAAGCTTGATTTTATCTAAAGTAAATAAAATAATGCAGTTTTCACGTCATATACAGTAATATTTTGGGCTTTTTTAAACCCGTTTGGCATTTTTCAATAATTTTTCATATTATGGTCTTAGTTTTCCATGAATTTTTGCATTTTTTGTCCTATTTTTATCTTTTTTATTGCATTTTCACATATTTGCTTGTAGTCATCCCAAAGAGATTTTTCGGTCTCCTAATTGTTATCTATTTTCTTACAATTGTGTCTAATTGTTGTCTGCCTTTCCTATAAATATATATGTATGTGAATTAGGAAGGTAAGATATATAGAAGAAAAAGAAAGTGTAGAAAGCACCAGATGTGAAGAAAGACTAGGTTTCGTTTTGTCAGGTTTTGTGCAAAAGCCAACTGCTTCTATAAATAACTTTAGGAGGTAGAATTGTCTACATGGGACACCAAAGGAGAAGAGGTGAATCATGAATGTACTAGATTTTAAAAGTATATTTTCAATATAAGGGTTATTTAAACAGCAGCAAGATTTTGAAGGTTTCGGAAATGCAACTAAAAATTTTAAAGGCATATTTATAGTCATATTTTCATATTTATTTAGGTCATAAATGCTTGCATACTTCTAACATTTTTAGGTCATAAACATTTGGGTCTTAGTAATGATAAAACTAATTTGCTTTTCTCATTCACAGTTTTTTTAAAACTTTTTACCCTTGTTTGGATCCTTTAGATTATGTGGTATGGATTGCATGATTTTCACACTTTAAAATGGAATTATTAACACACTATGGTATCACATACTAATTGATTTATATTCCTTCATGATCCCAAATTGGGAATCAAAATGTTGGTAGCACAAGAGTGTTTTGTTTGCTAATAAGAGGGATGTGGAAGTGTTGATATTGAAGCGATGGGTGACGTGAATTGTTGATGTTAATGTCTGTTTCTAGTTAGATTGTTAAACAAAATTAATGATGTCAGAGATATTCCCTCCTGAAATCGTGAGAAATTGATGTAGGTGGTGTTTGGAATAGAGGTCTTCCATAATCGAATGAATGAAGTAGTAATGAATGTATTAGTAAACTCTTGATAATTATTCACTAATTTATTTGAGAAGAAAATCTGTACAAAATGAAACTGATAAAGGCATTTTGGGGATGTGAGAATTATTTTTGGCATAATGCACAATTTTTTTAATGCTTAGATGCACTTCATGGATCTAAAAGGTCAGGGAGATTTTAAACACTTACATAAATTTTTCAAATATTTCTGCATCAAATATCTCTTCAAATTTCAAAATTAATGAACTTTTAACAAAAGCGCAATCCAATATGTTTTTGCAGAAATTTTATAATATCAAAAGTTTTCTCACTTCTGCATCATGTGAGACTGTTAGACTCTGGTACAGATTTGTACTTAATATCCAGTAAATATTTTCTTAACTTTTATTTCAGTAGTATATCGTTAGCAAACAACTTTTCTCAGAAAGTTGTCACAGTTCATTCCTAATGGAGTGAACAACAAATTGGCCAGTTATTTTGATTGCATCTGTAGCATGAAAAATTCAGTTCAGTGTTTGTTTTCTTGAAGTTACCATGTTTAGTTTTGTTATCAGAAAAAAGTGTTCAAATTAGTAGAGATAATAATAATAATAATAGTGAAAGGAAAACTAAAACTGGAAATGGTGTTATTATGAAAGAGAAACTGAAGTTTCTCTTTCATCATAGTTTTCATCATAGTTCAATAGACTGAAAACTAATTGAGATGAGCCTAAAGGTGATCTTATTTTTTTTAAAAATATTTTGGGTAAAGGTGTTTCTTTTGTTTTAAATGTAGCGTCTAGAGATGTGTCAAAACAAAACTCATCGCAAGAATATTTTCATATGGGAACTGATGCATCAGGTAATACCTCCACAAATGATGTGATGAAGTTTCAATCTTCTTTTAAGAGTTCATCTAAACCAGTTTAGGAGATACAGGGCATTATTAAATGCAGTTCATTTACAGGAATATTACTAGTTAGAGAACAAACTGCACAAAATCAGAAATTGTGTTAATTTATGTCTTATTAAAATAATTTCTTATTAAACTATGTTAATGTTTTATTTTATTTGATCACAATATTTCAACTGTTGGTTTGGGTTCTCTTCAGGTGAATGCTTTTGAAATTGTGCAGTATAATATTTTACAATAAATTGGATCAATAAAATTTGACCAATGTGGAATTGTATTTGTTAAAGTTTATTAATGCATGTATTGTAAAATATATTGGTATTGCCCAATTTCAAAAGTATACATCTCATGAGAAACCAAACATTGAGATCAAATAAAATAAAATGTTTAATTTTCAATGCATCAATACTTCAATATGGAAATCAGAAATTTTAAACACTGCACTTGATTCCAAAAGAATATATAAAGCATAAAGTGAACTAATGTGATTGTTGCAAAAATTAATGTACAAGAGGGATGAAAAAGACCAGTGGATCGAGTCTGTAAATACTCAGCATTCAGAACTGCTAGTCTTACACATTTTTTCCTTTCATCTTTTCTCACGTTTCAACATAAATTTGACCTCTTCAGAGTACTGATATAAAATAGAAATTAATGCAATTTTTTCTTGTGGAGACAATTGGTAACAATGTATTACTCTTCATCTTCCTTAAAATTACCTTGTTTTGAATTTAGAAAAATTTACATTTTTGGACATCAATTTGAAAAATGTATTTGTTCTGGACCAGAAAATATAAGATGATGCAGCCCTAAGGGACCCATGTGGTGCATTCTTGAAGTGTGGGCCAGTTTCACCAGACTTGTTCTAGTACTATCTCGCTAATTGTGTTTCAATAAACTTGCGGTGTCTTGTACATTTGTTTTACAGTGTTATACATTAGCTTGATATTTTATTATAATACATTTACATTTATTATAATACATTATAATACATATTATTTTACTATAATACATTACAATTCTGTAATTTTTCATTGTATATTCTTTGCAACTGCAGAACTGAACACTATTCCATGCAAGGAGATTAGAACCGATTATCCCAACTTCCTTGATCTTCTCAGCTGTTGACTGCTGATGTAAATTACTACTATAGAGTAAAAAAAAAAAAGATTGGTTTTTGTTAATGATTTCTGAAATCTAAGGAGGAGAGAAAGTGATAGCATTTGCAAGTATAAAAAAATAATACATTTGAACATCAATATTCAAAACAAATTCTCTCAGATCAGGAATCAGCAACCCAAAGTACCCTCATGTACCAAATTTCATGAAAAACAATGCACATTTCAAATTTTTGTGTGCCATATTTGATCGGCCTTTTAAAATTTTAAAAATCTGACATATTTGTATTCAATGACCCAAAAAACCTCTAAGTATGAATTTATTCGTAAAGAATGGGCGATTAGAACAATGTATGGGTCAAAAGATCGTGAATATTGGGAAATGGTACTTTTTAGCCATTTTTTAACATAGAATGGGTCATCCAAAAAATTTATATTTGTGCAAGGGTTGTTTGGAATGAATGTGGGAAAACCATTAAAAATTCCAGAGAATTTGTTGTATCTATTGTGTTCAAGACCAAATGTCAAAAAAGTACCAAAAATGCCGTGTTTGACCGATCGGTGCTCCCTCTAGGATTATGATAAAAGTTGGACATGTTTTCCGGTTGAAAACTTCAATTTAAGCACCTAGCGGACGAAAAAATTTCGACCGACTCTAATACGTTATATATGTACACACGTTATATACACACACACGCACACATATACATACAGGGTGAGTCACGTAACTTTAGCACTTCCTGTAACTTTTGAACGGTTGAAGTTATTGCAATGCAGTTTTCACAGAGGTGCATGAGGGAATGGGGCTAATTGATACGTGAATTCATTTCTGTTTTATCACGTGTATTTAACGAGATATTTGAAGTAACTTTGTTTTTAATAATAATAATAATAATAATTTATTGAGTCACATATACAATTACAATCTTGTATGACGAGTCAAAGTGCTGTCTTGGGTGGAGAGAGGGAAGTTACATTTACTGTCCAGAAGCAAAGCAAGGGGCCATCTCAGCATTTGCTCAAAGGACCAGGGAAACTGGACAGAAAAACCTGATCGAGATGGAGTCATTTTTCAAATGGAACTATACATATTTTTTCAGTCTATCATGACGAGCGTAAAAAGACGAATCCAATGATATACACATTGTCATATATTAGATAAGCATTTGTTTGAGTAATTTTGATTTTTGCAACTAGGGTTTAACTAATTTTAATTTTGAATGTACTCCTAACGGTCCGCCGCACAAGGTCACGCAGCGCTCCACCGGCAAACGCGCGCTCGGGGAAAGGAAGGAAATTTAGTACTTGAAGATACGAAAATGTTCCAAATATTCACAAAACTGTTAGTTTTTCCTGAGCTCTGCTTTCAGTCCTTCCTCATTTTCATAAGTAGTATGTATTGAAATAAGTTTGTTTCCATTCCTAAGTTATTATTATATCCTTATTAATTCAAAGTGTTTGCTCACAATATGCAATATTTTTTGTAGTCTTAATATTTATTCTGATAATGTTTTGCTTCAAGATCCCATTAATATCCTGTGATATAAAACCCAATCAAAAGGAATTGAAGTAATAAACAATTTTAATACAATACATAGTTATGACAAATTCTTACTTTCAATCCTTCAATTCCTTCAACCAAAGAAAGACAAAAAATTGAATATGCGGAAGGATGGAAAGCAGAGTTCAGGGGAAAAACCTTCAACAGTTTTGTGAATATTTGGCATATGTTTCATATCTTAAAATAAAAGATACCTTCCCTTGCCGTCCCCGCGAGCGCGTTTGCCAATGGAGTGCTGCGTGACCTTGTGTGGCGAACTGTTACAAGTACGAGCTCCATTGAAAATATCCGTTCAACCCTAGTCGCAAAAATCAAAATTACTCAAAAAGTGCTTATCTAACATATGACAATATGTATATCATTGGATTCGTCTTTTTACGCTCGTCATGATAGACTGAAAAAATATGTATAGTTCCATTTGGAAAACAAAGTTACCTCAAATATCTCATAAAATACGAGTGATAAAACAGAAGTAAATTCACGTATCAATTAGCCCCATTCCCTCATGCACTTCTGTGAAAACTGCATTGCAATAACTTCAACCGTTCAAAAGTTACAGGAAGTGCTAAAGTTACGTGACTCATCCTGTGTGTACACACACGCACACGCACAGACACAGAGACACACACACACACACACACAGACACACACACAGGGTGTCTGGGGAGGAAACGTTGAAACTTCAAAAACAAGCTTTTAAAACAAGCAATTCTAAGCATATTTTGTCTGATAAACTACGTGGATATTACGAATGGTTGAGCCGCAATGAGCACTCAAATGTTGGTTTGAAAAATTCATTTCTAGGCAAAAATGTGCCTTATAGAAGCAGAGAAACACTTCAAAAACATAAATTGTGTATTATTTGCAAAAGAAATTAATATATTTGTTCAGAAAGAAAAATTAAGCGAGAAATAAAAAGGCACCCAATTTACACAATTCGACTGCTTTTTTTATTTGTCACTTAATTTTTCTGCATGAGCAAATGTATTAATTTCTTTTGTAAATAATAAACAATTTACATGTTTCTGGAGTGTTTCTATGCTTCTGTGATGCAGTTTTGCCTAGAAATAATTTTTTTCAAACCAACTTTTGAGTGCTTATTGTGGCTTAACCATTCGGAATATTCACGTAGTTTATTAGACAAAATTTGCTTAGAATTGTCTTAAGAGCTTCTTTTCGAGATTTCGACGTTTCCTCCCCCTGACATATGTACCCTGTATATATAATATATATATATATATATATATATATATATATATATATATACCGGTTGGTCCATTTAACTCGAGAAATCAAAATAACTCGAAAAATATGCAATGCACAAAAAATGGCAAAGGCAAAAAATTCATATCTTCATGGGGAACATCTGTCAGATCTAAAATCAAACTTCCACCGCTCGCCCCCTGAGGGGGAGGCGGAGACAACTTTGAAATCTTAAATGGGACGAGTTTTTATCCTTTTTATCGGACGAAAAATCTTCACGACTTTTTAATGCAGATGCGGATTCTACACATCTTCATGGAACTTGACACTTCTACGTGTTTTTTTTCACTGAGAAAGGTTATGTGCTGTTAATTCTGTTGTAACTCCACTACATGGCGCAACAGAACAAAATTGCGCTTCATCTTCAATTTCCATCCACACTGCGCTTCACCTGGGCTTCATTGTTGCTGAGCATTGCCATGTGATGCAGGACGAGGCTCAGTAGAACCGGTTGGGCCCGCGCGAGAGACAGTGAGTCAGGGACGAAGCGAGACACAAGAGAGACGGAGAGTGATGGAAAGCCACAGGAGAGATGCAGAGTTACTGAGACAGAGAAACGGCGCGCCTAAGTAAGAGAGAGAGAAATAGACAGAGGGACACAGAAAGAGATAGAGACTGAGAGTGACATAGAGAGACACAGAGAGGGGCAGAAAAAAGTAGAGATAGAGACAGGAACAAACAGTGAGAGAGGGGCAGACAGACACAGAAGCAGACAGAGACGCAGAGAGAAACAGGTAAACACAGAGACAGAAAGAGATGGTGAGAGAAAAGAGAGGCAGAGATAGAGAGGAACATACAGAGAATCACGGAGATGTTTTCTTTTTCACCCGGGCAGCGCCGGTATTTTGCTAGTGTGTCAGTTTGCCCTAAAAGTGTCGCTGAAATGTAAGGATTTGACGAAGACTGGGGACTTCGGCGGTAACACTAGAACTCACCATGTGCCTTCCAGAGTGACGAGATCACACAGGGAGTACCATAAAAACATTCCCCACATTCTCTCGCTCCCTCCTCCGTCCTGAACCCGTTCGGAATCCGTCCGATGATTGTTTGAGGGTGTTTGCGGTTCCGACGTTTAACGCCGTAATTTGCCACCGTCCATCTGTCCAATCGAGCAAAAAAAACATGATTTATCTGAAAAGGAAACCTGTCGCCACTCAGTGGACTTCCAGTTGTGGTATGGCATGTAAATTCCAGCCTTCGTCGCCGATGAACAGCAGTCAGCATGGGTACATGAACCAGGCTCCTTCTGCGGAAGCCCATGCGCAGCAGCGCTCGCTAAACGGTTGTTGAGGAGGCCCTGTTGGTAGCCTCTTCGATCATGTGAGCGATCAGTTGCTCTACAGTTGCATGTTTATCCGTCCGTACACATCTCTGCAGCAGTCGTTCTCCCCTGTCATCTGTGGCCCATGTTGCACCGCAGTTGCCTTGGTACCGGTTTTGGATATCGCTACTTTGCAATATCGCCGTAGTAGACTTTTACCACGGCGTCACGCGAACAGTTTACAAACTTAGCCGTTTGCCGTAAATGTGACCGAAATGCCCTTGGTCCGAAAGCGAATGATCATCCCCTTTTGGACGTCTGATAACTAGCTCCGATTCTGCGTTGCGACATCTGCTGCACATTTTTCCTCTTCCACTCGACACGCTTTATCGTGCGATTTTTATAAAGCTGCCTCTTTATAAAGGCCCGTCTTCACGATGGAATATGTCACGGCATTTCAATCTATTTCGGTGTTGCCGCTAGATATCGCATGATCGCGACCGTATCAAGCCCTGCTTGATCATGCGACATCTAGCGTCTTGAGTAGCGTTGGTCACATTAATGTGACTAGACAGAGTATTATAAGAGGCCGCTTATGAATTCTATTTATTTTTGAGAGTACTGTTTAATTGCCGTGCAATCCAGAAATTAATTGAGAACTATTTTTGTCCATTCCATGTGTACCATGTTAGCAGTGCTCTTGTAGTATTTCCGCAGTCTAATAATAATAATAATAATAATAATAATAATAATAATAATAATAACAATAAAACACAACACACTTGCCAACAAAAGACACTAAATTAATAATTTGTATATATTAGGCTTATAATTTGAAATAAAATGCATTTTTAAATCGGGAAAATATAGAGTAAGTAAATATTGTGCACTTTAAGTAAAGAAAAATATGAACCCACTGCCACCCATGTTTAAACTTGCACTATCTGTTTGGAAACATATCCGGATTATTTTAGATTTTTTCAATTTTTTTTGAAAATGAGCAATTTGAAAAACAATCAAAATTTCAAATTCAAATTTGAAAACCTTTGTTAACCTAATTCATATCATATAAAAGGCCATAAAAAAGCTGCAAAATGACACCTGTTCCAGCTCTCTTTCTTAATTTGGAGAGGTTCTACATCAATTTAAAAATTTTCGGGAACCGATTTTGTAAAATTTTTACATGGCTGTTGTTTCCTAAACGGGTGGAAATATTTTACTCAAAATTTGTGGTTTTCTTATTCTTCATTCATACTACATATGTGTCAAATTTCATCTGAATCTAAAATGGTCAGGTAAAATTTTAATAAAAACTGTTGATTTTTTTGAATGACCCATGGTTTGGCGTGCTGTGAGGATGCACTTCAAAGCAGCATTTCTTGCATCTTGAGGTCGCACATCCATTTCGATTTCTGATTGCTTGTTTGCGGCATTTCTTGCTGCAGAATCGGCTTTTTAGTTGCCTGAGATACCTATGTGCCCAGGGCACCAGGTGAACGTAACTGATGCTTCTCTCCGTTTCAATTCATGGCATGATTGAAGTATCATTTATAGTAGTGGGTCAACAGGTAGGCGTCTGTCTATGGCGATAAGAAAACTGAAAGAGTCTGCGCAGATGACAAATTTTCTTGGACTGAGAGTTTTCACAGTACCGCAAGGCTTGCAATACTGCAAACAATTCAGCCGTGTACACACACGCTTCTAGTGGAAATGTCCATGTCTTCGATGTCTTCAGTTACAAATGCACTTCCGACTCCATGTTTGGTTCTTGATCCATCGGTGTAGATAATTGTGTGATTTGCCAAGTACTCTTCAAGAACTGATCTAAATCCTATTTTTAATTATGTGAGAAGGCTTTCTTTATTCTTTACATTAGTATTGTCGAGTGGAACTTCTGGCATTTTAAGCGTCCAAGGTGGAACTTCATATGGTTTATGCTTCAAAACCGGTGGTAGAACGATGTTATAGCATCTGGTTATTTCTATTGCACGGATGTTGGCTGGACGAGTAGTTGTAGGTCTTCGATCGTAAATATTTGCCAAGTTAGGTCGAGTCATCAGTGAATGGTTGAAATGCCCTGGTAGTGACATCGTTTTTTATCTATATGAGTAGTGTGTGTAATTCCCTAGTGCGTGTCTTTCTGAGATAGACTGCCCAACGCGAACATGGAAGGATCTGGTTCTAAGGAAGCTGGATATGAATTTTGGAAGATTCCCTCTGATTTGCCAGTTATATAGCTGTCTCAGAATGTTATAACGCCAAGTCTTATTAAAAGCTCTTTACAGATCGAAGAAGACAACCATATGTTGTCTTTTTATAAAGGTGTTCTGAATTGCGTTTTCGTGATACATTAGCTGGCCAATGGTGGAGCGATGCTGTCGGTATCCGCACTGGAGGCGCGGGTGATTTTCCAGGCGGAGGGGAAGTATGAGATTTATAGGCAAGAGTTGATTAGTGTAAGGAGGCGGATGGTGTTTTTAGTAGGTGTTTGAGTTGGGAAGGAAGGATTCCAACGGGCCCGGGTGCTTTACTGACGTCTATTGTCGAGATATGTTGTTGAGCTTCGTCGTCCGTCGTTGTCCAAGTCTGTTGTGTGGGAGAGAAGGGGTTTGTAGGTTAGTTGTGGATTACCTGGCGAAAGAGGTTGACGGGACGGAAGTGTTCGGTCAAGGATTGAGCGAGGAAGTTAGTTATTTCTTGGTCAAAGGAGAGGGTTTTGGGTGAAAACTGAAGTGGGGATGTGGTGGGGTTTTCGCGCACAGCCTTGATGCCTTTGTGGATTGCATTTGGGCTGCCTTTGTTATTAATTAAGTCGTCCTTGTGCGTTTCGTAGTGCTTTAGAAGTGCGTGTAGTCTTCGTTGTGTCTGTTTTCAGTTCGGTCTTGTCTTCGTCTCATTTGTATTTGTAGTAATGTCTTTGTATTAGTCGTTTGTATCGTATGGTTAGTGTTATCTCGTCTGGGAGGGTTGGGTGGAGGTTTTTGGAGTAGGAGGTTGGTTTTTATAGGAAGTTTTTGTGGTATGTGAGGTGGATGGATTTGTGTATGTCGTTTGGGGACTGGATTTGGGAGAGAATTTAGAATTTTTTGGAAAGGATGTGGGTGTAGTATTTCCAGTTCGATACTGGAATGGGAGCGGGTTTGGGTGCCAGATACGGTGTAGTGGAGGTGGAGAAGATTGGGAGGTGGTCTGAGGAGTGGAAAAGGTATTTGGGGTAGGGTGTGAAGGACGTGGATGTTGGAGGAGTGGAGGACGAAGTCACGTATGTCGTGAGGAGTGTCGTATAGGTGAGTGGGTTGTGGGGGACTGTTGAGTTGGATTGTTGATGAAGTCGTTTTAGTGCTGGTCCCGTTGCGTTGGTCCTGCAGCCCCGTAGGCATTCGCTGTTGAGGTCCCCAGCGAGGATGAAAGAATAGGGGAGGTTAAGTAGGATGTTAAGTCAGAGGTGGGAATTGGAGTACGGATTTTTTTGTAGTCGGAGATGTGTAGGATGATGGGAGTTGCGGGGTACCTATCAGGATGGCTGTGCACTCAAGGGCGGGAGGAGAGGTCTATCGTTGCGGTGTGGGATGTAATTGGGAATGGTGAAGTAAGTGTCGGGTCTTAGCCAGGTTTCTTGTAAGAAAAGTAGGAATTGGAAGCGGGTGTCGCTCGTTGAAAGCTAGAAAACGCGAGTTATCTTGACTTACGTTGTAGCTTGAGGTGTGGGCACAACGCACGGCGCAAAGAACACTGTGCCTTTTCGCATAAGATGCAGTATTAATCTACGATGCGCGTCAAGTGACTGTTGTGCGCAGGCATCGACGCAGCTGACGTCATGAGCATTAGGTAATGAGCGTCAGTGCAACGCTTGTGTGACGCAAACCTAAACCCTACACGGAATTTTCACCAAAATCGATAATTCCGTATCCATCTCGGAGATGTTACGGCCCCTCGAATTTAAACGGATCTTTTAACTTTGTGGGTACTTGACATGAAGCTCCGAGGTCATTTTGAAAAAATTACCTTTAGTTTTTTGGTTCGAATAGAGCAATTATGCGTTGAAATGTAACTTAAGTTCGAGTTTCAAGGAAACTTCTGAATTTCGAAAATTCCAAAGTTTAACTGAGTGAAATGAAGTGCGAATTGTTATTCCCACAGAATACGCATCAGTCGCGGTAGCCAGTCACAGACGTAGCGACATATGGGCTAGTGCTGTAGAAGATTAGAATTCTGTTGAGAGAGCTAATTCACTGACTAAAACGCGCCTTTTTTTACAGTGGTATTTTTGTGATTTGAGTGGATTACATGGAAATATTGCTTTGCTTTTCCTGCCTCTGAATATGGATGAAGAAACACATGTTTTCCTTAACAAAGCAATCATCAAATCAGAATGGGTCTTAACTCAAATTTGGCACAGCGTCGCAAGAGTACTCTTGAGTTGGTTCTGTCACAAACATCCATTAACGGGTGAGTATTTTGCATCTTTTATATTTTTTCTGTATGAATGTTCTTGAAATCATTAACAAATGCTGCTAACTGTTCAATTAGATACCAGACAAAACGGGTTCATTTGTCCCAATTCCAGCTTGCTTTGCTGCAAACGTTCTGCGGATTGTTGTAACTACATTTGAATGTACACTTGATCCACTAGTGATGAAGATTTTCGGAATTGCCAATCCTACACGATTTTTGGGCAGTCAGCTTGTAGCATGTATACGGAAGGCACTAGAGAAGTTTTCAACCTAACCTAGTTACTGATTGTTGAGCGCGGAGTGCATGCTCGAGTTGAACCATGGACAAGTTCAAACATGCGTGTGCATGATTTTTTCGAAGATTCAGGTTATTCGATAACAAATAATAGGTTTGGCGACCTTAGTGCTGTGCAAGTAGTCATGGATAAGAGGAAGTTGGTGCATCGAGTTTTTATTAAAATTTCTCACAAAGGAAGGCGTTGGACCCAAGGATATCCAGAGAATCAGTCGAAGTCGATTCGCGCTCTGAGAGTGGGCCAGTCATTTGGTGCTAAAGAGGGCCGATTTAGGGCAATATTTTTTCCTCGTTAGTTCTATTTGTTCTTTGGGGTGCCAGATTAAAATTTTATGTTTAGCACTCGACTTCATAGAGAAAATTGCAAGAAGCCCTAAAAATTTCGCGCTTGTCAAATTTTTCTTATAACTCGAAACGTATGCGCTTTATTAATATAACAATTGACAATAATTATACAATAATATATATACAATTAATATAACTGTATAGACAATTGAAGTAGATCATTTCCTACAAAATGGTACTTTAACGCATGAGAAATGTTTCAGGCCTTAGAACTCGTTGAAAGCTGCGCTTTTTGGCCCGCAACCCGAGAGAGAAGAGGTCTCTCCAACCCTATTACGTGTCGGCGCCGTTCGGCAAGATACTTGCAAATGGCAAATTAATTAATTACATTGTTAATTGATTAACATACCGCAAGTCGCAATACCAACATACTGCACCAAAGCGTTTATTTCGCACGGTATTACTATATCCTAACTTTAGTTAACTAAAATATAACTGAAGACAATGGACTCTACATTCTGAACAATACAGTATGTCAATATAGCATGCGTACCAAGAATACGTTCTGTAATGTGCCAAATTCTGCCGCAATAAAATAAAAAAAGCAATAAAACTAAAACGATGGATAAGGAACAAAGAATAAAGTATCACAAGTTTGGCAATTTCGTATAGTAAACTTTATGGTAAAAGTAAATAGAAAAAAATACTCGGTAAGGATTCCCCGGGAATTGCAAACTATCACCAATGTGTTGCATGTTCTGTCAGATGATGGTCTGGTTTTTGAAATAATGTGATTTGCCATTATTTTCTCCACCTCAATTAGCCAATTGCTTACATGCACACAAGATATCCTTGTCTAAAAACAGCCTCTATTTCAAATGTGAAGATATTCAGACTGTAAAATATATTTTAAAGTAACGGTGTAAAACAGTACGTACTTTCTCACATAACGTATACGTAATATAATAATGCCAACATGAACTTGAAAAATGTTACCAGCCAGCAAAATTGTTTTCTCCGTGCTGAAATTCGAATTCGAGTCCTTAAATTTAACACGCCAGTCTCGTTACCTCCAGTCTCAAGCTTAACTCTGCCTTCCCGACTCTTGAAAAAAAAACAAAAAACAATTGACATTTACATTGAACATTTCATTAAAAAATGATTATTTTCATTTGCATTACTATGAGATGCGTTTTAAAGACCATATTTCATTAAGGAAAAATCTCACGCGTTCAATATCAATATCGTATGCGTCGAGGTAGGTGGGTCCACGTCCTGACGGGTGGGATGCAGAGAAGGCTCTCATTGTGTTCCTTTCTCCATCTTCCATCATCTGCATTTAATTTCATGTCACTTTCATTCTAACACATCTTTTTAATCTTACGCACTGACCTTGGTATCCTGCACGCTCATTCATGAATTTTGTGTGAATGGTGCTGCGTGTCGAAAGGGGCTGACCTGTGTGTTGAGGTCTGTGCATGCTCGCTCGTGAGGTAGACTTCGTCTCTGTTCGTATGCGCACCCCGCGAATCCTGCTTGTACTGCATGCCCCAATACTCTACCTTTACATCCCCTTATCTACCTATCCTTGGCGTCTTCTAAACGGGGAGTTGGGAGTTCAACCACTCCCGATCAATTGGCTCGGACTAAGTCCTGTTCTGATCTCCAAAGGTGAGCGGGGGGATCCACGGTGCGGCAGCGCCTATCATATCTCCGTGTCAACCCTGCCACCCAGTAGGGTGACCGCTTGTTGGAATCCATGGTGGGTGGGGAGCCCGGAGACCAAACCGCTTCCATCACATGGAACCTAAAAACACCCCTTAGCCTCTTCCGGAGGAAGAGGCCATATTTGGAACGGACTGTCGTTTTCAATGTGTTTTGTTTTTTTCGCGAGAAGAGGACAGGCCGAAGAAATCACGTTTTCTCCTGATGGAATGCGTCGAGGAAGGGAAACCGTGTAAACGTCAGTGTAGCAGTCTGGCGCGAACAATTGTAGATTAGTTCGCAAAAGCTCCAAGCTGTCGTGCAATAGGAATGTTACCATTGTCTTTGAACCACGCACCGAAGAGCAAATTGAGAAAATCCTCAATACCAAGCGGTTTGCCAGCCTCCTAGTTGACATGACCATTCACCCTAACTTCCACCTGGTCAACCATGACGATTTTGCTTCAGAAACTGAGGACGATCGTCTCTCCTTTGACAAGTCAGGGAGTTATTTAGAGGAACAGGATCAAGAAGGAGGAGCATGGGGGTGAGATTTCCACTGGTCGGGCTACATGTGCCACCTGACCTGCTCGGAGATCAGGAGGCGTGCCGGTTGGCGTATAAGACGCCGTCGCGATTCCTGGAGGCGTTGGCACTACTGACGCGACATCGATAACAAAATGTCGATGTTAGCAAACATCGATATTCAAAATAAAAACATCGATGTTAATAATACAGCTACCAAAACCATCGATGTTTTTCAACACCGATGATTTCGAGTTAGTTCAGTATCCTCTAACATTAAATTTCGTTTGCAACGAAATTTAATTTTTACTGTGTTTCGTGTTTATCAATTCATCGAAGAAGTGGGGCAGCCCCTACGCTTGTTATGGCATTGGTTGTGTATTCTCATTGTGCGAAATGAATATGAAGCAAGAGGAAACATAAGAGCATGGAGCTCATCTCGGGCGAGTGTGTTCGGTCGATGAAGGTGGTACTAAAGCATCACAAAACATCAATGTTAAAAAATATCACTGTTTAATATATGATGCTTAAAACATCGATATTTTTAAAACATTGGCATCGATGTCCGTATCTCTATTCTGGCACAACAGGTACTGCGAACCGGTGCCACATTGGTTCAAACGGGCCCAAAACCTGCCCATAATGGCAAAATTTAAAGTGCGCGTTCGCGATTTTTGAATGATCAAATCTTGTTCAGAAGACATTTCAAGCACAGTACTTCAGCTCCAGAAAGTTATTTCAATCGTTTTTGTCTTCCTTACGGTCTCGTAAAGTTCCCGTTGCTCGATTCACTCGAATTCATTGATTCTTGTTGACGATATTCGTGAAGTTAAAAAAAGGTGTTTAAACAATATTTTTTTGGATTCTTTTTGTGTTTTCGAATAGAAGACACTTTTGACAATAAGTTAAGCATATTTTTAAGAAAAAGTTGTTAATATTTCTATATTTGATGTGGCTGAATTATAACCTACGGAGCGTAACAACATTGGTCATTATATTGTAGATACATTTGTTGTCCTGCGTATTCCTGCCCAAATGAGTTTACCGGGAGAGATGGCTTAGTGCATCAACCTGATGTCACTGCAGTTCCTCTGACCGGGAGGTCCTAGGTTCGAGTCCCGAAGGCGGCAGGATTTTCGACACTAGCTTGTCAGCTAGGTCGAATTCAGTCGCTGTCTGGAGGAGAATTCTAGCGGCCGGCTAGCCTCTGATCGTTAGTTGTCCGTGGTTTCCTCCGATAAACACCAGGGGAATGCGGAGCAGTGCCCTAACAAACGGGTCACGGACCGCGGCGATCTTTCCGTCCTCTCCTTGTCCTATTCCTCTCCTCTTACACACAACACACTTACACTAACATGCACTACACTACCACACATGCCGGGAGACCGGTCGGGAGTTTACAGCTGGTCCCGGCTGGGGTGGTGCCCCGCTGGTGGAGATACCTGGTTGAGGGGAAACCCCGCTAGTCGACGGTAGGTCGACGCCAGATCTCGACATTCAGCGGGGGAAAATATCATCACCACTCCCGAGAAAAAAACACGCACTACACTTACGGGACTAATGACCAAAGTGGTTGACGCGCCCGGAACATCAATCAATCAACCAAATGAGTTTTTTATGTAATAAGCGGAACCCTTAATCAGAATAACAAACATTTAGCTGCACATATCTGCTCCTTTTCGTTTTATATCCACTTTCCTGCCAAGCTACATAGCAAAGATATAACACAAGCTCTCCCGGAGGTGACTTCGACGCCACGGGGCATTCATTTCAATAAATATTCTTTCGATTTGTCCCTCTGATATTTTTTAAATGGGAAAATTACTGTATATGTGCGGTCTTTACAAATACTGCAATACCATATAATATATTTATACACTCCAACAGTTCTTGCGAAGAATATAAAAAAAATATGTTGTTCCATAACTGAACATATGTCGGCCCCGTGTCCGAGATCGCTAAGACAGTTGTGCCATGGCGATCTCGAGCCGGCAGGATCGCGGGTTCGAGTCCCACCTCGGACATGGGAATATTTGTGTTTGTATGTGTGTGTTGTCCTCTCACCCCTCATGATCATCATTTCATCTTTCATAGCCCCACGGCTGACAACCATGGGTGTAAAGTGGACTCAGCAGATGCTGATCCCCCCAAACAATGTCTTATGTGCACGTTCGTGTGGTCCATAGAGGCCGATTCACAAAAATACTGAACATATGTGTATATTAATTTTGTGCTAAGATGCTAAAATGTTATAAGTCATGTTTGAAATTTTTCCATGACTGCAATTTGAAGCACCAAAATGCCATGAAAAATTACTCTGTGGTTTTTGTCTTTTTATTGCAATTTGCCACCATTGTTTTTTTTTCATAAACCCTACTTCTAAACATTAACAAACAAGAGTTACTTATGTCATTCTGTAATCATTTTGTCTTTCTCATATCATGACAAAGTGACATATCATTTTGCCATCTTAGCAAAGAATTTAGAATAATAATAATAATAATAATAATAATAATAATAATAACTCCACCTAGGGAGTACACGACCTTGCAGTTGGTGGTGGGGCTTGAGTACCCCCATGAGCCTTAAAGCTATGTCAGTGGTAGCCTAGCTACCGGTAGGATCTCCCTTGCTGAATAGGTTGAAGGTGAGGGGTCAGACGAAGAAGTACTCCATTTTGAGGAGAGTGGGAAGTAAGTAGAGAGGGAAGGGTCATGAACCTTTGGACTTCCTGTTGTCGGCCCATAGAGGGTACACGAGAGAAACTGGGTTGGCACACCAGGCCACTGATTCGAGTGGAGGCCCGAACCTTGCATTAGCCAGCGAAGGAGGCTGCCTTCAGCAGTCAGTGAAAATCCCGTAGGGTTTAGTAATGCCGACTGGCGATCGGAGGGACCCCTTGCTGGACCTTGCGGGGGGATGCCCCGAGGCCACTGTGGGTCGCAGTAACGGAAGGCAGGAAACAACCCGAAGGTTAAGTGTGATCTGTGAACTCTAACTTGCGTCCTGCGAATCTTCAATTCAAACCAATGAGCAAAATGGATAGAACAAGCAATGTAATGAACCTTAACGTGCCTTGTTCTACCAATGTCCCATACCTGCTCAGAAACCGAGCTAATGTCACCTTGTCGACGTCTGGCCATCCCACGGATGTTAGTCCCAGGGACCCAGAGCCGGCAGTAGCTCGAAGCCATCGTCAGAGATGGACCCGGGATGAATTAAAGGAGGTGATGTAGTGCTTTTACTATGCAAAAGCGAAAAATGGGGGCTCAGAAATAGAAGTTTTCAAGGTATGGAGAGAGCGAAACCCAGATATCAGACCTACCCTAGACTCAAAGAAGCTTGCCAGTCAACGACGATACATACTCAGTAGTGGAAAATTCACAGCAGAACAACTTGCTGACATTGAGAGAAATGCGGAGTATGTACTTCGCTTGAACAATCCACATGACGAACATGTAGAACTTGAAAATGATGATCCCGTGGAAGGTTCATCTCTTTCCGGTGAAACACACGTCAGTGGTGAAAATTCATCTGGCAATGAATTACACGATAAGGACATAATGCGAAATCTCCTTCGGCGCGAAATAGAAAGAGTTAGTCAACTTCCGCTTGAATCTCGTGAACCGTTGAGGAGAATATACGAAACTGCCAAAGCTAAAAGAGTGATAGAAACAGTGAATTCTGTCTTAAATGAGGTGGTGGACACCCCAGGCAGAGATCTAGATATTACTGAAATCAATCACATCATATATGCAACTGGATATCTAGTATCTCAGATAATTTTGGGGCCAGCCAAGAACACCGACGGCCGACAGCAAAAGAGAGTAAACAGCTCTGTACCCCCATGGATGAACAGAATTATGAAACGGATAGCCTACACCCGGCGCGAAATATCACTCTTAGCTTATCTTCTAAATCAACGCACACCTCTAAAGTTCAACGAAAAATATTCAATGTTGAACAAAAATACCAAATTGAAAATGACACCAGCAGGCTAATGGTAGTTGAGAAGCTAAAAGAGAAAATTCAAGCATGGGCTCAAAGAATTAGACGTTACAAACGTAGAATAGATTTCCGTGTACAGAACCGGTTGTTTGAAACAGACGCGAAGAGATTCTATCGCAATCTGACTCAAAAACCGAATGGCAAAGCTGTTACTCCTTCAAAAGATGACGTCGAAGCATTTTGGGCAGGAATCTGGGAGGAGAGCAGATCCTTCAACAAAGACGCATCTTGGCTTTAATCTGAAGTTGATGCTGCCGATGAACTTGTAGAAACAGTGGAAGATGTTCACCAATTCTCGGAAGAGGACCTCTTCCAAGCAATTAAGAACATGGGAAACTGGAAGTCCCCCGGGATTGATAAGATCCAGATTTATTGGATTAAGAAATTAACAGCAATACATTCTCATCTAGCAAAGGCTGTTAATAAAATATTTGAAAACCCAAAGGAAATCCCGGAATGGCTCACACGCGGCATCACGTATTTGCTACCCAAAGTGGGAGACAGCTCTTTGGCGAAGAACTACAGGCCAATTACGTGTCTGCCAGTCCTGTACAAAGTTATAACTTCAGCCATAGCTGACAAAATGTACAGACATCTAGATAAGAATCATCGAATGCCAGCTGAACAAAAAGGATGTCGTAAAGGCTCTTATGGCTGTAAGGAAATCTTGCTACTGAATAAAGTCATCTTGAATGATGTAAAGAAACGCAAACGTAATTTGAGCATGGCTTGGATTGACTACCAAAAGGCCTTTGATAGTGTACCACACGATTGGATTTTGAAGACCCTGGAGATCTATCGATTTCATCCTAGACTTATTGAATTTTGCAAGGCTAGTATGAAGTCGAGGAGTACCAGGTTACTAATCCACAGCGGAAAGGAAGCAGTTGAAACCAGAAGTATTCAGATTAACAGGGGTATTTTTCAAGGAGATTCACTATCCCCTCTGCTTTTTTGCATTAGTTGATCCCACTATCGAGACAGTTGTCGCAAGCTGACTTTGGTTTTAAGCTCCATGGCCAGATGAAAGGCCAGTATCACATTTGTTTTACATGGATGATCTGAAAGTGTTTGCTAAGAATGAAGCGATTCTCTCCCAAATGCTGTCTGTCGTGAATGACTTTAGCAATGACATCTGCATGAAGTTTGGTCTTGACAAATGTGCAAAAATCAATTTAAAAAGAGGGAAACTCACAACGTCTGAGAACATTGAAATTGATACGCACACTGCGATTCAAGATCTTGAGCCAGGTAAAACTTACAAATATCTGGGCATTGAAGAATGTGAAACCATCTCGAATGACAGAATGAAAGAGAGAATTCGTAGGGAGTATTATAGGAGAGTGAGACTGGTCCTGCAGTCCGCTCTGAATTCCAGGAATAAAATATATGCAATAGGTAGTTTGGCGGTACCTGTAGCCGAATACAGTTTTGGACTAGTGGACTGGACTGAGCAAGAAATTCTCACCATAGATCGAAAAAACAGAAAACTGCTAACAATGCATCATGTTTCTCACCCTCGAGCTGATATACATAGACTTTATGTGTCACGTAAGGAAGGAGGAAGAGGCCTCAGACAAATTGAGGCCTCCTGGCACAGCGCAATAGTCGGGTTGGGGAAGTATGTAGTCAGCCATCAAGATGACCCTCTAATGAGGCAGGTCATGAAATCTGACCGAAGAATGGGAAACAGAGGCATTGTTAGTGTAGCAAGAAGTATTGCGAAGAAAACTATGCAAGACACGTCGAATAACACAGACACTGAACTTCTGATGCTGCTAAACATGAAGTGTGAGACACAAAAAATGTTAAAGAAATCGTGGAGAGACAAACCACTCCACGGACAATACCTAAAAAGAATGGACAAGGTGCAGATCAATAAAGATCAATCATTTATGTGGCTTAAAAGGGGAAGAATGAAGCCAAAATCGGAAGCAGTTCTAGTAGCTGCCCAAGATCAGGCCTTGATAACACGACATTATAATAAAGCGGTTCTCAAAATTTCCCAAGATGATAAATGCCGCATTTGCCTGGAGCAAGTAGAAACCATTGATCATATTGTCTCAGCTTGTCCAATCCTAGCAAAGACCGAATACCTGAAAGGACATGACAGGGTGTGTAGCTACCTCCACTGGCAGATCTGTACCGCCCTCGAAGTTCCAAACACATGCCCCAAGTTGTACGAACACTCACCAAAACCGGTGACGTCTGTTGGATTGTGTACGATATTGTACGACCAAAAAATTCAAACTGATCGCACGATAACGGCAAACAAACCGGATATAGTTATCCGGGATTTGGCGAAAAAATCGTGTTTACTTATCGATGTTGCTGTACCTTGCGATCAAAACGTCGTTACCAAGGAGGCAGAGAAACGTCTTAAATACAAAAGTTTGGAAATCGAGATCAGGCGAATGTGGGGCGTAAAAGCACAGGTCGTCCCGATAGTTATCGGAGGTCTGGGATTTGTTCCGCAAAATTTGAGTAAGAACTTGTCTAAACTCCCTGGTAATTCAAAAGACTGGGAAGTGCAAGAAATTGCTTTATTTGGAACAGCCCACATTTTGCGTAAAGTATTGTAGAGGCACTGACAGTCACCGGATCTTCTCCTTAGGTAGCTGGTTGCAACCTGGAGTAGATTTTATATTCAGCCGACTCATAAGATCTTTAGTCGTGATGTAATGGAAAAATAATAATAATAATAATGGTGGACTGTCTTGTTGGCGTATAACATCCGCTGTGTCATAGTGACGCACTGAGTAAGAATTCATTCGGTACATGCTATATGAGAATAAGCAGAATAACAATCAAATATTTAAAATTTTCAGTTAAAAGCGAAACTGTTTCATTGTTTTTGTAGTTTTCCCCAGTCTCTATCTACAGAACCCAGAGACACTTTTCATATGGCCGTAGGGTGCTTATTTTTCTTTCCATTTCTGCGCGCATTGGAAATTAGAAATATAGATTACCCGCGAGCGAATATTTCTTGGTATCAAATGTTACCAAAAACTCCTGTTTCTACCATTATTCATAATTCAATTTAAAAATTAATATAGGAAAAGGAAGAGAGTAAATATTCCGGTGCTCAAGCAAACGAGCGTAGATTCTAGTTCTCGATCAATACGATCATTTAATTTTATACGTTAAATAAATGAATCAATGAACTCAAAACCCCTCTTAAATATCATTTCTCTCTAATAAATTTATTTTTCCTTAACTCGATTTTCCTTTTTAAAACTGCAGTTTTTAATTTCATTACTGTATTTGTATATAGCATTTTGTTGTACATAATTATATTAATTTCAGTACAATATCCACAAACCTGGAAAATATTTGTCATATTTCCATATTGCTACGCATATTCTCTTACTTTTTGTAAGTTTACCATTTTGAATTCGCCATTTTGAAATTCGAAATTTCATTATGATATTCGTAATATGTGACCTCGAGAGCCCTATAAATGTAAATTTTTACGCATTTTTGTTTATGTTTAAATGAATCGGTTCGCCATTTTGAAGCCGCCGATTGTAATTTCGAATTTTCATTATATTCGAATTGAGCGACCTCAAAAACTCAACGAAACCTTTTTCTACGCCAATTCATTCGCATTTGCAATTATGGGCAGGTTTGGGACCCATTAGAACCAGTGTGCGGCGTAGGAAGGCCGTCGGGTGACGGCGAAAATGGCGGCGAGGGAAGACGCCGTGATGCTTCCGTCAGGTGGCGCGGAGAAACCGGACGTGGAACGCTCGGCCGAGATGACACGAAGCCCGGAACTTGAATGTGGCGCCGGAGAGTGGGGACCCCCATGGCAGATGGCGAGAAGGGACGGACGTGCACAGCGCACTGCACTGTGGGCACAGCGAGTTGCGAAAACACACTTCTCTGCGGCGCGGCGAGAGCCAGTCGTGACACTTATACTTCAAATGAAACATTAAAGACCGTTGACGCTTGATCAGCCGTGTTTTATTCGAAGTATAATAGGACTTTTGAAATCTCCCCGTCAGTTTCTCGAAAAGCGTGGTGCTGGGGGGACGGGGAGATCCGCCGTTGTCGCCCAACCGTCTGCGTCCGGAATATGCTGCCATGATGGTTATGATAGTTCTTGGCAATCGCTCGAAACTGTCTCCGAATTTCGAAATTCGTTAACAGTTTCTCGGTGTTGTGGTTCTACGTTTGTTGTGTTTATGTTCCAAATTTTGAACGAAAAAGGCCGAATTTTCGTCATTGTTTGGGTACCAATTACCATAATAAGTGGGAGACGCGGAAAATACAAGACTGTACACTTTCCCACGAGATCCAGAAAAGTAAGTGATTTTAAATATTTTGTACGATTCGTTACGAATGGTCTCATATTATTAAGATAATTAATATTTCCCACTTTTTTGTATAGTCATATTTTTGTTGCAACATCATTAACTTGAATATTTTTTATAATTACTTAGCAATTTATATTTACAAATTTTATTATAGGTGTATGAAATGGCTGATGGCTTTTAGGACATAACACTAGCTTCTTGCCCATGGAGGACATTAACAAGGAGGAGGTATCTCTGCTTAGAGCACTTCATGCCAGCATGTTGCCTGCAAGAAACAGCATGACCTGGTGAGTACAGAAACCTTGTTTTATGAAGATGAGACCGCACTATACAGTTTGAATTTCAATAACAACTCTTATTATATTATAGACCCCTCCCCACCTGCTGGAAAAGAGGGTGCCGGGCATGTTGGAAGTACCATTCATTCTCGCAATGATACTAAGTGTAATACTGTCTATTTAAAACATCTCTTGGTATTGGTGCGAAGTAATTTTGTATGTCAAGTGATGTGCAGAGTATGTACAGAGTTGCTCGTGGTCTTTTAGATCCATTATTGTCTGTTCAGGACAATAAATAATTTCTTTGAAAGTAACACTGTGAAACGTGTTCTTCCACCAACCACATGAGCTCAAGTGCCAGGGGTTCTGGGAATGATAAGTGTGTGTTCAGTGGGTGTAGTGGGGGTTAGGGATATTTTTCGCGAGTGATTTAGTTTGTTCCAATACCGTCACTAAAAAGAATATTATAAAAATCGATACAAATCGTGTCAAAAAGATGGGAATACGTATGGGCGTAAATGAAGTCATGTATGTAAATGGTTATGCCATAAATTCTGTATTTGGAAGAGCCAGTGTTCACGTCTCATCATGCTCTTAATTAAGCTTGCAGTAAACTAAATTTTCATTACAAAATTATGGATAT
This sequence comes from Acheta domesticus, assembly GCA_031308135.1. Taxonomy (NCBI): domain Eukaryota; kingdom Metazoa; phylum Arthropoda; class Insecta; order Orthoptera; family Gryllidae; genus Acheta; species Acheta domesticus. The sequence goes on along the minus strand of JAHLJT010008446.1, from coordinate 168,100,937 downwards.
TTATATTTTTGAAAAGGAAGTATTAAAGTATAGTTTTGTTGCATTATACGATATAAATTGATTCATAGACAAACATTTTCCAGTTGGCAGAATTACAAAAATAATAGGGAGTAACGAGGCTCAGAGCACGAATTGGCTAATGTTCAACAAATTAGAATTATTTGTACGTGTTAATTACTGATAATGCCCTTCAATTAGGTTTGGCATCAACAAGAGTATCAAAAACTTGCTCACTTGACTGAATAGACAATACATAAATTCTTTTGTTATATGTTGAACACGTAACAAAAATTGTGAAATATTCGGGGATTAGATCGAGCCTTGGTTTTCATCCGCCATCCATTGCGAACTTGCTGGGCTCTGGACAAAACTTAATATTCATCTGAATAACTGAAATAAATGAAACTTTCTACGAAAAAACTGTTTTGAGATCAATCAATTGAAGTAATTCAGTTCCAATTTTATAATCAACGTCATTGCTAGACAGAAATGAAAACCTTTTCTTGTAACACAACGCTGTAATAAAGAAAGAAAAGCCAAAAAAAAGAGGTTCAAGATTGAAGTTTCATTTACTTTTCACTATAATTCATACACCAAACGGTGGACTCCCATGAGTGATTATCAAAAGAATAGGAGAAATGTGAATTAGCAATGTAAATAATCAAAAAAAAATCCAACAATAAATCTATGGCGACAGTCTCTTGCATACAGTTGATTGTACTGGATCGGAGGTGTTTGTGTGTACTATTCTAATTTGGGGGGGGTATTACATGATGTTAGTGCACATAAAATAAATGCAAAGGCCCACAAAGAAATTATAAAAAAAATTGCTTTTGGAGGATAAAACGGTTATCTCTGTTGAGTCGCTAATTTTTAATCCAAAGAGAAAGATTTTTCCATGGTGGTCTTCTTGACCATGACGGATCTTTTTTTAACTGTTGTATGGCATTTGCTACTGAGAAATATCATACAAATTTTTAAACGTATTAGATTACGGTTTCACTGTGCATAAAATGTAAGTTGTATGTTAAATAGTTTATTGATACGGTTGATTATACTTCAACAGTAGTGTACATGAGTAACATTAGCTTTCCATTTTGTTCAGTATGCATCTCCTTTACCCCAAAGTAAAAGGATTTTGTTTCAGTATATTCAAAATTGGGACGTCAAACTTCGCCACAGTATTAACATGTTTTTAAAAATAACATTGTGTCTTGAAAGGCGGTCGGGATCTGGTATGGAGGAAACGTGTGCATTGACCCTATGCGAAATGAACATTGACGTGATTCAAATTGAAAACAAAAAAAATGTGGATGATTCAATCTTTTGAGTAAAAAAACACACACGCGTTTCAAAGAATCAAAATTTACAATTACATTCCTTTCCACAAACACTAATCTACAAAAGTTCCCCTTTTTATTCTAATTTTACAGGCGGTTTCTTTTAAAAAATACACGGTCGTCATAAATCACCTGTTAACTCTCTCACTTAGCCGACCTATTTAGCAAAATTTGAGGCTTGTTCAATTATATTAAATTTCGGGTTCGTTATTCTGCAGTATTGTTTTCACATAGACTTCCGAAACTAACACTTCCCGAACGTTTTCACCCGACGCACAGAAAATCCAGAAATACTTATCGCTCTGATGATGGGTGGCTGTCGCCCCTCTCCTCCCAGCAAAGGTCGACTCGCTCTCGGCAACGCCGTCGCGCCGCCATCGCTGTCTGCAAACGGACGCGGTCGGCGGCCATTCTACGCCTCCAAAGGTTTCTCTTGCGTAGTCTTCTTCGCACGCAGCTCCGGATCTTCTCTCTTCTGCCCCAGCCGGTCGTCCTCTTCCTCGGTCCACCAGATCTTCCTCGAATCCTCTGTTCATGAGCTTTCCCTCACGAATTTGGTGTTCGTGCTTTTGACTAGTCACAGTTCGTGCTCTTATTAAACAAAATTCTTGGCGTGTTCTCTCTTCGCATTGCGTTCGTCGAATGAATCTATGAGTTCTTCGTCTAACAGCTTGGCAATATGTAGATCAGCTTAACTGTGCATCGTAACTCCTGTTAATAGCTCAAATGGGGATCTTCCAATGCTCTTCTGGAACGTAGGCACTCTGGACTGATGGCACTACCTGATACCATTTCGTGGGATCGTCAATACTCAGCTTTGCAATGTTGGATGTAGTGAAATTGATCCGTTCGACCTGACCATGAGCTCGAAGTCTCGTTATCAGAATTTGTCGAGTCCCTTCAGTCACACTTAGTCGGTGATAATTTAAACACGATTTCCGAAGTTTGTTTTCTGCTAGTCCATCTTTTTGATTGCCTCTGTTGTCTTCGTTGTTGTCTGTTGTTTTAACTGGGTAAAGCCACATAAATTTGGTAAATGCGTCGACAATGCTTAGTGTGCGATTGTACCCTTTGTTAATTGAATGGAGAGATCCAATGTGATCCGTTGTGGTGTCAAGCGGCTCACTCTCCTTAAATAGTGGGTGTAGAATCTCTTCCTTTCTGCCCGAGTTTTTTTATTGATTACTAAACATTTGATACCATTCGATATCACTCTTTACCCGTCGAGGTGGGTTGGTCCACGTCCTTACGGTGGAATGCAGAGAAGGCTCTCAAGTGTTCCTTTCTCCATTTCATTTTCTTGCTTCTCATTTCATATCACGTACATTCTTCTCACTCCTTTTCCTCCCTTGCCTTCTCTGTTGAACGCCCACCCATGTGTTTGCTGTGCATGGCGACCCTTGTCGGAGGAAATGTGTGTCCTAGCATTTGAAAGACCTGTTTGTTTTCGTATCTAGTCCTACTGCTACTGTTTGCCTTGCACTAAGGAGTACGTTGCTTACGAATTTTGGGGAACATTCCCTGTAGGTTCTAACACACTCGCTTTGGACTCGGACTCTTCTAGACGGGCGGTCGGGAGCTAACCATCTCCCGATCAAACGGCTCGGACTAGGTCTTGCACTGAACTCCAGGGTGAGCGGGGGGATCCACGGCGGGGCTGCGCTGTGACATCCCCCCACTACATCTCCGTGGCAACCCTGGCACTCCGATGGAGTGTCCCCTTGTTGGGCTCCGTGGTTGGTGGGGACCACGGGGATGAATCTGATGTCCATCTATGGATACTTTTCCCCCGCCCTCATCCGCAAGGAAATGTGCAGAAAGAACTATCGATTTGAATAGTTTCTCTTCCAAAGAAGAAGATCGACCAAAGAAGCCTCGTTTCCTCCTCATGGCATGTACCGAGGAAGGTAAAACGTTCAAAAGTGTGAGTGCTGTCCGTCTGGCGCGAGTCATAGTAGATGTTTACCGGAAGCTCCAAGCGGTCGTGCGACAGGAATGGAACAATTCTTTTTGAAGCGCGTACCGACGAACAAATGAAAAAAATACAGAATGCCAAACAGATTGCCGGCCTCCAGGTAGTCACGGGGCCATCCTACCTTGAACCTGTGCAAAGGCGTGGTAAATCACGAGGACTTTGCTACGGAAACTGAAGAAGATCTTAACTTTTCAAGAGCTATGGGACTGAGGTGTATAGGATCAGAAGGGAAGGAGCAAGGGAAAGTGATCCTTACTTTGACCCTGATCCTTACTTTTGACAGACCATCCCTCCCGGAAAGGATAGTCACTGCTTTTTATAACTTCCGTGTGCGGCAATATGTGCCGAATCCTTTTCGCTGTTTCAAGTGCCAAAGGTTTGGGCAAACCCAGCAGCGTTGTATGTCTGTAAGCGCAGTTTGCGGGAAGTACGGATCATCAGTGCACGACCCAGAACCGTGCGAGATATCACCCCACTGTGTTAGCTGTGAACCGTGCGAGAAATCACCCAGCCAACGACAACCAATGCCCCACCTCTCTCCGAGAAAACAGAAATCCAAAAAATAAGAGTGACCAAAGGTTTCCTTCCCTGAAGTGAAACGTAGATGCCAAACAAGCAACCCAGTTGACTTGACACGATCCTTCTCCAGTGCCCTACAACCTAAGTCCCCGGGGATAACAGCGAGTTGCCAAACTCAGTGTATCCCAGGTATAGTAGCACACTTCAGTTGTCAGGTGTCGCCGATAGACTTCCCTAAAGAACGTCATGTATTCAAGGTGGGAATCCTCCATCCCCTGTAGATCTCGGTCACCTGTGGCAAAAAACGGGAAATCCCCCCGACACAGGCGACCATATCCAGCAGCAGTCAGGATGACTGCTCTTGACGAGGAACACCATGGGAGTTCCTTTACAACCCTTCAGAAGGTGAGAAACAAAAGAAAGCAACCAAAGAAATAATTACTTATAATGGCTCTCGTAAATAATGGTCTTCGCACCCACTCAGAAGAATTAAGATTGCTAATTTATCGTCACATACCATCTATAGTCTGCCTTCAGGAAACCCGTCTTCTTCCTCATTATCCCCTGTGTCTTCGCGGATTTAGCATCTATCGGTTCGATCACGGCGATGCTCACGGCGTCGCGGTACTCATCCGTGACTCCATGTACTCTGAAGAATATAACGTTCGAACCGATCTTCAAACCGTTTCCGTTCGGGTTCACCTATCGTCCTTTTCTTTTAATGTGTGTAGTATATACATTCCTCCTGGCCAAGTCGTGTCACAAGAGGAACTCGAAGATGTTTCCTCTATTGCCCACCCCTTTTGTTATTGTGGGGGACTTTAATACCCACAATCCCCTCTGGGGTGACACGAGGAGCTGCCCGAAAGGTTCTTTCCCCCAAATTATTATTGACCAGCAAAACTTAATTCTTCTGAATTCCGGGAATCACTTATTTCTCTATGGCTTCAAACGCCCCGTCAATCGATCTGGCACTTTGCAGTCCATCCTATCTACCATCGTAGAGTGGATGTCGTGTTCTCGATGACCTGCATGGGAGTGACCATTTCCTTACTCTGGTCCACTTTAATATCCCTAATTTAGACGTCATCCAGCCACCTCGCTGGCTAATCCATCGAGCCGACGGATACATTCAGCGAGAAAATTTTAATGCCAGATAAGTTTTCAAATATCGATGCCTTGGTGGCCCAATTCACCGACGCCCTTCTTCACGCAGCCACCGTTGCAATCCTGCAACGTCTACGTGTCGGCCACGACGCGTCCCTGTGCCCTGGTGGAATGCTGACTGTGCCACCGCGGTGCGTGACCGAAAGCAAGCTCTTGCGAGGCTCAATAGGTTACCCACCGCATCAAACCTGATTGATAACTGACGAATGCGGCCCAGAGGTAGATTAGTAATCCGGGAAAGTAAGCCCGCTTCCTTGAGGCCCTATATTTCTTCTCTTTTTTGCCATACCCCGCCTAAAATATTCTGAAGTTTGGTGTAAAATCCAACAAATCGAAGGAGGATTTTTCCCACCATCTGTCCCAGGACTTCCTATCAATGGAAAATTATTTACTTCTCCAGAAGTAGTAGTTGAGGAATTGGCCTGTCACTATGACATTACCTCCAGTTCCTTACACTACACCCCTAGCTTCTTGAAAATGATGAGTAGAATGGAGAAATGCAGATTAGACATTTCTACTTGCCTGGAGGAAGATAATAACGCCCCTTTCTCCATAGACGAATTTTCCTGTGCCCTCGCCCGTGGGAAAGATACTGCTCCAGTACCAGACCAGATGCACAACCAAATGTTAAAACACATGCCGAAAGAGGCTCGTATTTTTCTCCTCCGTATCTTCAACAATATTGGGATGGAACATACCTTTCCTGGGACCTGGCGTGAAGCGATTATTATTCCAATTCCTGAAGAAGGAAAGGACCGGACAAAACCGTCAACCTACCGCCCAATTTGGCTCACAAGCTGTGTTTTACATTTCATTTATTTGAACTGCAATTGGGTATGACCCGGTGTCCTCAACTAATTGCAGGATGGAATGATTTCAAATTTTCAGGTTTCAAATTCTCCACATCAAAAGCTAACTGTATGCACATCTGCAGGATTCATCATCTTCATAACCACCCCGATCTTTTTCTTGGGAGCCACCGTCTTCCCTTTGTGGAGTCTGCAACTTTCCTTGCGCTTACTTTCGATAAGAGCCTAACGTGGCGAAATCACATCCGTAAACTGAAAAGCCGATGTGTGTCACCTCTGAACTTCCTCCGCACCCTTACAGGCAGCTCTTGGGGAGCAGACCGTGTGTGCCTCTTGCGTTTGTGTCGGACCCTCATCCGCTCTATTTTGGGTTATAGATGCATTGTTAATGGGTCACCGTCTCTATGAACCCTCCGGCCATTAAATAGCATTCACAACGCTGGTATAAGGAGTTGTACAGGCGCCAACCGCACGAGTCGCATCGAATGCCTCTTGGCCGAAGCTGGAGAACAGTCTCTGAGCCGAAGGCGACATATTTTACTAGCCTCTTATGGTGCTAAAGTGTCGGGGCTCTTTGACCATCCTTGTCATCGAAAACCCCACCCAAATTGTGAGTCCTCATATATTCTTCGAACATCGTTACCCCAACCCCCAGGTATTGGATTACGAAATCTGCGGGAACTAAATATCGATTTTTTTCACTCCTGTGAAACCCACAAGTGACCGGATTCCCCTTTGGAAACTCCTTCTTCCCAATATTGACCTCAGACTCTCCAGTATATCCAAACAAACTACTAATTCTCTAATTTATCAGAAGCAGTTTCAGGGGATGAGAGAAGACTATCTGGATCATTTCTTCTTATACACGGATGGTTCATCGTGCAGCGACGCGGTCGCATGTGGTTTTTATTGTATCAGGGCAATCAAATCATTTCGGCTTCACTCCCAGTGCAGTATATTCCTTGCCGAAATGTATGCAATTCTTGAGGTCCTAAAATACAGCGAATCAGCGGCGTTGTGGCGAGTAGTTATGTTCTGATTCTCTCAGCTGTCTCTTCCAGTTGTCTCTCGTCCTTCGTCAGAATTACCTGACGTTATCTGTTCAAAGCTTGATTAGTTTTCTGTCCCGCCGCTATGACCTGGTACTTAGTTGGGTCCCAGGCCACGTGAGTATCACAGGGAATGAACTGGCCGACCAGGCGGCGAAATCAGCGTTTCGTATAACTTGTATTGAAATTCCTTCCGCACGGTAGTCTGATGTACAGGCTTTCTTGAAACGATCCGTGTTTAGAGTGTGGCAAACAGTGGCACAATAGCACTTTTAAACTAAGTGCGATAACGGACTCTGTTCATGCCTGGCGTTCATCTCGCTCCTCGAGGCGTGAGGAAGTTATTTTAACCTGTCTTCGTATCGGACACTGCCACTTTTCTCACGGTTTCCTTCCTCGAGGTGAAACTCCTCCCATCTGTGCAGGACGATTCTTTCTGTGGAACATGTCCTCCTGCACTTCACGAAATTTGTTGGCAACTGACAAAGACATGACCTGGGCAACTCGCCACGGGTGGTGCTCGGGAATGACGATTCTGAGCTCTCAAAACTTTTTTGTTTGTTGAGACAAAGCGGAATATATAATTTTATTTGAAAGATAATAAAAATGTTTATGTTTTTTGGCCCCTATACAGCCAATTGTACGTTTTAAGATACATTTTACGTGCCATTTTTCTTTTGTCCTTCTGCCATTACATGTACATGTATACTTGAAGCAGAATTGTATACTTTGGCATGGGCGCAAATGATCACAGTAGTTGAAGCGCTCTCTAAAACCTATTCAATCAATCGATATCACTTATTACTTTATGACAATTCCGGAATGTCACTTGCTTACTGTTGCTTCACTTCCGTTGTTCTCTTAACGGCATAATGTCCCTTTTCCTTAATAGTTCGAATTACTTCTATCTGGACCTGTCGAGGTATTACGAGAGTTTCTCGCCCATCGACGAACTTGAAGAGAAGTCCATCTCTGACGCCAAAGTTCTCGTACTGTTTTTTTCAAAATATCTCTTATTGCCACGAATGCTTCTTTCTCCTTGGCCCTCTTGATTCTCGCGACGAGACTGTCGGCGAAACTGAACAGTACGGATGTACAGCGACGTAAAGCGTTCATATGCATCATTCTTGTGCCCAATTTTAACTCAATGATATATGAATATTCATCCAATTCCAAAACCGAACGCGCAATTTTCGGTGAGATGTCCTTTTTGTTTATCGTCTTCTGGAATTCAGAGCAGTTATGATTTTAAACTGTTTACCGAGTAAGTATACTCTAAGCTTTCTCAAAGCATTGGTGACTACCAAAACTTCAAGCTCGTAACTACTGTACTTTTTTTCGTGTAATTTAGTCTTTTTACTCATGTACAGAACAGGGTGAAGTTTATCATCTTCTAGGGACCTTTGGAACACGACTCCATAGCCTTTTTGCTAGCATCCATATGTAGTTCGTTCTCGTATTTTTGATTGTAAATCTGCAGAACTGGATCTGATGAAAGTGTTTGCGTGCTTTTAAGTGTTTGCGTGAGTGCTTTTAAGTGAAAGAATTTCTTTCCCTTTCTTCGAATCTAAATACTTGGGTATTCCTCAGCATATCACTTATGGTTTTGCGATCACGCAATAGTTCGGAATGAAGTTTGTAAAATTTACCGTTAATCCAAGGAAACTGTATCGCGGCGATCGTTTTGGGTTGTGGAAATTCTTGAAATGCTTTCGTCTTTTCTGAAGACGGTTGGATTTTCCTGCGTTGAATTTTACATCCCAAAACTTCTACACTTTTCAAAAACTGACTTTTTTCAAAATTTATTTCTAACCCGTAATCTGCAGCTACTTTCAACACGTGGTCCAGTCACTCTAATGCCTCTCTATCGTCCATCGCAGGTATGATGATGATGAAATGAACAAGATATTCTCGTGCGTCAACGACCAGAACACGGAATTGATAAAACGTTGGAAGACTCCGGTCGAGTTACACAGACCAAGTGGGACCTTTGTAAACTGAAACTCGCCTGAATGCGTCGCGAAAGCGGTGTACATTTGACTTTTTCGTCGACAGTCATATGAAAGTATCAATTTTTCTGATCTAATGTGCAAAATACAGAAGCATTCTGTAACTTGTCCAATATGTCTCCTTTTAGCAGCAACGGGGAAACGATCTTTCTCTATAATCTTGTTCAACTTTCGGTAGCCAATGCAAATACGATAAGAACAGTTTTTCTTCCTGACGACTATTACCGGACTGGAATACTCCGACGAACTTGGTTCAATTATTCCTTTATCATGCCATACCTGAATCTGATTTTCAACGACCTCCTCCGATGGTGATGATCGCCACGGAGTGCTGTATGTGTGTTGCTCCTCTTGTACACAAATCTTCATTTGGACATCGGTTTTCATCATCTCTGGAGCGTAATTGGCTACCAACTCTTGAATACTTTCATTATTTTCTGCGCTCACAATGCTTTCATTGTTCAGTTCTGGCGTATCTGCTATACCAATACACATGAGATGGGTCTCCAGTTTCGGTTTTGTGGTGGTAACTCCGTTTCTATTTATGAATCTGCTTGGCTCAGAAGATCGTTTCCAACCACCATGTTCAGTTTCATAGTGTATTCCGAAACTTTTTGTAGCACTGGATCTTTCATGGAGTCGTAATTTTCTCGTCGCAACAAGGTGAGTTGATTACCGCAGGCGAAAAGTCCTTTAACTTCTTGGTTTCATAACTGAACATTTTTGAGCTTATTATTACCACACTTCGTACTTATCATAACTTCCAGTCATGGCTTTTGGTTTCGTGTTTTTTTTTTATTTTGTACATTCACCTGAGACACAACCGAACTCGTGACAATTCAAGCATATCTTCTCTTTGTCCTTATGATCACATTCGCTCGACTTATAACCATATCTACCGCAATTAAAACGCCGTAGTCCAGGAACATCTGCTGCATATTTAACCTTCGAAGTGTTCAAGTGCTTCCCATCCTTGTCGCTGATATTTTTGGAGCTGCCGTTGTGCTGTTCGTCTTCAGCAGTGATTTTAATGCGGTCCCGTAGTGCCTCATCTTTTCCTTGAATTTTCATGGTGTTCGCGCCATAAAGTAGAAGCTTCGTTTCTGAGTTATCTTCGATCCCATCTGTCACATTGGAACAAGGACTTACAATCTCTTTCATCACCAGAAAGTATTCAAGTAAGGTTTCCTCTCGCATTTTTTATTGTCCAAAGAGTGGTTTATGAATGTGCAATACTTTCACGTCAAATTCATGTGTCAATGTTCTTTTCAGTGCAGGCTACGACTTCAAACCTTTCTCACTCGGATTACAAAGCTTTGCTAAACCTTCAAGAGACCTTTTCGCGAAAACGAACGCCTGCAGTTAATTCAGATTCAGTAATACTGCTGTATCTTCAACATCTGTAATCCATTTTTTAAACGGCTATCCGTCTTCGCCCTTATATAGTCTTCAGGGGCCCTCTGTATCTTGAAACACGAACACGAAATTTTGTTGATGACGTGAAGACTGACTGCTCCTCGCTCTCGCAGCTTGAACCGGAACTTTCATCTTTATTCTTTTCCAAAATGCGTTGCGTAATTCGGGGCTACTTTGTCCCGTTTTACTAGTATGTTGCAGAAAATGTAAGTTGTACAAATTTGTGAAATAACTATTGAAATTAATGTTGGTGTACTCTGCAACAATGAGGAAATATTTGTATGAGCATAAAAGAAATGAAGATTTGAAATTTTATTTAATTTATAAATTTGGTGCATTTGGCTTTCTACCTTGGTAGTCTTTATGTGACCCTTGTCTCGACATTCGTTAGAGTGAAACATTTCATCCGTTAACAAGTGCGAACACGGAGTACAATTAATCAAAATAAGACATCAATGTTTTCGAGTAAAAGAATTGATAGTGTTGTGCGAATAAAAATATAAACTTGGAAGTGATCTCTTGTTAAACGTCTGTGATAATTTAACATTTAAAGTGGTAGTCTTAACAATGTATCAATATGAGGTCAATATGAGGTTTGGCTGAATCAGTGAAATCAATATGAGGTGTTGGCTCTCCATCGTAACTATTTATTCTAGCATAAAGCTTTTTCGGCCGCATTGCGGCCATCTTCAGTGCTACAAAAATAATAATAATAATAATAATAATAATAATATATCTAAATTACAAAAAAAAAAAAAATAAAAAATTAAAGAATTAAAAACTTTTTACAGAATATTGTTAAGAATTAGATTTTAAAGAAAAATATAAAATGTGAAATGGACATATACTTTTTAAAAATGACAAATGAAAATTAAATTAAATAAATGGAATCCATTACAAATAATATTATGAAACAAATTGGAGTGAAAGAAAACTGGAAAATTATAATATAAAATGTGAAAAATGGAAACATAATTTTGAATAACAAATGTACGTTCTGAAGAGAGGTAAAATAGGAAATGAATAAATATGTAACTAAATAAATAAATGAATTAATAAATTTAGGTGAGCAAACTGACATACCCATTAGAGGCGGCTGTGGTCCTCAGTCCAGACAAGACAGCGAAAGGCGAAGGCAACATTCAATGGAGGGAGGGGAGAACGCAGTGTTTTTTTCTAGGAAATGGCCATTACGGGAAAGGCCCAGCCGGGTGGCGAAAAAGAGGCAGGCAGAGGGGTTAATGTGCTTTGGAAGCGGCTAGTTTCAGGAGAGGAGAGAGAGAAGGAATCTGTTCATTCAAAATAGCGTGTTGGGGATTGTTTGATAAATTATTAATGTGTATTGCTTCTAGTTTAAGTCTATGTGTGTATCTGTTTTAAATTTCTAAAATTTTGACGTCAGTGTCTGCATTAAACGAATGCCCTTGTTCTAATAGATGGTTGGCAAAGTGTGAAAAGTTTTTAATCCTTTAATTTTTAAAAATTTTTTTGTAATTTAGATATATTATTATTATTATTATTATTATTATTATTATTATTACTATTATTATTTTTGTAGCACTGAAGATGGCCACAATGCGGCCGAAAAAAACTATATGATAGAATAAATAGTTACGATGGAGAGTCAACACCTCATATTGGTTTCGATGATAGCATCGTAAACACCACACCATTTCCTACCATTAACAATGTATTAGTATTTTTCGTGTTAAAAAACGTTTGAACATATCTAAAACAAAATAGTGGAAGGATTTTTAATAAAATGAGTAGTATTAAAAACGAGATTTAATTAATTAGGCAGTTCATTCTTATCTAACAGACTTTACGAGGTAGACCTTTTTCTTCTAACATAAATATCTATACCGGTATTTGTGAAAATTTCAACACCAGAAAGAGACATTCTATTACACTGACATTTATTCCACAGATTAGGAATATCACAAACAAATTATTAGAATTACAGAACTGTACCTGCATTTTGACCTAGAGTATTTAGTACGATGGGAATCCGCCACCCGCTGCCATCAGAGCTTCTAGACGTCGTGGCATGGATACAGAGAGAGCCGGGAACACTGCCATGCGTGTGTTGGGCAACACACTGCCACGCGGTTTCTATGCGTGTCCACAAAGCATCGACAGTCTGCAGGAGGACAAGGACGAACAAAATCGTATCCCAGGCATGTTCAGTGGGTGACATGTCAGGCGAATGTGCGGGCCTGGGAAGCAGTGGTACCCGTCGTTCTTTGCAGAAAGCGTGCACATTCCTCACCACATGTGGTCGGGCGTTGTCCTGTTGAAATATGGCATGTGGAGCTACTTGTAGGAAGGGCAGTACCTCGGGCTCTAAAACTTCCCTGATGTAGCAGTAGCTGTTCAGATTGCCCTCAGTATCATGACACGAGACATTGCACATTGTAGTAAATGGCGCCCCAAACCGGCACACTTGGGGTTTGTCCACTATTGCGCGGAACAATTGCGGAACACTATTGCGCTGGCAGATTGCGATCACCACGGTAGTGTCGCGGCCATCGCTGTACCACAAATTGAAACTCGTCCGAAAACACATTTTGTCACTCAGCACACCATGTTGCTGTCTGAGGCGTTGGCGATTTCTGGACAAAGGAATCTGACACCGCGGATGCCACCAGTCTAGCCCGCAGCAGAGGCATCGAACCGTCGACGCAGACATGACTACATCCGTTGCAGTGCTCCAAAGTCTATCCAACACTGTGGACGAGGTCTTTCTTTCGGTTAAGGCCATGCGGACAAGGTGACAATCATCTCGTGTTGTGGTCTCATTGTGTGGTCTTGTACCCGCTCGCATATAAGCAATCTGCACATGTATTCGGCACCAGGCTGCCCTGATTGGCTAGAGGGCGAGGAGCGCGAAACCGCGCGAAATTCTTATCTCTCGCTACCGTGTCACAGCGAGCGGGTGTGCGCATGGACTCGGGTACTGTGTTCGTAGGCAAAGCGATCGACTCTGCATAATTGGGCATTTTTCGCTGACAGTTGTTATATTAGTCTTTATCATTATGGGAACTATCTTAACAATCCAACGTGTTTTGTCACTAAGTGCCTGTTTGGTTTTATCTATATGAATATTTTGGTATTATATAAATAAATGCGAACTAGGAAACTAAATCATATTTCTTTCCAAGCGAATTACAGCTATGAAGTTTTATTGTATAATGAAGAAACTGTCATAAGAAGGACAATAAGTTCAATTGACATTTACAATTGGGCAGGGAAATACGCGAAGATCACCCAAACGAAATGGAATGTCAGATCATCAAAATGTTCAGGAAAACGAGTAAGTTCGTAAGTTGACAGACATACATCTTATGTTTTTATTTATTATAGAGATAGTAAACATAGTACTTTCACTTTCAGAAAAGTGTATGCCATCATAGTATATACACAAAAGTACCGTAGTAAGGGGCGAAAAATATAAGACATTCTAAATATGCTGGCTCTCCAGCTACATTGTCTGTTAAAATGAAACGTAACACCGCAAACACAAGAAGAAAAGTCGCCTTTATCAAGGTACATAAGGTTTTCAATTTTTATATTTACACTCATCGTCATAAAAAAACCTGCACCCACAAGGACGAGGCGGATTGCGATCGTTGTTGGCAGGCAGGTAGAGGGTCCCACGCATACGAAGTGATTACATTTTCACGTTTGTAGGGACAATATTGGAGTTGTACAGGTCATTAATGGAGTCCTGTGCTAGTCCATGTCATGCAGCCTGCACCTGAGCGCGCGGTTGTTGCAGATTGGTGGGTAGGGGTGGGGTCCTGTTCGCACGCTCTGTAGCACCCCCCAACATTCTCGATCGGGGAAAGGCCTGGCAATGTGGCTGGCCATAGCAGAGTATCCACGGCTGCAAAGCATGCTCGAGAGATGGCTGTGGTATGCGGACGCGCGTTTTGCTATTGAAATAGGGTATGTACGTTCACGAACGGCAGAGCCACCGGTTGCAGGATCTCCTGAACATACCGTACGGCTGTCACGGTGCTCCTGAGGAACACTAACAGTGAAGGAGCACCATAGGATATCGCCACACATCATCACACCAGGCTGGCGAGACGTGTTATGGAATACCACAATCCGCTCGTCGTGGCGATTCCCACTCCGCCTTCGGACACGGACTCAATGGTCAACCCGTCGTGGTGGGTTGGTCCACGTCCTGACGGGGGGATGCAGAGATGGCTCTCAAGTGTTCCTTTCTCCATTTTTTCATCTTCTTCTCATTTCATGTCATGTACGTTCTTTTCACTCCTTTTTCTTCCTCACTGGCCTTCGCTGTATGCTGAACGCCCACCCATGTGTTTGCCGTGCATGGCGACCCGTGTCGTAGGGAATGTGTGTCCTGGCAGTTGAGGGACCTGTTTGTTTCCCTATCTAGTCCTAGTGCTACTGTTCGCCTTGCACTGAGGTACGTTGATCACGTATTTTGGGGAACATCCCTGTAGGTTTCAACACACTTCCTTTGGCCCCGGACTCTTCTAGACGGGCGGTCGGCAGCTAACCCACTCCCGATCAATCGGCTCGGACTAGGTCTTGTAATGAACTCCAGGGTGAGCGGGGGAAATCCACGGCGGTGCAGCGCTGTGTTATTCCCCCACTCTATCCTCGTGGCAACCCTGGCACTCCGATGGAGTGTCCCCTTGTTGGGCTCCGTGGTGGGTGGGGACCACGAGGATGAACCTATTCCATCTTTATGGATACTTCACCTTTCCCCTCGCTCTCTTTCGCAAGGAAGAGGAGATGTGCCGAGAGAACCATCGACTTGAATAGTTTCTTTTCTAGAAAAGAAGATCGACCCAAGATGCCTTGTTTCATCCTCATGTCATGTGCCGAGGAAGGTAAAACTTTTAAAACTGTAAGTGCTGTCCGTATGGCGCGAGCCATAGAAGAGGCTTACGGGAAGCTCTAAGTGGTCGTGCGACAGAGGAATGGAACGATTCTTTTTGAAGCACGTACTGACGAGCAAATTGGAAAAATTAAAAATACAAAGCAGATTGCCGGCCTCCAGGTAGTAGTCAGGGTTCATCCCACCTTGAACCTGTGCAAAGGCGTAGTAAATAACGAGGACTTTGCTACAGAAACGGAGGAAGATCTTCTAAACTTTTTTAAGACCTTTGGCGTGACTGAGGTGTACAGGATCGGAAGGAAGGAGCAGGGGAAAGTGATCCCTACTTCTACCCTGATCCTTACTTTTGACCGACCATCCCTCCCGGAAAGGATTGTTACCGCTTTCTACAACCTCCGTGTGCGGCAGTATGTGCCGAACCCTTTGCGCTGCTTCAAGTGCCAAAGGTTTGGGCATACCCAGCAGCGATGTATGTCCGTAAACGCGGTTTGCGGGAAGTGCGGATCATCAGTTCACGACCCACAACCCTGCGATACACCACCGCAGTGTGTGATTTGCGAAGGCGATCACCCAGCCAACGACAACCAGTGTCCCACCTTTCTCCGGGAAAGGGAAATCCAAAAAATAAGAGTAACCGAAAAGGTTTCCTTCCCTGAGGCGAAGCGTAGGTTCCAAATCAGGAATCCAGTGGACCTATCACGATCCTTTTCCAGTGCGGTAAAAGCTAAGTCCCCGGGGGTAACAGCGAGTTGTCACTCACTGTACCCCAGCAGTTGTTTCGCACTTTAGTTGTCAGGTGTTGCCGATAGACTTCCCCGAAGATTCGGCGTGCATCCAAGGTGGGAAAATTGTCATTCCCACAAAGTACAAAAAACCTGTTCAAAAACTCCATCAGACATCGACCACTTCCACTGAGACTTCTACTGAAATCGATTTTAAGCAGACACCGCCTCCCAGGAAAAATATGTCATCCAAATCCCGTCCACTTCTTTCTGTTTCCGAGAATCACATCGGACGATCCTCCAGCCCCTGTAGATCACGGTCACCCGTGACCAAAAGTCGGGAAATCCCCCCGACACAGGCGACCATATCCAGCAGCAATCAGGATGACTCTGCTGTTGATGAGGAACCCAAGGAGAGTTCCTCTACAAACATTCAGAAGGTGAGAAAGAAAAAAAGCAACCAAAGAAATAATTTCTCATAATGGCTCTCTCATGAAACTTAAATGGTCTTCGTGCTCACTCAGAAGAATTAAGATTAATAATTTCTCGCCACAACCATTTATAGTCTGTCTTCAGGAAACTCATTTTCTCCCTCATCATCCCCTGTCTCTTCGCGGATTTTACATCTATCGGTTCGATCAAGACGACGGACTTCGTGCTCACGGCGGCGTCGCAGTACTCATCCGCGACTCCCTGTTTTCTGAGGAACAGAACGTTCGAACCGACCTCCAAACAGTTTGCGTTCGGGTACACCTACCATCGTTCTCTTTTACGGTGTGTAGTATATACATTCCCCCTGGCCAAGTCGTGTCACAGGAGGAACTCGAAGATGTTTTTTCTCAGTTGCCCGCCCCTTTTCTTATTGCGGGGATTTTAATGCCCACAATCCCCTCCGGGGTGGCACGAGGACCTGCCCGAGAGGTTCTATCCTCGAAAATATTATTGACCAGCAAAACTTAATTTTTCTGAATTCCTGGAATCACACTTATTTCTCCATGGCGTCAAACTCCTTCTCGTCAATCGATCTGGCACTCTGCAGTCCATCCCTATCTACCATGGTGGAGTGGACTGTACTCGATGATCTACATGGGAGTGACCATTTTCCCACTTTGGTCCACTTAAATGTCCTAATTTAGACCTCATCCACCCTCCTCGCTGCTATTCCATCGAGCCGACTGGGATACATTCAGTGAGAAAATTATAATGCCAGACCACTTTTTCAAATAATATCGATACCTTGGTGGCCCAATTCACCGACGCTCTTCTTCGCGGCAGCCACCATTGCAATCCCGACATCTACATGTCGGCCACGGACGCGTCCCTGTGCCTTGGTGGAATGCTGACTGTGCCACCGCGGTGCGTGACCGAAGCAAGCACTCGCGAGGCTCAATAGGTTTCCCACCGCATCAAACCTGATCGATTTCAAAAGAAAACGGGCCAGAGCCAGATTAGTAATACGGGAAAGTAAGACCGCTTCCTGGAGAGCCTTTATTTCTTCTTTCTTGCCATACTCCGCCTAAAGTAGTATGGCGAAAGATCCGACAGTTCGGAGGAAGATTTTCCCCACCATCTGTCCCAGGACTTCTTATTAATGGAAATCTTATTACTTCTCGAGAAGAAGTAGTTGAGGAATTGGCCTGTCATTATGAAAATACCTCCAGTTCCTTACACTACTCCCCTAGCTTCTTGAAAACGAAGAGTAGAAAGGAGAAATGCAGATTGGACTTCTCAACTTGCCTGGAGGAAGATTATAACGCCCCTTTCTCCATGGATGAATTTTCCTTTGCGCTCGCCCGTGGGAAAGATTCTGTTCCAGGACCAGACCAGATACACAACCAAATGTTAAAACAACTGCCGGAGGGGGCACGTCTATTTCTCCTCCGTATCTTCAACAAGATTTGGATGGACCTGGCGCGAAGCGATTATTATTCCTATTCCTAAAGAAGGAAAGGACTGGACAAAGCCGTCAACCTACCGCCCAATCTCGCTCTCAAGCTGTATATGCAAACTTCTGGAGCGAATGGTGAACACGCGTTTGGTCTGGCACCTGGAACAGAGAAACCTAGTTACACCCATCCAATGCGGTTTCAGGAAGAACAGGTCAACCATGGACCACCTTGTCACCCTTAGCACACAGATCTCCACTGCTTTCGTGCTACGTCAACACCTGGTAGCAGTTTTCTTCGATATAGAGAAAGCATATGATACTACCTGGAGGTACGGCATTCTTCGCACCATCCATTCTTGGGGTCTTAGGGGCCGGCTCCCCCGTTTTTTAGTAGCCTTTCTTTCCTCAAGATACTTCCGCGTTCGCCTTGGTGACAGGGTATTCGCCAGCCACCATTTAGAAAACAGGAGTTCCTCAGGGCTCAATTCTGAGTGTCACTCTGTTTGCCATCGCTATCAATAGTATAGCGTCGTTAATCCGAGAGCCGGTGAAAGCATCGCTCTTCTTTGACGACTTTGCCATTTTCTGCTCTTCCAAGAGTATTCAAGTGATAGACAATTACAACTTGTCCTCAACAAATTGCAGGAATGGAGTGATGCGACAGGTTTCAAATTCTCTGCATCAAAAACTAACTGTATGCACTTCTGCAGGATTCATCATCTTCATAACCACCCCGATCTCTTTCTTGGAAGCCATCTTCTACCTTTTGTGGACTCTGCAACTTTTCTTGGGCTTACTTTCGATAAGAGCCTAACTTGGCGAAATTGTATCCGTAAACTGAAAAGGCCGATGTGTCTCACCTCTGAACCTCCTCCGCACCCTTACAGGCAGCTCCTGGGGAGCAGACCGTGTGTGTCTCTTGCGTTTGTATAGAACCCTCATCCGCTCTATTTTGGATTATGGATGTATTGTATATGGGTCAGCGTCACCATCAACCCTCCGGCCATTAAATACCATTCACAACGCCGGTATAAGGATTAGTACAGGCGCCTACCGCACGAGTCGCATCGAATGCCTCTTGGCCGAAGATGGAGAAACCATCTCTGAGCCGAAGGCGAGATATTTTATTAGCCTCTTATTGGGCTAACGTGTCGGGACTGGATGACCACCCATGTCGTCGTATAATCATCCACCCAATATATGAGTCCTAGTACATTCTTCGAACATCGTTTACCCCATCCCCCAGGTATTAGATTTCGAAATCTTCTCCGGGAATTAAATGAACTTCACACCCCTGTGAAACCCACAAGTTACCGGATCCCCCCCTTGGAAACTCCTCCTTCCCAGTATTGACTTCAGACTCTCCCATCTGCCCAAACAAACTACTAGTCCTCTGGTTTACCAGAAGCAGTTTCTGGATATGAGAGAATCGTATCCGGATCATTTATTCTAATACACGGATGGTTCATCGTGCAGCGACGCGGTGGCATGTGCTTTTTACTGTATCAGGGCCAGCAATCATTTCGGCCTTCACTCCAAATGCAGTATTTTTCACTGCCGAAATGTATGCAATCTTTGAGGCCCTAAAATACATTGAATCAGCGACGTTGCGGCGAGTAGTTATCTGTTCCGATTCTCTCAGCTCTCTTCAAGCCGTCTCCCGTCCTTCGTCAGACTACCTGACCTTATCCGTTCAAAGCCTGATTCATCGTCTTCTGTCCCGCCGCTATGACCTGGTACTTAGTTGGGTCCCAGGCCACGTGAAGTATCAGAGGGAACGAACTGGCCGACCAGGCGGCGAAATCAGCGACTCGTAAAACTCGTATCGACATCCCTTCTGGTGCCATTGTCCGATGTTCAGGCTTTCTTGAAACGATCCGTGCTTAGAGCGTGGCAAACAGAGTGGCACAATAGCACTTTCAAACTAAGTACAATAAAGAATTCTGTGTATTCCTGGCGCTCCTCATCACGGTCCTGTAGGCGCGAGGAAGTGATTTTAAACCCGTCTTCGTATCGGACACTGCCATTTCTCTCACTGCTTCATTCTTCGAAATGAAACTCGCCCCATCTGTGACTCGTGCAAGACTGTTCTTTCCGTGGAACACGTCGTGCTGTACTGTAGGAAATTTGTTGGCAGTCGACGAAGACATGACCTGGGCAACTCGCTACAAGTGGTGCTCGAGGATGACGATTTTGCGCTCTCAAAACTTTTTTGTTTCTTGCGAGAAAGCAGAATATATAATTTTATTTGAAAGATAACAATGTTTTATTTTGTTTTTTGCCCCCTTTACAGCCAATTTTTACGTTTTAAGATAAATTTTACGCGCCCTGTTTCTATTTTCCTTCTGCCATTTCTACATGTATGCTTGAAGCAGAATTCGAGCCTTCTTTTTAGCCAATGTACATGCTTTTAAACAGTGAGTAAGATACATATGCAACACCGAATATTATTTTCTCCAAATACTCTGGCATGGGCGCAAATGCCCACAGCAGTCGAAGCGCCCTCTAAACCCTATTTAATCAATCAATGGTCGACGCGCAGACGTAACGGTCAGCGTACGGCGAGCCCTGCGTTGTGCGACCGCGTGCCAGTGGCACTGGCACCTACAGGATGTGACAGTGCAGGCTGCACAGCCCGCTGAATCACCTATCATTGCCGTTGAATCTGGTCGTCCGTGGCGGAGGATCCGGTCGGTCCCCCCTCCTTGTGGTGCGCGGCGGACGTCCTGATCCTTCATGTCGTGTGTGGGTGCCTTCCTCATACCATTGCCGCCAACAGCGGGCGATGGTGGTGTCCGTACGACCGGTGTGGCGCCCAATACGGCGGCAGGAACAACCAGCCTCAAGCAGACCCACGGTGCGCCCCCTCTCGAATGCTTCTATCCGGGCAACCGGCTATCGAACGCGTCGCCTAGTCAAAGTGTATGTGCAGATGACGCCCCTATCCCGGACCCGCCAATGAGCGGCCGACCGTGAAAACGAATCATTGGCTTAGCGAATGGTGTGCAAATCACCCACCAAGTTTGCTGCGGATCATTAGGGTCCTTTGGAGTGCAGCTTTTTTTTGACGATGTGTATTACTTTTAAATTTGTTTACCGACGTCTTAATACAGCTTCAAAACAAAAGTTTGTCACACATAGTATTAGTGAAGACGTGAACATTAATTTTGAGTTATAATAGTGGTTCTAAAACGGATGTCCGCGATTCTCCAAGGAACCATGAGAATGAATCTATTCATTAAAAATTCGGGCTATTTATGATTGTCATTATTTGCATCGTCCCCTAGAGGAATTCAATTTAGTTTTTCTGAAACTTGGATTGGTAGTTTATACTGGGGTTTTTATTTCTTGGCATGTGAGGGTCTATCTTCACGATGGAATATCTCACAGTATTTCTCGTCTTTCTCGGTCGTGCCGCTAGATCTCGCATGATCGCGACCGTATTAGGCAGTGCTGGCGATCATGCGACATCTAGAGGTAGGAAGGAGGAAGACTCGAAATGCCGTGAGATATTCCATCCTGAAGACAGGTTCTCACGCACCAAGAAATAAAAACCCAAGTATAGGCACACAGCGTTCTCGGAATCAAACTGCATGTGCGAAGTGGTGAAGTTAAAAAGATGGTAAACAACTTAAAATGTGTATTTGTAGAAACATCTCTTACGTAACGCGCAATCAGACGTTTCGGATGGCAAATCTTCGGCGTGTCAACTAACTCTTGGAGCTAATCAAAGAATGAAACGATCAGTTCGACTGACCATTTATATGGCCCCAAACACCATTCCTGTTTTTTTCAGTACAGTGCAAAAAAATGTATCTTTCTTCTGTCTAAGAAACGAAACATCATAAGTATAAAAATGATGTACACAATTGTCGTTTATGTATCAAGGGCGTTAAGTAGATTTTCCTTTCAAAAATCCTACTTAGCAACTGTGGAATAAATATAAATAATTAACTTAGAAAACGTAAGTAATACCCAAAATTTAGTAGAAATCAATAAAATGAAAAAATTGTTAAATATTAAATTTATGTATCTATTTATTAAGCAATTAATGTAATATTAACATTCTAATAATGCAGTTTCAATGGCTGCTTATAAAGTATAATCAAAACTTGAGAATGATGTTGATTACTGCAATTTATAATCTGTAATACTACTAATTTTAATGTTAAAAATTAAACATAAGCCTAATAACCAATTAAAAACTTTTTTCAGAAAATATTGTGCGGGGATATAACAATAAAGAAAATTCATAATCACAATGAAAGAACTGCTGAAACAGCGGTTCCTGCCGAGTGATGAGGCTACAAGGGAACCATTTCTTCAATATTTTAAAATGGGAATGAGTATTGCAGAATCACCAGACCCTTCTTGAATATACTTAAGACATTTGTGAAGACGATTAGGCCAGTGGTTGTAGAAATCCAACAGAAAGAACTCTGCGCTACTGGCATGATCATAGCTAGGGCCTAGGTCAGGCCAAAGTGAAGTCTCAGAGTTAATTATATGTACATTATTGTCTTTTTTTTCTGTTTTTTGTTTTTGGTCGTGTTCACTGTGTAATGTAATTAATTCATTTCAGTAGTATGAAATATAATAAATCGATTATAGTTGCTTCTTTTTATGCATATGTGCAGATTTTAAAGATTTCAGGCACTATAACCATTATAAAATATGTCCTCAATAAATGTGTTCAAATGCATTTAGATGCTATAGAAAATTTAAAAAAATGTTGGCAAAAACCTTTGAGAAATTTGAAAACCTAGTACCCTTTCGATTACGATATATTTATCCTCCTGAAATAAAGCAGATCATAATTGGAATGCTCATAATTTGAAATAATACTGCGAAAACTTTCTGTTTTATAAACCCCTTCAGCCTCCTTTGTTTTTCCTATATTACCCTTCCTTCTAACTAAACATTTTTTTAATGGCGCATTACAAATATTGAGACATGAACAGAATAAAATCCTTGATTCATCTATGTGACAATGAACAATTATATGTGTGTGAAGAGGAATTAAATGAAATAAAACTGAATAACAAAATACGAATGACAGAAAAACCGAATAAAACATAGATGTATAAATGGTAATAAAATGAAAATCATTTGTGCAGTTTACAAAGCGACAAAACAGCGCTTAAAACGAATCTACAATACTTCTGTAGTAAGAGAACGTAAACGATTTTCGCGCGGTTCCTCTCTCCGCGCCCGCTAGCCAATCAGGGAAGCCCGGTGCCGAATACATGTGCAGTCATACAAAAGAGGGCGCTGCTAGGCCAACGTGCACGCCACCTCTGTGCAAATTTTGACTCTTCTTATGGATACACTATTCTACACATCCACTAATGTTTATGTGATTCCGACTATTCCTTATGGGTGTAGTGTATATATCATAAGGACAGCAGTGTATATATCATCAGGGTAGATTGATTCGCACTACCTTGTAAACAGTTCATGTGAAAACAAGGAAATATTATGCAATATAGCCCCACTTCCAATGTATTATAGTATTTTGCAGCGCCAAGAGAAGCTGATAGGAAGGGGATTTTGAGGGGACTTACGGAAAAAAAATAATGAAAATTCACAAAGTAGCTACAAAGTATATTTAACATGTAGAAATGCAGAGTAACATATGTTCCTAAACACCATTTAACTCTGAAACAGCAAATGTGCCTCTGCTTAAAATTTTAGGGGTGTTTATTCCTCGCAATATTTCCTCTCCTTTTTAGAAAATTCCATCTTTCTGTGGAGCCGACTTCCAATTATTCAGACTTTTTACCATAAAACTCACTGTCATTTGATATTCATCAATGGTTTCAATTATACCTGGGTAATATAAATTTTCGTAATTTACGACTACATGTGTTTTGTCGATTGGTTTCAGCTCATTTTCAAATTTTGAAATGAGGTATCTTCTATTCCGTGTAGTTGAAGTTAATTTTTCCAATGCCTGCGTAGTGAACAATTCCCAATCTCCTGAACTTTCATCAATAATCCGTTCATCGAACTATCATCACTGGAACCTTCAAAGGTTTTCAGACCTTTCTCTTCTTTCTCGGGCTGTCGAGGTGGGTCGGTCCAGGTCCTGGCGGGGGGTATCTGGCTCTCAAGTGTTCCTTTCTCCATTTTTCATATTTTTTCTTCTCCTTTCTTGTTACGTATATTCTTTTCACTCATCATTCTTCCTCAATGGCCTTCTCTGTATGCTGAACGCCCACCCATATGTTTGCCGTGCATGGCGACCCGTGTCGGAGGGAATGTGTGTCGTGGCAGTTGATGGACCTGTTTGTTTCCCAACTAGTCCTGGTGCTACTTTTTGCCTTGCACTAAGGGGTACGTTGCTTACGTATTTTGGAGGTGCCGGTTTCAACACACTCGCTTTGACCTCGGACCTCATTTAGACGGGCAGTCGGGAGCTAACCCACTCCCTATCAATCGGCTCGGACCAGGTCTTGTACTGAACTCCAGGATGAGCGGGGGGATCCACGGCGAGGCTGCGCTGTGACATTCCCCTACTACATCGCCGTGTCAGCCCTGGCAACCGCAGTGGGGTGTCCCCTTGTTGGACTCCATTGGGGATGGGGTGCACGGAGACGAATCCGCTTCTATTCTATGGAGCACAAAACAAACCCCTTGCCCTCTTCCGCAAGGAAGAGGTGACGTGATAGGACAGTCGATCTGAATAGCTTCTTCCTCCGGGAGGAAGATAGAAAGAAAGCCTCAGTTTCTCTTGATGTCTTGCACCGAAATCGAGAAAACCTTTAAAAGTGTTGGTGGTGTCCGCCTCGCGCGAGCCATTGAGGACAGTTTTGGAAAGCTCCAAGCGACAGAATTGGTACCATTCTTTTTGAAGCGCGCATCGACGATTAATAAGACTTCGCGTCTGAAAATGAGGACGAACTTCTTTCTTCAAGAGTCACGGTGTTACGGAGGTGTAAGGGATCAGGAGGAAGGAGAATGAGAAAGAGGTCCCCACTCCCATCTTGATCCTGACTTTAATCTCCCTTCTCTCCCAGACAGAATTAGCTGTGGATATTAATGATGACATCTTCACGTACGGCAGTATGTGCCGAACCCCCCTGCGTTGCTTCAAGAGTCAGAGGTTCGGCCATACCCAACAAAGATGCATGGCCGTAAGCCCTGCTTGCCGAAATGCGGTAAATCCGAGGACGATCCGAACCCTGTGCATCACCACCTCGCTGTGTAAACTGTGAAGGAGACCATGCCGCCAACTCTGACAAGTGTCCCACATATCTGAGAGAGAGGGAGATCCAAAAGATCAGTGACAGAGAAAGATATCTTTTCCGGAAGCGAAATGCCGATACCTGGTGATGAACCTGTAGAACTCAGGCGTTCTTTCTCTTGCACTGTGGCGAACACAGTGAAAACGATTACTGAGACTTCACCTGCTTCCCCCCCCAGTAGCTCACTTCTGTTGCCAGGTATCCCCGGAGGACTTTCCGGAGGAGACATCGCCTCTGCAAGGTGGGAAAATAATAATTCCCTCAAAATACAAAACACAAATCAAGAAAGCAACACAGACGAAGACCAACCAAGAATCCACTCTCAGCTGCGCAAGGAAGTTGACGTCACTCGGCTTTCTTGGCCTGGACAAGCAAAAAACTGATAGATAATCCAAACTCCGACCACCTACCCCGACTCTTGAGACTCCTGCTGAACGATCACTCAGCCTGTCGAGCAGTGGTCAGGAGGAGTCTGCCTCGGAGGAAACTTCAGCCAGGGTGGACCCCTTCGGGCAGCAGAGGCAGAAAAAAGAAGAGAAGAAATTCCCTTAACTCCTTAAACAACGGCTCTCCTATCCTGGAATCTCAATGGATTTTCTCTCCGGGACGAATTGAAACTCTTGTTGTCCCGTTATACACTTTCAATTGTTTGTTTACAGGAAACGCATCTTTCTCCACCACGCCCCCTACACTCACGGTTTTACTCCTTATGGGGTTGATGTCGATGACAGCCTCCGCACTCACGGCGGAGTTACTACTTTGGTCCAGGATTCTCTGCTTTCTCCAGAAATCCCCGTTCTGACCGACCTTCAAACAGTCTGTGTCCAGGTGTATCTCCCGTCCCTCACTCTCACTGCATGTAACATCTATATTCCCCCAAGACAAACGGTGTCTGTTGATGACCTGCTAAGTCTAATAAACCAATTGCCCACACCTTTCATGGTTGTTGGTGATGTAAACGCCCAGAGCTCTCTTTAGGGTTCTTGTACTTATCAAAGTGGTGCTGTTTTGGAATCTGCCATGGACACCAAGAATTTGGCAATTCTCAACACGGGTACCTACACATTTTGCCGTAGCTACGAATTCGTGCACGGCTATTGATGTAGCCCTTTGCAGTTCTTCACTTGCTATTGCTATGCGGTGGACCATATTAGAAGACTTCTATGTAAGGGAACATGTCCTCACTATACTCCACATTGATCTTCGCCGTGATCTTTCACGCCCCCTCAATAGATCGTGCGACGGGCTGAGTGATCGACATTCCAAATAATTTTAACCTTTCAGATGGTCCCTTCTGAAATGTGGATGAAATGAATGAATATTTTAATAGTGCTATACTCTGCTGCTTGTATCGCTATGCGAAGTCAACGGGTAAACCGAGACACCCTTTCGTCCCGTGGTGGAATGTGAACTGCTCTAGAGCGGTCAGGGATCTCTTGAGACAGTATTTATCTACACATTTCCAAAAATTATATTTTTTGTCTTTGTTATTTGATTCTTAAGTTTAACATTTTTTGTATTTTCCAAAGTATTTTTAATGAAAAGCAACGATTATTTAAATATTGTTCTCTTTGAAAGTTTGTTGTGAATTTTTATATATAGATTATTTTAGAATTATTCGACATGCATTGTTTCTATTGAATTCATTGTGATAACTTTTTAAAATATGGACCAACTTAAAATGGACTGTATTCTGAGAGACCTCTATTTTACTTGGAAGAGACCTTAAGGCAGGGCCGCTCAACCATTTGCTCCGAGGAGGAGCAGTCGGTTGCTCTCTCCTCTTCTGCCGCAGAAAGAGCAAATGATGTCATCAAATATCGATCGGCGGCATGTGGCACAGTGGGTCGCGTCGTATTTCTACGGGTATTTTACGTTGTTCGGAATGAAAAAGTCCTCACTGCTCTGGGAAAGGATATTACGACAGAAAAAAAAAACAGTAAAATACTATTGGAACAGTTACTAGATTAGTGTGATTTGGAAATTAAAAACACGACAATTTGCAATGCAGCATGGGAAGAAAAGTATCTTTTTGCAGATTGCGCCGGCAATGCCAAATGTTTAGTTGCAAAACAACGTGCGCAATAACATAAAGAAATTTAATAGCGGTGACATTACACAGTTTATCATGCTGCTGAATATGAAAAGTATTATAAAGGTTGCACAAAAAATGTTATTAAATAAACTAGTAATAAAACTACTAAAAGTAAAGGAAATTAACATAAAAAAATGAAGTTGATTGCAAAATCAAATACTCTAATTACATCTTTTAAATATTTTTTTCGCAATATACTTTCTATATTTGGAAGAGATGCCATGGTGCTATTGAGCCGTAACATGCATTTCCGATTGTGATCTGTAATTGTATTCTCATTCGAGATTTACAGATTTCAAAGAAGCAAAAAATTGCTCACAGTTGTATGTTGATCCAAACGTACTTAACAATCGAGGAGTATTCCGGTGCAATTTTGGAAAACGGTTTTGTAGGAAGTTCTTTTCCTAAATGCTTACGTTGTAGTGTCGATATGCAATGAAATTAAATTCTTTTGTATTGTTATTTTACTGCCAAAACAACATAAGAACATCAAAATACATCCAAAACTTACTTCTAGTGAGGCATTGTTTTTCAGAACACTGAAAATTTCCTTTTGTTCTTCTTCGGCGTACTTGTCATTTTCATCAGCATGATTTAATGTATAATGTCGTTGAAAATTAAACTTCTTTACGTGAAACCCTTCGTGTTCAACTAAACATTTGGCATAGCTGCCGTAGTCGGCGAAAAGATACTTTTCTTCCCATACTGCATTGAAAATTGTCGGTGTAGGTGCTCTTGTCTGTGAAGTGCTCGCGTGGACTTCCATGTTTCCGCGACTAGAGTTACCGGGACACTGTATCAGAATGTTATCGCCAGGCGCGCAACGCTCGGGCTCCGGTGTCCCGCTCTCGGCTGACAGCACGGCTCCGCGCTACCGATTTGCTCTGCTTGAGCGGCCCTGCCTAAGGGAAATATGACTGTTTCTATGAGATTTTCCTTTCTGAAGAGATTCACCTTAATAAAATATTTGCATGTGTAGTGACTTTTGTATATCACTTGTTCCGTCCAAAATGCGTGGTAATAATCCAGAATTTTCTGCCAGCTATTTATCAAAATTCTTGCCAGATGTGAAATGAGTGGAATTTTTTAACTTCAAAGCGTTAACTTTTATGGCATCAAAGTTTCTGGTTTTCATGGCCTTAATCCTTTTACTGTATACCTTTTTTATAACTGCACTTTCTAGTGGGATTGATTCATTTTCTCAAGTAAAGCATGCCGTAATGTTATTTCAAAAATAAGGCGAAAAAGTCATTCTTCCAGTTATATTACTTTTGTATTCTAATCTAGCTCACGAATGCTCAGGCTTTCACCATATCAAATGCCTCTTATCAAATAAATGTGATTTAAGACTTGTCGTTTTTCCACTTGGCAATGTGTAACTTTCACTGCACTTCCCTTTTACAATTCTTATCATGAAACAATTTTGTACATAAAAAGAGAAATAACTTCGAAGTAATGTGCAAAAAATATTCAAGAAGTAAAAGTCTATTTGTATTTTGACGATTTTCATAATCCATGGATTAATACTCATATATTCAGTCCATAGGAAGTAATTTAATTTGTGTATTGCTTGTGTTGGTTTTGTAAAAATTGAATTAAGTGATTGTATCTTGTAGGAATAAGTACTGTATATTTACATAATTTGGAAATAAATGTTATGCATATGAAATAACTTTTTATTTTGCACTTTGACTTAAATTTCCTTCGCTGACTTAGAAATTCCAAATCTATTAATTATTGGCTTTCTACATTGCTTTGCGCATTAATTGTGTATAAATGAATTCAATTTATTATACAGGGGTCCTGGGAGGAAACATCGAGACGTCGCGGGATGGAATTGTACAGGTCTCGAATGGAGTCTTGTGCTAGTCCATCACATGTAGCTTGCACCTGAGCGCCCTGTTTTTGCAGATTGGTGGGTATGGGTGGATCCTGATCGCACACTCCTTACCACCCCAAACATTCTCGATCGAGGAGAGGTCTGGCAATGCGGCTAGCAACGACAGAGTATCCACGGCAGCAAGGCATGCTCCGGAGACGGCTGCGGTATGCGAACGCGCTTTGTCCTGTTGAAATAGCGCATGGGCGTGAGCGTTCACGAGCAGCAGAGCCACCGGTTACAGGATCTTCTGAATGTACCGTGCGGCTGTCACGGTGCTTCCAAGGAACACTAACTGTGAACGGGCACCATGGGATATCGCGCCCCCCGCACATCAGGCTGACGAGACGTGTGACGAAATACCACACTCCTCTCGTCGTGGCTGTCTTCCACCACACCTCCACACACGGACCCGGTGGTCGTCGCCATCAAGGCAAAGCGGGACTCGTCGCTGAAGATGACCCACTGCCAGTCTGCATGGCCCCAGGTCCGTCCTTTCCGACCCCAGGCGAGTCTGTAGCAAGGTGTCTTGGGTGTGAGTGGCAGGCGTCGTAACGGTCGGCGTGCGACGAGCCGTGCGTTGAGCAATCACCTGCCAATGTTACTGCCACTTACAAGATGCGACAGGCTGCACAGCCCGCTGAATAGCACCGATCATTGCGTTGGAACTTTTCGCGCGTGGCGGACAATCCGTCGGTCCTTCCTCCTCGTGGTGCGTGGCGGACGTCCAGATCCTGCATTTCGTATGTGCATGCCTTCCTCAATCCACTGCCGCCACCAGGGGGGCGATGATGGTGTCCGTACGACCGCTGTGGCTTACAATACGGCAACAGGATCAATCAGCCTCTCGCACACCCACGATGTGGCCCCTCTCGAAAGCGTCCGATTGGACATCTGGCTGTCGAACGCCTCCTCTAGGCATAGTGTACATGTCGGTGAAGCTATGGCGGCGCTATCTGACGTCACAATGGCTGGCGCGCCCGTTTGAAGCCAGTCTTATCTAGACCGGTGGGCGCGACGTCACGCACCTACCGCTGACCCTCTCCCCCGGCCCCCGTGCACGGTCGACCGTGAAAACGAAATTATTGGCATAGTGAATGGTGTGCAAAATACCCTCAGACTTAGCAGCGGATCAGTAGGGTCCTTCGGGGAGCAGCTTTTTTTTTGAGGATGAGTGTATATGTATGCGTGTGTGTTTACGCTCTATCGAAAAAAATAATAGAATTCAGTGGCTGAGCGATAGTTTTCGATGCAAAAACAAAATCGGTATCAATAAATCAGTTCTTAAAATTGGTTTAAGGTTGCCACAAACCCCGTGAACACATTTTCAGCCCTTTCTCGCTACTTTTCAGAAAATTACGAATAAATATTATTTACTGGTATTTTTAATAAATTTTTGGCTAAGGTGATGTCCACGTTATTACGGAAAAGTTTTATAGTCACATTACATTATTATTGTAACATTACTCGTTTGACTCAGTGTGCTACATTAGTCAGATTATGGTGAATTGTACATTGAAAAACCATGGAAATAGGCGCTTTTCAAATCATTGCTCCGTAAGGTTTTATCAAAAATACTTTTAATTAGATAAGATTAAAGCTTGAAATGTCTACTTTAAGAATCTTGCTTCGAACAATTAGAACAATAATTCGAACTATAATTTCACAGCATTTAGCTAAAATGGCGCCGCGCATCATCATTGTTAACGAACGCATTTGAGCCTCCAGCGTTGTCTGATTTCTTTATTCATTGTTAACTTGCACTGAACATATTTGTGGAGGACATCAAACGGATTTGTTAAAGACATTAATCGGAAGACTTTAGAGAACACAATGAGGCATTTGAAAGCCCAAAAGCATTTTTTCGCTTAGTTTCGGTGCACGCCAGTGTCATCGCGTCCGCCGGGCTATCCCGGGTCGGCGCCGCTGGAAAAGCCCACACTCATTAATGCACTAAGGCATTTAACCTTAGTCAGACGTTACAACTTATTAGTAACACATAACGGTAATCGCAGGACTTTTAACATTCTGGCATTAGCCACTAATGCCGTTTCTACAATGTATTGCATAATTCTTAACATGCGATAATGCATGACTACGCTATCACTAGTGGCATTTGCTGTAATCTCGTTTTACTGCTACGTTCGAGTCTGGAAGCCGAGTGTCTGCCGATGTGATTTCGGATGCCGTGTCGCTGAGCGCACGCCGCGGGCAAGTGGTAGCTCCACGCCCGCCACTGCAGGCAGTGATAAGTCTACACAATCTTCAGAGAAGTGCATTCACTTCAATTCATATTCAATTATTCCTACTTTTTTGGTTCCCATGCATAAACTCTGTGATTTTATTGCATGCCAATGCTCCTTGCATGCTTGCTCCTTGCATGCTTGCTCCTATTAATGGGAATTCTTCGATTCTGATTTATTAACATTACAACATGCTCACTGCATTTATATGCACCCTTGAACCAAATTTCTCAATGGGAAAAGCTACATTTATTTCGATCTTGTGTAATATCAAACCCTACTGTTCAATTATGTATTAAGCTCAAGTGGTGTCTGATTTCCCAAATAATGATAACGATCCCAAAACTATCCAATTTTAGGGAAACGAGTATTATCTACCGTTAATCAGATAATTGGTCCTTCAAATTACAAAGGTAAGTTAAGCTGAGTTATTGTGGGTGCTGGAGAGATCGTATGAAAACTATGTCAAGCCCTATTCAAGTCCACCGCTCGTATACCCGTCTCCAACACAGGTGTAGTTACATAATCAAATTGATGAAGCGAGGATTGATGAATTTTTAATTAATCAAAATAAACAGTCAAATATAGATTAGCGTAATAAAGTCGAAGTCAAATACGGACTTGCATAACGAACTTGATGACGTTAATTCGGCAGAATAGAGAAATTAATTATGGAAATAATAAAAAAAATTAGATAAATTGGGAGGGTGAATTAAAAAACTACAAAAGCTGAACTGTGGGAAATGGTCACCGGGATTCGTTATGAAGTAGAATATGTCAAAGTCGAAACCGCTACAAAATTTTCCCAATTGGAAAACCGAAGTGGGAGAAACGATGCAAAATTAGAGGTTCGCATAAGTCAGCAGGATAGTTTTAATGAAAATATGGAATGTAATATGGGTGAAATGATGGTCGGTTTCAGGTTTACAACGATCAACACGGCAAACAATGCGAGCAGTTGAAGGATGTGTCAAGAATGCGTTCGGGACATAAATGTATCGCACCAGGATGTTATATAATTGAACAGATAGAAGAATCTGACCGTACCGTAAATGAAAATATTATATCTACCATTCAAAATTAAATTAAGGGGAAAACTGCTAGAATGGGACGGGTGGATGGTGTATGAAGATGAGATTAAAAACGAAATTGCAGATTTAGAAAAAACGACTACGTAGTCCAAAGATAGGCGAACGTTTGGCAATGCAATTAGCAGCGTGGCGTGCCAAATTGTTTCAGATTCCATGGAGAAACCAAAGAGCATCCATATTCGATTCATACGGCACTAGCTTCTGTTTTGTAAATATTCCAGAACCGCTACAATTGAATTTAGTAGAGGATGCGCTGTGCTCAAAAGCTCAAATTTGTGGAAGGCATTAACACCGAGCCCCAATACTTGCGCGGAATGGCGCGTTAAATTTCTCGAACTATATTGAAACCAACACAGGTTCGAGTTAAAAATATTGGCTAATGGTGGAAAGGTACAAGAGAGGAGGCCAGAGAGCACTAGCGACTTTGTGACGCGAAAGGTCAGCGCGTTTAGAATATGCAGCGAAAATTTAAACCCCACAGAAATTAATCGTATGGGCATGGAAATCCAAGAGAGCAAGCGGGAACTGATATGGAATCTTCCTCCACCTAACATTCGCGGTTTCACCATTGTTGCATTTGTTGAGGAAAGGCAGCAAGCGGCTCTGGAACCAGCAATGCCAGAGGGCGTTCGAGCACACGTGTGTAATTAAATAATCGTATTTTCGTCCGCGGATATACTTGCATACAGATAGTGGGCTTACGCTAGGCCATCTATTTCAATTTGGAGTCTTATGGGCAACAGCTGGTTATTGCTTTAGACAGTCGAACGTTGAAGGGACCAGAGGTGCGATATGGGGTTACGGAACCAGTGGCCCTTGTGGTTGTTTGGGCTACTCGAAAGTTTAGAAAGTTGTTAATGGGACGCCCGTTCATGATTATAAGAGAACATAATCGTTGATCTCCCTAACGAGAAGCCACACAAACAACGAGAGGCTGTTACGGTGGACCCTCTGATTGCAACAATTCGATTTGACATCGAATATTGTGAAGGGTGAAAGAACGTGCTACCAGACCTACTTGTTGAAGATAAAAGTAAAGGAAACAACCGTTGGGAGATATGTTAGGGGTGATTCAAGTGCGTGATTTTGGTCTCAACTGGACGAAGGAAATAGTGCTCGAGATGCAACAGCAGGGCCAATACAGGCGCGAATTAATGAAATTGGAGAACCAAGAGTACAGCGTCACTGTGATATCTGAGGCACTTGACTAGGACCCGGGGTGTTGGCGAATATAATGTTGAGAAAGATCAATAGACGGAAAAACAACTTTCGCATATGGATACCAGAGAAGGATCGGAAAAAATTGTAGCGTCCAATGAGAGAGAGCTAACGGACAAAATTCAAAATATCGATTTATGTACGTATTCCATTACGAACAAATGAAAATGACAATAAAACGTTGTTTTGGGGGTTTTGTAGGTTAGCTCCTCACTGGATGCCTCAATTAGTAACATCAACTCACGAGCATTATGATCATTTTGGAGGAGAGAATATTGCCAGAATCTTGATGGACTATTGTTACTGGCCAAATATGGGAAGGGATTTCGAATAGTTCCTCGAATTGTTAGTGCATGTGACATCTGTCAAAGGACGAAGCCTCCAGATGAATGGCGAGCGATTGTTGCGAGGATGAATGGCGAGCGATTGTTCCAGAAGGCCCTAGAAAATTGTATGCGGTTGATTTATACGGATACTTGACGAAGAAAAAGTTCGGCAATTAGTACATCTTTGTAATTCTAGGTTGTAGTTTTTTTTTGGAAATTCGTACAAATTTATTCGATCCGGAAGCCAAATTCAGTGAATTGCATCTGACAGGCAAAGAAATTCGTGGATGTGGGTAAAAACATCGAGAAGAATATTAAGCGACGGAGGATCACAGTGCACTAGTGATCGATGGAGGAATGAGATGGGAACACTAGGGATCTCTGTACATTTTACGACAGTGAGACACCCCCAAAGCAACCCCAGTAAACGCGTGATGAAAAAGTTGTCACGATTGTTCTGAGTTTACGCGTCAGAAAACCAGAGATTTTAATGCAAGACCCAATTGCTTCTTTTATAAATACATCCCATTGAGGTTATTTGAATCCAAGGCTACTATTATTACTATATTTATGCTCTACAAAAAGGAATGGTAAATTTACTCCTTCTACTATGCAAAAAAAAAAGTTTTTTTTGGTTTACATGTAATAACAAGTATTTGATCGTACCCCAGGATTCGGATGTATTGAGATACTGCCCTAAAAGTAACTGTGCTTAGTGACAACATGACGACAGACCGATTTTTTGAATCCAGAACAAATGTGCATTTAGTTAACAATTTGGGAATACCTTCCGATAACAGAGAACTTTTTCGAACTTGGACCTATTTATGATGAAATTCGTGATCGCTGTTTAGTCTTGAAAACTGAAGAAAATCTGTGTATAGACGAAGCTATGATACATTTTCGGTCAAACAATATGTAAAAAGCAAGCCAAATCCATGGGGCACAAAAGTGTAGAAAGCACAAGAATGAAATGTATGAAATGTAACATTCATTTGGCTCTTCAGAGAGGTAAAAACTGTTATGTGGCTTTTCATACCAGAATGTAATTTGTTTTATTAAGTTTTTGTACTATTACTTTTTGTGTATTTGCTTTTTTATGTACCAATAGCTTTTTTTGATTTTTCATTTCAACTAGAACATTCTATTCAGTTAGATTTTACTATCACTTAAAAATTGACACAAAAATGTTTCGCGTATTTTTTGAACGATAGTTTTGCTAATTGATCATTTACGTAATTTATTATATTTTTGGCATTTCTCTAATGGAGTTCATTTTCTGTACTCCTATTGCGTTGTTTGATAAATAAAACGCAACAGAACAAAGAATAATGTAGTTTACTTATGTTATATTACCTTGACTGTTGAAACCGAACTTACTCATATGAGTACATAAAATTTTCTTGAAAAGTACAAGCCGTATCAAAAACTTCTCTTAACATTATTAGAAATCATTCATTATGTTCAAATTCAAAGTCAGATTTTTTATCACTAAGCAAAAATAAGAACTGAAAGGGTTAAGAGGCATTGTTAAATTGATATATCGGAGAGAAAATTGTTCTTCAGAGCATTGTTTATCGCATCAATTGTCAACAATGTTCGAAATCGTACATTGGGGCAAACTAAGAGGAAGTTGCAAACGCGTGTGTCAGAACACATATATAACATTAATTAAATTTCTGATAAGCAAAATTAAATTTATGACACACCGGCTAGATAGCAAATGTACTTTCATGAATTTTACAAGTGAAGTGTGGGCGTCGGAACGTAATTATTATTCAAGGTTGCTTCTGGAAACGCTTCATATTAAAACATCTGTCTCAACACACTGGTGGAATTAAATACATTCACGCGTCTTATGAATGTTCTCTGGAACTTTTCAGTGAAATAAGTCTTTGTTTAAGGTGCGTGCTGTAGTTCTTTTATTTCTGCTCTTTGAGTGAAATTGTCATTTTAATAATAAAAATGTCTTCTGGTGCCTTTTTGGGAATCCACGAAGTTTGCCCGTTTTGTATTACATTTCATTTAACAGTATTTGGAAGCCCTCTCCCACCTCCTCATCCCCTTACTACCTCATAACGGTCTCAGCCATTATCATTTCCATTGGGTTCATTTTAATCCTCTTAATGGAACTGCCATGCTGTAATTCTTCTTGCTGCTCTTGCTGATGTACATATTTATCTCTTCTTCAAATTCTTTTATATTCATTGTAGCCTGAAGATGCGGAAAAATACATGTCCTCGAAACATTGCCCAGCGAATTTTGGATAATGAATAAATAAAACCTTTTAAGTTCACAATAATATAATACTTTGTTTTTATTTCAAACTAATTTTAATAACTAGTATCTCCCAAAAAACAACTCCTGTTGCCGAACTCATCTAATTATGAATACTAGAGAAAGCTCATGAATGGATTAAGTTCCCAAAGCTCTGGAACAGTAGGAAGAAAGACATCGCTTCCAATGTGCAATTGGCGCTATATATTCACTCCCGCCCTAACCAAGAAATCTAATTATCATGAGGATGAATACATAAATCGTAAGAATTTTGCAAGCATAAATGTTCAAGCTACATGCAATGCGAATGAAGAATGCATAGTGTAGATGCTCAGTGACCTGGATCTGTGTTTGACAGACAATTACTCAAATGATTTGACATTTATGTATAATGAACAAACAGAAAAGTGACGTAGTTTTAATTGGAGCCATCATATCCTGCAAACTCCATGGTTGCTTACGCCATACTGAAATAAAACACCCGAGGAAATCTCATTCAATAACATCTTGGTTAAGGAGCTCGTTATTATACTAGAACGATGTTTCTGACAGGTGATACAAAGATTCCCTGTACTACTATATAAAATAAGAATAGTTGGAAACAGTTCCTTCAGTGGTTATTGCGTGCTGTGTACTGCTAAATTGTTGAAAGGCATTTCAGAATTACAGTTTGAAGTTTTAAATGAAGATGCAGATAACATGAGCTATTTATTTATTTACTTCAAACACAGTTTTAAAACTGTGTGTGACGAGCTATGGGGAGAAGTGAAATTTGTGCACATTTTCGTAATTCCGTGATCTCTATCCTAAACCATATTCTAGTCGAATTTTGAATACAGAAAAAGAGCTTTTTTCTTTTAAAGTTTTGTTGACAAAAATATTCGCTCCTATATAATAAAATATATTTTCAAAGGTAAATTAAAATTACATTTGTGTTCTTAACCCTTATCATGTTCTTCAAAGAATAATACTTAAAAGAATAATACTTTTTGCCGCGACAATATGGAAAACTATAATTTGAATAACTATATTTCCCACTGAAATTCAGAAGACGTGCACAAATAATGAAGTTACATTTATTATGAAACTTTGATTATGAAACTTCTCTATTAGACCAGAACCTGCATAGAAGAGAACACAAAAGGGGAGAGAAAATAAACATATCAGTTATAAAATGAACACTCATGGTATTGAAATTTATTTTTATAAATGTTGTGAGAAGGTGTGGAACATCGTATTTCATACATTATATTCCCTGCATAGTTAGTGACAATCTGGTTACCAAGACTGGACAATTATTGTCCTTTCTCGCGGTCTGACCTCGACGTAAGTAAATCTCTTTTAATGTGTTTACGAATTAATGTTAGCTGCTCTGAAAGCACGAGCCTGTGAAAAACTCATTACAGGGTGTCGGTAACGAAAAAGTGGATAAATCCAGGTGCTAAATTTAGAAAAAAGATCCTCTTGTTCGTGGTATAGCCATAATCCATGTTTTGTGGGACCTTGATACAGAAAAATCAAATGACCGCTAAAGTCTGTCCATCTGTGAACAACGCTAGCTGCTAAACCGTTCAGTCGATTTTCTTCGAAATTGATATTCCTCAATCGATGTGGCTGATGTAATGGCCCCGTGAATTTGAAACCAGTATTTTAATTTTGGGGGGTACTTTACATGAAGCCCCTGAGACATTTTCGAAATTTGATTAAATTTGTTGTAGGATAGTGTGAGTGACGTTTAAGAGAATAGTACAAGTCTAATTATAGTTGAAAACTAATTTTTCAAAAATTCCGAAAGTTCAAACTTTTTTTCGACGTCTTCTTACAACGAATATATTGAAGATGGTTATTTTTTCGTTAATGAAATCTGTTCCTTAATGATAATTTTGAAATAAGGTCATGTACAATTTTTGAAAAATTTGAGTACTATTCGTGTAAATTTGCGTGAAAGTACGGTTGAGAAAGTACGTGCTGTTTTAGTACCACTAGTTATTCACACAACTCATTACCATCACTTGCCGGATTACTGCGAACTAATATCTCGACTCCTTAACAATGTAATGCTTACAATGACTAGCATAGTATTGCCAAACACAGCTATATTCCAATATGATAATGCGCCCATACACAGCAAAAAAGGTTCAAGCTTGGTTTGCATTATACATCTTCCCTGGCCAGCACAATCGCCAGACTTCAACATAATTGAACCGTTATGAGGCGTTTTAGAGGGGGGGGATGAGTAGATTTCCAGCTCCAACATCGTTGAAGCAATTGACGGACGGATCTTTTGGTATAAGAATGGAAGGTCATTCCGTTGGAAATTATTCTACAAATCTGTTTCGCGAAGAATTGCTGCTGTTCTGGAAGGAAATGGTGACCCTACACAAAAATAAATACATATTTTTTATGCGTCAGGTGTTCAGTTAATTTTGTCTAACCCCCTGTTTATAGGTGTACAGGGGGATATACAGGTATTCAGAACGGATGCTATATTTTTATGTTGTAAGACGGTTTTACTATTCTTTCAGATATTCAGATAATTATGGCTGGTAATATAAGCAATGACTAACGGAAGTAGATAATAAAAAGATACTGGAAGAGAATGCTGAACAGGTACATCGGAAATGGACAGAAGAATTCAAGACACCACCACCAAATAGACTATTATTTTACAGTTTGCTCAACAGATTTGATCGAACTGGGTCTGTTTGTTATGCGCCAAAGAGTGGTCGACCAGTGAGTGTTACATTGAAAAGAAATGGTAGTTGCTTAGTTTGTCCAAAGCCTGGAAATACAAAAGAGCGTGTTAAGTTGGACATTTCCCACATATACTTCGGGCGTCTAATGCAATGTTTAGGTTTGCAAATATACCGGCGAAAAGTATTGGATGGATTATCAGAGGATGATCCAGATCGCTGTTTGTAACTGCGAGATTCTTTGAATGTCGAAAGGGAAGTGTTCGTAAAATTTGGTCTGACAAAGCGAATTTTAAGCTGTCTGGCACTATTATAGGCATAACTGTGTCTACTACTGCACAAAACACTCCCATTTTGTCATTGGAAAAACAATTGAACCTGGGGTTTCAGTTTGGGCTTGCCTTTCGTGTCAAGGAGTCATGGGCATTTTTTCTTCAATACAACTGTTATCCACGACGCCGACCTTAACATCCTGAGGGATACTGGGATTTTATGAATTACGTCTACAGCAAGGTAATGAAGAGTAATACTTCCAGCAAGATGGAGCTCCATCCCAATATGCTTTAACTGTGCGTGAGTCTCTTGACAATGAATTACCCAAAAGCTGGATAAATCGACGAGGTCCAATTGAATGGCCGCAACGATCACCAGACTTTACTCCAATGGTCTTTTTCTCGTGGGGTGTTATCAAAGATACAATCTTTGCAAGAAAATCACGCTCTGGCAGACTTTAAAGACCAGTCCATTAGTAGGATTAGAGCCTAGATCACAATGAACTTAAACTTAGTACCTATGTTAGTGTTTATTTATTTCCCTTTTTCCCCTTTTTTATTTATTCTTTTTAAAAATATTTTATTTTTTAAAATTTATTCTGCTTTTTATTTCCTTATTTTTAGCGTCTAATGTAAGTAGTTTATAAGTATGTTAGATATTGTAGCTGCAGTAGTGTATAAATAATGTACGTATGTTAGAATTAAGCTTAATTAAGGCAAGCACAAGCGCCAGTGGCAAGTTGAGCTGCCAGATTGTAAAGGCCATGCAAATAGTGAAAGTGATGAGAGTAATGTACGTAATGTAAATATGTTAGAATTAAGAGTAGAGATTGGAAATTTTCTCAAAAACTGCCCCAAATTTTTCCTTTAAATTTCTTGTAAGAATGGAGTAAAATACACTTAAGGTAGCATAGATCCGATTTTCACGGACAACTGAATTTTCGAAAATTGCAGAAGTTTAAAATTTTTTCGGCGTCTTTCTAGAACTACAAATTGTAGATAGACATTTTTACTTCAAATAAAATTTGTTCTTCAAAGTGAGTTTTTTCTTTAAGGTCATGTACATTTTTTGAAAAGTTTAGTACTTTTCGCTAAATATTGCGTGTAATATGTGCAATTTTTTAAAAAAAATACAAAAACAAGATTTTCTAAAAAACGGCTCCAAATTGTTTCTTTAAACTTTTGGTAGGGATAGTGCTAAATGCTATGAGATAATGTGTGAGTGCTTTAAATAATGTCAAGTAAAGTTTCTCCAAAACTCGTTTTCTGTGAAAACTAGCTAAAAATTCCGCATTTTCAGAAACGCTCAAACGCCATTTTCTCTTAAATGACTCCAAATTTTTTCTTCTAAGTTTTGAAACGGATAGTGCTAATTGCACTCTTAATATGACGTAAAGTACATTGGGGGTATTTTTTTTGTTTTTTTCAAAAATTACGCAAATGTAATTTTTTGAAAGATCTCTCACATCTTTAATGTGCACATTACCAGCAATTCGTAAACACTATTGTATTTATAAGTTAATGTTCTTCAAATGAATTTAAATGAAGTCTTTTGAAAACTCAAAAATTTTCTGTGAAAATGAGCTTCAAATTTCACATTTTTAGTAGCACTTAAACGCCATTTTCTTAAAAACGGCTGCAAAATTGTAAAGGAAAATTGCCATGTAGGACGAGGTTTTTGTGTTCTTTAATATTTTAAAATTAATGTTTCCGTTCTACCATTAGGAAACCGAAAAATTAAGAAAATGTCAAAACATGTAGTTTGGGTGGGGATAGATGGCAGCTGGGACGAGTATGTGTCAATTCCGAATAGCTAGCCGAGACCGAAGGAAATAGAAAACTAATACGAGAAAGTCTGTGCCATTCTGTAGCACCACTAGTTAGTCTCACATTTCATGTTTAGTAGCATCAGAAGTTCAGTGTCAGTGTTATTCTGCGTGCCTTACTTTTTTTTCGTCGTAATGCTTCCTGCTACACTAAAAATGCCTATTTCCCATTATTCGGCAAGATTTAATGATCTGCCTCATTAGTGGGTCATCTTGATGGCTGACTATATACGTCTCTATCTCGACTATTGCATTGTCCCAGGTGGCTTCAATTCCTCCTTCCTTACGTGAAACAAAGTCTATGTAAACTACCCCTTAGAAGAACCCGCCGCTGAAATACTATCTTCTCAACAGCGTCGACAAAATTGGACACCCCGCGGCCAGGGTTAGGGACGCGTTGACCAATCAGTAGCAGGCAGACCGCAGTTGTGTGTGATTGTGCAAAGTCCCAAGGGGTAGAAACGACGCTGTCTCAGGGGAGGGGACCTACTGTGCATCCAAACATTTAATTGCAGTACGGCGCATTATGGAGTATTGCCCTCTCTTTCTATCCAGTACAATTTTACGTATTGAATTGAATTGATGCCTTATTTTACGTGGCGAGACTCAAGCCATGAGGCCTGCTCTTCCGTCTGACCACGCAAATTTCGCTACGCTCAAAGGAGCACCACTAGTTTGGTTGGTGAAAGCACCAACTAGCGGAAAGAAGGTATTTCTGAGGCGACGAAACAGGCGATTTGAATTTAGCTCAGAGGCTTCATTTAGGCTTGAGGATCTTTTACATGCAAGTAAATCTACTAACATGGGACAGCCGGCTTTACTTCCCCTCCGAAGGAAGGCGTACGAAGGATTTTTTCGCCCCTAAAAATCCACGGCTTCGAGCGGGTTTGAACCCGCCAACTTGGGTATAGAAGTACGTAAGACTCTTTTCTCCCGCAAGCTGTGTTGCCGATTCAAGAGGGTCGGGGTTATTCGGCTCGTCCATCCAATTTCACACGCAAGTACTTAACAAGTTCATTCAACGATAGCTTCAGTTGTGTTGATCTTGGTTTTTCTACCAGTTATTCCCAGAACTCTTATGAATATGTTGGTTATTTTGTAATTTAGTTTTATGGTTTAATTTCCATGAAATTAATTATAAATGATAACCAAATGCTTACTTCAACATTTTGACGTCCTTAAATTTTCACTATGCGAGAAACTTTTTTATTATTGCAGAAAAGCACAAACACCCAGCGGATGAAATGACTTAGGGAAGTCCAAATTTTGATATGAGACCAACTACAATTCTGTATTAATCATGGTTCTTGAGTTACACGATAATAAAAACAATATTTCGTGCGCTCCGAACCAACATCTCATGTCGTTCAGTGATCTTGAATCCTTCTCAGCGATTCTCAACAGGCGATGTGAAAGGAAAAATGGAGTATTTATTTTTGAATTTCACTTATTAAAACAGTGAAATACATTTAAACATATTTAAAAATGAATTAGAAATTTTACATTTAATAATATTAACGCCAAAGACATTCAACTAGTAGTTGTCGTAAAATGTGCCGTAAAAAAATAAATGTTACCGTTAAAAAAATAAATGCAAATATGGGATGAATTATTAGCTGAGTGTTCGAAAAGAATATTATGCATTGTCCGCACAAACCCTTGCAGTATTTGATACCATCCATGTCGTCTCACCTTTGTGAATTGGCATTTTCCCTTTATTTTACATTAAAAAAGTGGATAAATTGGACGTACAAAAGGACTTGAGACTGAAAATTAGCAATATTGACATTGATATCGATGTCATTCGCGCAAAACAATTAAAGCCTCGTCAATATGTGATGAATAAACAATCTGTTCCTACTGGAATTGGATTTGTTTTGCTATTGATATTTCAGATTTTACTCTCATTGAAAGGTCTGTTTTTTTTAAATAATAATTCTAATTCTAATAATAATAATAATAATACATCTTTTTTATCAAAAATCTGTAATTTCTAATATTAAGCCATCTATTTAACATGTTTTGAAAATATTTTCGTTCAAGTTGTATTCTAATTTGCTCCAGGCTTGTAAGTGGTACGTAACTGAACAAAGGATGAGACCCCCTGCCGAAATCCCATCTTGCTTATGAATAAAATAATAGGAAAACTAACTTTGTCATCTGTGACATTCACACTCACAGACTGGCGAAACCCTGAGTTGTCAACGTTTATCGACCGTGGGAAGACAGCTCCCCTTTCGTGGGACATCCGGTATTGGAAGCGAGTGCAGCAAACATTCGGAACATTTCGCCAGCTGGTAGAACACCAAGCAAAACCCACATACTATTCAAATTTTGAAGTGTTAGGGATTATAAGAAATAGTGTATTAGAGACGTTTTGCATCAAGACCTTTCATGACCTCCGCGCTTCCTGCAACGAGCAAAATTGCATCGGCAGTGTCAAAACCGCTTATCAACCGATGTCAGTTATTATAGCGTTCGTTATTTCACGACTGGTGTCAAAGGTCATATCCGTTGGTCTCTTTTTAGTTTCAACGGCACAGTAACACGCATTCTTAATAATTTTACCGAAGTCGTAAACCAATGCAATATTTAAGAAACGTGAAAAATAATCTTACATACGGTGCACTTGATGTCATTGCTTTGAAAATTTTTATTTATCGAGATAACATTTTCAGAGGCTCATATCTTTGCAATAATTGTCTTTGGATTATTCCACGTATGTGTTCGACCTTCTAGACTTTCTGAACCTGTCACGTAAACACCCGTTTTTAACACATTGCATGCCCTCGCAGGCACCTCAGATCCTGGCGACAGGGCGGGGCGCGGCGATTTCCACGCTTCGACAGGCAGGAGGTCATGAAAGGTCTGAATACTAATTGTCGCAAAACCACTACTTGCGATGCTTCTCTCTTTAAAAATCAATATTTATGGATTTTGAAAGGTGCTGAACAGGCTGGCAAAATTTCATGTCAATCCGAGTATCCAGCACGGCGAGTGTTGCGTGTAAGCGCTTTTGAGAGGTGACAACGCTGTTCTCCATGAGCTCTGTACTGCAATCAAATGCTTGGACGCATTATAGTTCGCTTACGTATGATGTGGAAATTACTTCGTATTTCCCTGCCGAAGAAGGGATTTAGCCTGCGCGTACGCCATTACGAAAATAATATTTCTGAGCGGGGGGTTTCCGTCCAGAATTACTGTCAATAGACCAGTAAATATTTAGCATTTTAGCAACAATTATACTATTAGAAATGAATTTATAACTCCTGTCAACTGCTGTTTTAATATGTTCTTTTCAGGCACAATTTATGGAGCTTTCCCGGCCGTTCTAACGCATATTTCGAATTTGTTTATAAAATTGTTAATGTGTTGCAAAATTGTTAATTCGCTTTTTTTCGGTTCTGTGACATAGGGAGACTCTCCTCCTTTTAGATTTGCAAAGTTGAAAATTGTGTATAATATGCAATTGTTGCAAATTTTTATCGTCTCATCTGAATGGAGTTAAAACAAAATACAAAATTCCGGAATCCGATTGGATATCAAATTGCGTTCTCGCGACATGTAATTGTTTATAAGTAATTAGCATCTTACAATGACTCCATTTGTTTGCACTTAATTCATACGCTCTACAATAGCATACTGAAAAAACAGTGCGCCAATGTCACACTTTTGCCCTCCACATACGCTTAAAAAGCACGTAGCTTGTAAACAAATTCTGTGGCCAATTAATTCCGCTGAATCCGTCTGTT
Source organism: Acheta domesticus (assembly GCA_031308135.1). Classification (NCBI taxonomy): domain Eukaryota; kingdom Metazoa; phylum Arthropoda; class Insecta; order Orthoptera; family Gryllidae; genus Acheta; species Acheta domesticus. The sequence goes on along the minus strand of JAHLJT010008446.1, from coordinate 168,056,245 downwards.
TCTCGACGAGAATGAACATAACTTTTATTCTGTGTTTTATATTCTCTTTTAAGACCAGAAATGTGCGAGTCGATATCTTTACAAAATAGGGAGGAAATTGATTACAAAAATATTTTTCAACGTGCATTATGCTAAAACGGTAGTTTTCTGCTTTTCTATCAGAGCAACCGAATGACTGTATTTTTTTTTTTTTTTCAAAAGTTTCTGTTAAAACCGACAGTCAGAAACTATTTGTTCCTCATGTTTAATTATTATCATTTAAAAATAGGGAACACACAAGGCTATTTGCTGTAAACTGCATTTGATTGGATGAATGGAATGTTACGATTTTCAAATAAAGAAATATTCAATTTTGTGCGTGGAAAGATCACCTGAGTAGGATCACACATCGCAAAATACTACTTTATTTACACAAATATAGAAATTTCTAAATGAACGTATGCAAACTTTAAGTTGATATTTTTAATTCATTTGATATTTATCATTCAATAATTCAGAATCATCTTTATAACTGTGAATTTAATGTTTTTATTCGATAATATTCGAATGTGAGTACATGTTCTCTACGCATTATTGGAATGAAATCGCGTTACGTCCTCTCTTCCCCTCGATCAGGAAGGGCATGCAAATAGACTTTTCGCTGACAAAAAAGATCGCTAGCGGACGTCCTAAGTATCATTGCGAGTTTTAAAATATTTGTTCTTTATAAATTCAGAAAAAATTACAGATTTTTTATTCTAACTTTACCTACAGAAAATCACTAGGGAATCTCCATTGCAATAATATAACTAGTGGTGCTTCCAAAGCACATACTTTCTCGCACTGCTTCCTAAATGCTATTTCACTACTTCATAAACCAGCAAGTGTGTTTTCTACCAGCAAACCTTTTCCGTTTCGAAAACCCGAAATAAGATCCTCAACGTTAACGAATCGGCACTTCTACTACACCACCCTAGCACCGTATGGGTCGAACAGAGCCATGAAAAGAATCGAACCGGGCTATAAAGTGGTAAATGCTTGATAAATAAACAATTGATACCGTGGTACATACGTTTTACAAATCCAAGAAGAGACGTGAAAAAATGTTAAAAGTTAAAAATTCGAAAAATATATACAGACACTTCCAGTTCATTTATCGTAATTATTGTAATATTTGTAATTCAAATGGCTTTACATGGTTCTCAATAAAGTTTCTAGAATTCTCAATTATTTCCTGTGACAATAGAGAATTTTGACAAATAATATTCCCTGACGAGGGCTCGAACCGACGAAGCTTCCCTCGGAAGAGCTGTGCCAATGCTCGCCGAAGTAACGTCTGCGACCACAATAGCTATGCATGACACTATCACTTATATAATAGTAATAAGTGTATGGTGGTTTCATTTCTCGCATTAGGAAGCCGAAAAATTCAGAGAATGTAAAAAAAATGTCCTTTGGGCGCTCAAAGAAGGTATCTGGGAAGATCATCATTCATAACAGAAAAACTAGTTCATTTTAAAGATTAGAAAACTAAGTTCTGCGAGGAAAGTCTGTGCCATTCTATAGCCACCACTAGTTTTTCTAAATTAGCAACAGGTTTTATCCACTTTTTCGTTTACCAGACCCCAGCTATAAGAGTTTTTCTGGCAAAAATTCCCCGTTGTCCGGCGCACGATTACGTAGCTTTCTCTTCTTACAAAATTTTCGTAAGGCGAGAAAGTAATAATAATTTCGGAACCGTTAGGGATATGTAAGTTGATCGCATGCGTTCTGGTTATATTGTATTTCAATTTAACGTTGAAAAACTCATAATTTTACTTAAATTTGTTCATAAAGATATACATAAGACAACGATTGAATTGATATGACATACGTTTCAGAAATCGAATAACAGAGTTGAAAACTTGTCTAAAAGATGCAATATGGGAAAACACAGAAAAGTCCTGCATATTTATCTGCATTAATTCTATTCGTGAGTAGAAGTACTTCAAATGATTTTCAATAAAGTTTCTACACTCTTTAGTGTTTTTTCTGCAATAACATATTCATCAAATTAAAATCCCTATCAGGGATTCGAACCCGGCATCATCTGAAGTGAAGCGCTCCGTCTCAACACGCTTTAACCACCTTGGCCATTGGAGTCAGTTGCGGACAAAATACATATATATTAGTCAAAACGTAAATTCCCCGTTTTCCGGCGCACGATTACATAACTCTCTCTTCTTACGAAATATTCATAAGGCGAGAAAGCAATAATAATTTTGGAACCGTTAGGGGTATGTAAGTTGATCGCATGTGTTCTGGTTAAAATGTACTTCGATTTAATGTTGAAGACCTATTTTTACTTAAATCGGTTCATACAGATGCACACAAGGCAACGCTTGATATGACAACACAAATTTCAGAAATCGAATAAGAGAGTTGAAAAAATGTTTACAACATGCAATTTGTGAACACAGAGAAGTCCTGTATATTTATCTGCATAGATTTTATTCGTGAGTAGAAGTACTAGAAATGATTTTCAATGAAGTTTCTACACTGTTCAATAGTTTTTTCTGCAACTACACATTCATCAAAATAAAATCCCTGTCTGGGATTCGAACCTGGCATCTTTCGAAGTGAAGCGCGCAGACCCTGAGCGCCTAAATCAGCGAGACCATTGGAGCGAGTGGCGGAGTGGAGACTTATATATCAGTCAAAACGTAATTGTATCAGCTCTATCGTTAGGAAGCCGGTAATTGTCAACATGCAAAAAACATGTCTTTACAGTAGTTATATATTAGTTCAAAGAAAGGCAGCGGGGAAGGGCTTACTCCAAATTCCATTTCCGACGAACGACATCAGAATAATACTACTGCGAGAAACTCTGTGCCATTCTATAACACCAGTAGTTTATTTATTTATTTACCGTCCCTTATTACACACGTGGAGAAAATTTAAAGAAAAAATTTGGAGCGTTCTTTCAGAAAATTTTTTTTGTAAATTTGAAGCGAAGATAACGCAAAAACGACTCGTTTTTTCAGAAAATTCTACATCACCTTTTTTAAAGAGCTAATTTTGTACAAGAGACTTTGTCTGAGATAAAAATCGCTATCTACAATTTTGTAGTTTTAAAATATTTTTTTGCAATTTTCAAGAAACTAAGTATTTTCCTGAAGTAGGACTAAGACCATATTTTTATCGTCCTTCATTACATAAGTGAAGACAATTTAAAGAAAAAATGTGGAGCGGTTTTTGAGAAACTTGTTTTTGTAAATTTAAAGCGCAATTTACGGAAAAACTATTCGTTTTTCCAGACAATGGCACATGCCCTTATTTAAAGTGCTAATTTTGTACAACTGACTTTGTCTGAGGCAAAAATCTCTATCTTCAATTTTGCAGTTTTTAAATAGGTTTTTGCAATTTTCGAAAAATTGGGGATATGAACGAAAATCATATCTGCATCATTTTCTTAAACGTCCTTCGCACAATTCAACAACAAAATTTTATCAAAAAATTTGGAGCCATTTTCTTTTAACTTTGAAAATCTCCGACGGGCTTCATGTAAAGTACACCCAAAAATTAAAATATCAGTTTCAAATTCCAGAAGCCTTGACATCAGTAAAAATGATTGGGGAATATCAATTTTTGAAGAAAATCGGCTGAACGATTTAGGCGCTAGCGTTGACAACAGACGGAAGTTTTGCCGTCAGTCGATTTTTCACTATCAAGAAGCAACAAAACATGTATTTTTACTACACCACGAGTTAGAGGATTTTTTCCTAAATGTAGCAACAGGTTTTATCCACTTTTTCCTCACCAGACTCCAGCTATAAGAGTTCTGGCGAAAATTCGCTTTTTTTCCGGAGCACGATTACATAATTTTCTCTTCTTACGAAGTATTCGTAAGGCGAGAAAGTAAAAATAATGGCCAAGGCTAAACTACCTTCTTCGATAGATGACAGATATCCCATCCGCAATGAAATTTCATTGCAAAATTGTAATTGTTTATATTGTTAATACATATTTTTAAACAGTGGATAATTATATTAAAAACATTTTAGGTTCGCAAACATTTCAATGAAATTTCGTGAATTCCTAAATGATTTAAAATAAATACTTCTAAAATTGCTCTATTGAATTATTGTGGCGTCTTAAAATGTAACAAACATACGTATTTCATGAAACGAGTTGTTACTACTAAAAACTACTATGGAAACATATTAAAAAACTTCAAAGAGATTTAGCGTTTATGTTTAGATTTTAGTAAATAGCAATGCCGTAATATTTTTCAGTGAAAATAATTAGAACGATCTTGGTGGTCAAGTTATATTACCTTCCCAACACAGACAACATTCAGTTTCAAACCCACAAATATCGCCGGAGTTCGAAGGTGGTGAGTTGGGCACTAGTCGTCGTCATCCTATGAAACTCCTGGAACCTTGACGTTTGCACGGCCATCTGTAACGCGAGGACGAAGCGGTGTATCAAAAGAAAACAGTCCATTCAGGTTTCTAATGTTCATTTCTTTGAAAAAGTTTAGCCATTGTAAACTTCTCCTAAGGAATATTTCAAATAATCAATGTTAATGATCATCAGCTTATGAATATCGAACCTGAAGCCAGAATTCCGCCACATCCAGTTTTCTTAAATTGCAAAACCGCAGATTTACAACCACCGTGAAATTATATTTTTGGTTTCGGGGATTGTCAGACCCAACGACTTGAAACTTGAGGGTTAAAAAAACTGGAGGGTGGTGGCGCAATTCTGGCTTCAGCTTCGGATTTAGAGCGTCGACATACAGTAGAGAAACGTGCCAAGTCTTCGTGTCTGACAACAACGTCCGAAAAACAAAAAAATAAATGTCACGACCGTTTTTTGCGATAAAAATGGGAGGGTGGTGGCGCAATTCTGGCTTCACATACGGATTCAGCGCGTTGAAATACATGGAGAAAACATGTGTTAAGGCTTTTTTGTGTGTGTGTGTAACAGTATTTGAAGACCCCAACTTCACTCGCCCGGTATTATCGTTTCGTTCTAAAACAGCAGGTGTGTGAAGTTGAATTTCGAAAATTCTATTCATTCGAACTCTGAAAATTTTGAGAGCTGTGTGGCACAACCAAAAGTTCTAGAGTTCTTGAAAAAGAAATCGAGAGAAAGGTCTTAAAAAATTATCACAAAATTAAATCAAAAGCGAAGAAGTTTTTGCGGGCAGAAATCGGAAAAAATCGAAATATCAGAGTTCTCAATGGTGGTCAAATAGTTTTAGAAATCTCACAAACATTTTACAGAAGACCAAATGATTGAAAAACATTTTTTCATTTTCCCCGCGTATACATACAAGGTGTGTCCAAAAAGTCATGAAATATAATTTTTTGCAGAGCTTACTATTGGTCGCAGCGCACGTCGAACTGATTGGGTTAGGTGGAGGGTACCCTCAGCTTTACAGCGCATCAAAGCACAGTCTGCTCCGAGCAACGGTAGCATCAGCATCGTTGAATAAGTGCGCCTGTGTTTCGCGACCTCGTCACGGCACACGATGAGTGATTCGGTCGAACAACGTTCGGGCGACCAAGGTTTGCACGAAGCTCGATAAAAAGCCTTCCGAGACTGACGCAGTGTTAAAGCAAGCCTACGGGGAGTCTTGCCATGAGTTATGTGCAAGTTACGAGGTGGGTGAAGAAGTTTAAGGATGACCAGGAAAGAGTGGACGATGACCCTCGTTCTGGAAGACCATCAACAAGCAGAAACGAAGCCAATGTGATCGTGTTCGTGAAATTATGAATTCCTGACCACCGATTGAATGTTCTACTTTTAGCTGACACTCCGAACATCCCAAAAATTTCCTATTCAAACACCGTTACGGAGGAATTGCACATGAGAATGGTCTGTGCGCCACATGAGAAGGTGTGCGAAAAGACGTCGCCGCTACGTGGCTGTTGCATCACGACAACGCGCCGAGCCACACCTCTCTGGCGCGTCCGCGAGTACTTGGCCAAGCATAACCTGGCATCAATGCCGCAGCCACCCTATAGTCCTGACCTCTCTCCGCGGACTTCTTCCTGTTTCCCAGGATTAAAAACCGTGCTCAAAGGACGCCGTTTGCGACCATTGAGGACATTCAAAAGGCTGTGACAAACGCTCTTAAACGAGGTTCTGGTTGAGGCCTGCCAGGGGGCTTACCAATCATGGGTGAAGCGCTTGGAAAAAATGTGTAGATGCTAATCGGTGACTACTTTGAAGAATTTTAAACCTTTGTGCATATATCGCAATAATTGTTTTTTAAAAAATGTATTTCATGACTTTTTGGACACACTTGTAAATAATTCCTAACAAACATGCCTGATGCTTATCAGAGCCACGACAATGTTCTCAATAGGAAAATAACGAACTTCTGACAAAACTTCTAATGAACATTTGGACACACGAAGAAAAACGAAGGAAATATTATGTAACTAGCTGAATTTAAACTTTCTTCGGTTGTTTGGTTTTTTCTTTTTTTTTTCTTTCTTCAGTTCAGAGTTCTTATTATTCATTTTAGATGTTTTGTTCAGCGTTGGCGGGCTGAACACTTAAATTTTGCAATTATCTTGTGATATTGAGCACGATTTCTATCTTTGGCTTTCCTGAACTTAGGTAATTTAATGGTTTCATAAAATTGACTTCAAGAGTTATATCGGAATGTTTTTCTTTCAATTTGTCGTAGTGGATATTTTTAAAAACCAAGTAGAAAACCTCATGACGTTGCCCGCAAGCACGCATTTATTTGTTGCACCTCCGCGTCTCTTGCAGGGCCGTTTTATCAGCGTTGTGGGCCCTTGGGACTAGGTTAATTTGGGGTGCCCACCTATCCTTATTTTCACCGATCTCTCCTCCCCAAATTCGGGGCTGAAAATACACAGAATCCTGTCAATTCACATTGCATTTTGTTTCTTTTAATATTTTGAAAGCATTTATTATTGTTTCATTTTAACATTATTCATAACCAAAAAATTTAAATATATATTCATAATTACATTGAAAAAGACTTCTTTTTTATTGAATTATACAGTTTAGAATTGAAACGCATCAACCAGCAACATCCCATATTATAAATATTATCCAATGATGCGTTACACATCACTCCGTTATGCCAATTTTGACATATAGTCTAATCATAGATAGCAGGTTTTATAGGTTTTTTTAATTTTATTTTTTTGAAAAAAAATAGGATTAGATTTTTTCAGAACGTTAGGGGTCCTGGGCCCAGGCCTTACGGGCCGTTCGTTAACACGGCCCTTGTCACTTGGCTTATCTTGATTTCTCGTATAAAAAATGATTGTCTTCTCGATATTCTTTGAAGACATAACACTGATCCCCGCAGCCAGACGCAGCGACCGGCTCCATGACAAAGCTATTGCTTCTCTCGGAGATATGCACCCACGGCCGTCTAAACCGGGCAACTCATAGGCCTTACACTTAATTCATTTTCCGTGATTCGTCGCCTTAGTCGTCTTCTCGTCGTCATCTTTCGTCTTCTTTCTACTTCGTCGTCTTCTTTCTCGTCTTCTCTTCCCTCTTCCTTGATTTTAGTCTTCGTCGTCTTCTTCACTTTCGTGTCTGTTTGTGTTCTTCGCCTTCGTATTCTTCGTCAACTTCTTCGTCTTCGTTGTCTTCTTAGTCTTCGTCTGGTCTTTGCTTGCTCTTCGTTCTGGTCCTCGTCCTGCCCTTCGTCTTTGCCTTGGTCTTTGTCTCTGTTCTTTTTTTCTCCTTCGTCTCTCTTCATCCTTCTCATCATCTATCAGTAAATGATATTAAGAGATATATTAACAGTATAAAATGAAGTACAGTAATTTATCGTGTCGGAGGATGTAGTAGATCTGTTAATAATACTGCGAGCTACCTCCAAGCATGCAAATGTGTTCTTTTTGAAACCCGACAAAGACATAGTTTCTTTACCTTCAGTTTTGCAAACTTTTTTCGTGAAAGTACGGGCGAGAAAGAATGTGCTGTTTTAGCACCACTACTTTTTCCCTGATCTTCGACAAGATAAATATTTATTTACGACATACTTATAAAACATCTTATTACAAGATACGAAAATTGTCAAACGGGGCTGTTAAGTCGAATTTATTAACCAATCGAATATTGTGTAATATGTTATAATTCGAATATTGTAAATGCACTTTGTAAAAGAACAAGTGAACTATAATTTTCGTTCAAATTTGACTTTTCGTCCAACGAGAAGCGGAATACTGATGCTGATAGCTGTTCTGCCATGATTTTTTCTTTAAGATCTCTCGACCACACGAATGAACTAATTTGTAGAACTTACAAACAGTTTAGTCAGAACGATTTAAGTGTCATTTCGTCTGCACCCTGGTTCATGTCAAATGCTGCATTACATCGAGTCTTCAATACACCAACATTTTAAGAAAATATTGAAGAAATATCAAAATATCAGCAACGCCTGGAAATGCATTCCAATCAACTAGCTCTAACACCACTAGATTGAACCTCTAAATTTTCGAAAATTTCAAATAAAAATTAACATTGACATAGAGATTATTTCCAACATACAATACACAATGTTGATCATAGAGATTTTTTCCAACATGAAATATGTTTTAAAACTAGATCTGGAATTAATTAATCTGTAAATTAAACACTGGACTTTCAAAACCTGCAAATGCAAATGTTTTCACTTTCTTTTGACGTCGGGAAGGAAAGATTTTAGCAATGTAGCTAGTGTTGTAGGGGAAACGTCCCAGGTGTGTTAAGGACCCGAGATCGAATCCCGGCGTTGAGAAATTAATTTCTGCAAGAACTATTTTTTTTTTGCAACATTAAGTAGACCGTATTGTATATTGCGTAGCCATCACAAATAAGGCGTGATAGTGTGTGCTGTGAAGCAGCACTTGTTTTAATATAACTGTAATTATGACCCTGCCAAAAGTGATGGATTTGCTTTTAGAGCTATTTATGAGTCATTCATTATTTTCCGCCAAGTAATATAAGGATCAAGATCCCGTTGCAGTATTTCTTCATCTTTCGAATTCATACTAAGATGTATGCTCTTTGTTCGACGTCGGCGCAGACGCTGAGTAGCCTTGGGGGTGGGAGTTTGGTACTTTTTTCAATTGGTTCTGAGATACATGTAATGCAAAGCATGCGTATTGGCGTGTGAGTTTTTGGGGATTGACGGTGATGTCTTCAAGTGAGGAAACTTTGATTGAAAATCACTGGAGTTCTATAATTGAGTTGCTGAGGGTAAAATCGTTGAGTGCAGAACCTATAAACATAACTTGAACATAATTTCAAAGGGATGACCAACCCCATTAATCCCTTCTTTGTTCACGGTAACAAAGCGGTGCAAGAGATATTTAAAGCAACAAAATTATGACGCTATTTCGTGGTTGCATGGATGTGTGAAACTCAGGATTCTTTCGCTGGCTATTCTCTTTTCTAACGACATAAACGCTTGGATAAACACTGTCAGAGTTACCGATTTAAATAATCTTCAGAAACGACATGGGATGTCAAAGTTGCAACATTGTTTTCCATGTTGCTTTAAAACAATTTGGTAAAACAAAAATAGAAATTGGATTAAGTGAGCAATTTCAAATAAACAAAAACAGACATAATGACCTTATAAGGAACAACAGATATATTGTGAATCGTCTCACTGATGTGACTTTTTTGGGAAGGGAATGAACAGGCGGAATGAACTGGCAGGCGCCGAGCCTGTTTCCGTGGTCACAATGAATCTGCCGATTCTGTGAATCAAGGGAATTATGTAGTGTTGGCGAAATTGTGAAGAAGTACTGATTCATGCCTATCATCAAAAGGCTACTGTGCAAATGTAAATGTAATAAGAATTTTTACAAAATCTTCGGTGCATTAGCTGTTGCAAATCAACTGCATTATCTCCAAGATAAGTGTATCGTCGGCGTAATGTATATTAGAAATAGGAATACCTTCTCTTTTACTCCAAGATTTTCTAAAGCATCTTTGAAATCATGTTTTCGCTGCAAGTTAAATAGTGAAGGAGACAGAATAGGCCCCTGTCTCACTGCCTTTTTCATAGTCACTTCGTCAGTAAGGTGCTGATCAACTCGCACTTGAACACTTTGTGCCCACTATAAGTATATTACAGAAAGGGAACAATTCTTGATGGTGAATTAAAACACAGATATTTATTTCAACGAAGTCATTTATTTTTTCTTAATTATTCAATAAAAAAACAAAGTATATACAGGTAGCCTTCTATATTTATGTCACAATTCTCGAGTTATTCACTTGATTATTTTTCTATATTTATATTAGAGTTCTTGAGTTATTCACGTAGTTATTTATTTTCACATGACTCCCTTCCTTTGCACTGCTACACTGCCCGCTGCACTGGCCTCTGCACTTGTGTTCACCGCGATGCACACATTTCTCAGCTCACTTCAGAGTGGCAGCGGCCGCCGGGGCCACTCCATTTAAAACTGGCAGGCGCCGAGCCTGGAACTTTCCGGAACTTGTGTCACTCTATGCGACTAGCGAACACCCCGAAAGCGTCATGATCGGGAGCCTCCTAGGGATGATCCAGTCCTCGTTAGAGTTTACTGTAGTGTATTAACGACTTCAAATTACAAGACAACCAGACCAGATATGACCATTTTTGTGATATTTTCCAGTTCAGCACTACAAAAACACTAAATATTAGTAATTTTCTTCCAGTAACAGAAAATTTACAATTGTTGCTGTGTGAAATCATTTTACTTTTTGTTGGATTTTTTTAAAGTATCACTTTTTAATTATTTTATTCTGTTTTATTTTGAAAAATCTTTTGTAAATTTGTATAGTGAATTCTTTCCTTTTAATTTTCATTCAAATGGGTGTTTCAGGTTGTTGGGACGAGGATCAATGTTCGTCTTCTCAAGAGGACAGTTTTTACGTCTTTTAGCCTCAAATTCTGATTGGCGTAGAGAATCATTATTAGATCTTGGAGCAGGTGATGGCGCTACTACAGAAATTATTGCCCCATTGTTCAAGAGAGTATTTACAACAGAAGTATCTCCTCCAATGCGCTGGACTCTACAAAGAAAAGGATTTTCGTAAGTATCGAAATGTGAATCATCACGAAATTATATTTCAAGTTCATGTACATACAAATACGATGCACTTCCCTTCCAAAATATTAAAACGGTGTGTAGTTCAAATAGTCTTCAAATTTTTTATGTTTAAAATTTTCGTGTAATGTTTCTAATCCTGGAAAACAGGAAAAAATTAGCAGGAATGCGCAGCAAGCGGAACTTTTTATCCTCCATAAAATGTTTAATTTGGATGTTGTAAATAATACTACATAAAGAAAATATCTGAAATAAGATGAAGAAATATCGGGAAGTTAAAATATTTGAAATTATATTTGAGGATGTGTAAAATTGTCTTGGCAAGAAGTTATCAATATAATCCAGATACATGCACTGTTAGAGAATATTTCCGAAGATGAAACAAGATTTTTATAATGATGTCGAATTAACATTTGATACCCATTTTTTTAAAACATTTGTTGGGTATTTATGCGCAATGCGTCTCTAAACCCCTTGGGCGTTGAGCGCAAGTCGGAGTAATCCTCCATTACTTCAATGACCTAATGGTCCTGTAATTTACATGGCGCTTTATTTTTGTGTCAAGTCTCGTCTCGTCTGTCGGTTGTCAAGAGGACCGCCAGGTAGCATCTCCGCGTACGCGCCTCACACCGCGCGCCCCTGCGTCACTACCCAGCGGCCAGAATTGGGAAGGAATAAGGAAGGGGGTAAGGTTTAGGAACTTCACAAAGGTTGTGAAGCAGCCAAACTCGTTTTGTCGGAACAAATTTCACATGAGAATCGACGGGAATCGAACCCGGACCTCATTGGTGAAAGGCAAGCGACTCTGAGCCACGAGACAGCCGCGAAACATTGATGTAGTGTTACAATTATGATGGGAAATCTTAACAATAAAGTTGGCAACGAACAGGCTCCCTGGGAAATTGTCTTAGACCCATATGGAAATTAACAAAGAAATGAAGGAAAACTAGATTAATTAAATTTGTAGAAGGACGAAAACCCAATATAATGAATCCCTTTTTCAAGAGAAAAGCCAGAAAGAAATGGACGTGGTGTTCCCAGATAGCAAAGGAAAAAACGAAATCGACTTTTTGTTAACGAATAGAATAGACCGTAGTGATTAACGTAAATGTTATAGAGAAAATAAAATTCAATTCATATCACAGAATGATTAGAGCAAAGTGAAACAATTCAAGAAAGAAAAGTTGACCATTCATCAACAGTATGCATTTTCCTGTTAAAAACATTGATTAGAGGCCGTCCATAAATTACGTAACGCAAATTCCTAGTGTTTTCAATACCCTCTCACTCCCTTGTAACGCATTCCCCTACCCCTATGGAACGCAGCGTAACGCTGCCTCAGACCCCTCTCTCCCCCTTTAGCGTTACGTAATTTATGGATGGCCCCGTACTCAGCCGACAGTGAAATTTGAAACCGATAGTTTAATTTTTGGGGGTACTTTAAATGAAGCCAGTCGGAGATTTTCAAAGTTAAAAGAAAATGGCTCCAAATTTTTTTATTAAATTTTGTTTGTTGAATAGTGCGAAGGGCGTTTAAGGGAATAATGTATAATTTTCGTTGATATCCCCAATTTTTCGAAATTGCAAAAAACTATTTAAAAACTGCAAAATTGAAGATAGTGATTTTTCAAGACAGAATCAAAGCCGGTTGTACAAAATTAGCACTTTAAATAAGGTCATATACCATTTCTTTTGAAAAAAAAAAGAGTAGTAAATTGCGCTTCAAATTTACAAAAAAAATTCTCAAAAACCGTTCTATTTTTTTTCTTTAAATTTTCTTCATGTGTGTAATAAGGGATAGTAAATGAATAACTAGTGGTGGTAAAGAATGGCACATACTTTCTCGCAGTAGTTATTTTTCTAATGTGGTTTGTCGGATATATGATTTGGAGTAAGCCCTTCAGCGTTGCCTTTCTTTGTGGCCCAAAAGACTCATTTTTCGCATGTTGACAATTACTGGCTTCCTAATGGTAGAGCTGATACAATTACGTTTTGATTAATATATAAGTATTTAGTCCGCAACTTACTCCAATGGCCAAGTTGGTTAAAGCGTGTTGAGACGGAGCGCTTCACTTCAGATGATGCCGGATTCGTATCCCTGATAGGGATTGTAATTTGATGAATGTGTTGCAGAAAAAAACATTGAAGGGTGTAGAAACATTGAAAATCACTTGAAGTACTTCTACTTACGAATAAACTCAATGCAGATAAATATACAGGACTTATCTGTGTTTTTCCCATATTGCATCTTTTAAACATTTTTTCAACTCTGTTATTCGATTTCTGAAACGTATGTCATATCAATTCAATCGTTGTCTTGTGTATATCTTTATGAACCAATTTAAGTAAAATTATGAGTATTTCAACGTTAAATTGAAATACAATATAACCAGAACGCATGCGATCAACTTACATATCCCTAACGGTTCCGAAATTATTATTACTTTCTCGCCTTACGAAGATTTTGTAAAAAGAGAAAGCTACGTAATCGTGCGCCGGACAACGGGGAATTTTTGCCAGAAAAACTCTTAGAGCTGGGGTCTGGTAAACGAAAAAGTGGATAAAACCTGTTGCTAAATTTAGAAAAACTAGTGGTGCTATAGAATGGCACAGACTTCCTCGCAGAACTTAGTTTTCTAATCTTTAAAATGAACTAGTTTTTCTGTTATGAATGATGATCTTCCCAGATACCTTCTTTGAGCGCCCAAAGGACGTTTTTTTTACATTCTCTGGATTTCTTCGGCTTCCTAATGCGAGAAATGAAACCACCATACACTTATTACGATGATATAAGTGTAAATGTCATGCATAGCCAAGGTGGTTGCAGACGTTAATCAGTGAGCATTGGCACAGCTCTTCCGAGGGAAGCTTCGTCGGTTCGAGTCCTGTTCGGGGAATATTATTTGTCAAAATTCTCTGTTGTCACAGGAAATAATTGAGAATTCTAGAAACTTTATTGAAAACAACAACATGAAACCATTTGAATCACAAATATTGATTATTTCGATAAATGAACTGGAAGTGTCTATATTTTTTCGAATTTTTAACTTTTAACAATTTTCACATCTCTTGTATTTGTAAAGCGTACGTACCATCCTAATAATTGTTTCTTTATCATGCTGTTCTTTATCATATCTGTATTAGCGCCGGCTCGTTAACTTTGAGGATCTTATTTCGGGTCTTGGAAAACTTTTGCTGGTAGAAAACATTTTTGCTGGTTTATGAAGTAGGGGAATAGCATTTAGAACCATGTAGAAGCAGTGCAGGAAAGTCTGTGCGTTGGAAGCACCACTAGTTTTTATATGTTAATACTTTGTCATGGGGGCCAATGACCTCAGTATTTGAAGCGCTCTCTAAACGCTAATTAATCAATCAATAGAATTTGTATACTGGTGAACTCATTTTAACTTTGTTTTTTAAAACCGTTGCGCGGGCCTTTGCAGTCGAACGGTTTGGTTTTAGTTTTTTCTTTCTTTTTAGGATTTTACACGCTGAAGAATGGAAGAAATCCGAAATGCAGTACGATGTTATTACTTGTCTCAACCTCCTAGATCGCTGTGATCATCCATGGTCTCTTCTGCGCTCTCTTCGAGCGGCCCTTGCTCCGAATGGGAGGCTGGTTGTGGCACTAGTGCTTCCATTTCAACCATACGTGGAAATTGGTAAGTTAATGTGGGCGAAGTTCTATTGTTTTAATTCTGAATGGTCTCTTTGTGTAGGTGCGTACACACTGCTTTATTAAAAACCAATGACCCCCAGAAAGAGGGAGTCGATATAGCGGGAATGGTAAAATGAAGGCAAATGTCATAAGTGGCAAAATATGATTCAAAACTGTGTGCTTTCAACGATATTTATTTATTTATTTAATGTACCCAGAAGTTTACCTTTTTCATACGTAGATTTACGTCTGTTACAAAATAAGCCTACCCTGGCGTGGACTCATAAAACATTCAGTTTCAGCATTCAACATTCAGTTTGTGTCCTGCGAAAGTCCGTCCTGGGCTAAATCTAGAATTCTCGCTTGCAGTTTGAGCATATTTGGTGCTAAATGTTTTTGACATACGTCCTAGTCGAGTAAAGACGTTAGCGACGCAGGTGCTAGACCGTGGCGGTGGTGGTTTTTACGCAATGTATTTAATTAATCTTCGGCAAGAACAAAGGTAGCAAACTAGCAAATGTGTATATTGTGAACATTTTGAAAATTTCTTACGGATTTAATGTTAAGTGACCCCAAAAAGTAGATGACTAGTTTCATATTCGCTTATAAATTGAATTACTTTTATGTGTAACAATTTATATATTCTGCATCCTAATTATAAAATGTATTCCAATAGTATTTTCTTATCTTTTATAATATTGATTAACATGGCCCACACTAAGCCTTCTCGTCATACTGCCTTCGTGTGGTGGTTTGTAGTATCGTACAAACGCTGATTTCAAATTAAGATCGTTGCAGAAACTTGTTACTGCGGTCGGAGAAGGGGTGTGACATTAAATTCAGCACTGAAAACTCCCCGATCCAGCACCGAAGGAGCCCAAGGGATCCAATTAAGAATAACTCTTCCTATAGGTTTTTATTATAATTTGAATTTGCACAGACAAAAATTTGGAGAGGTTTTGCTCGCGACGTCACACCGAGAAAACTAGTGGTGCTACCAAAGCACATACTTTATTGCATTGTTTCTAAATGCCCCGCAATATTATACTTGTACAGAAAACAGCAATAGTGTTATCAACCAGCAAATTGTTTTCCGCTCCGAGACCCGAAATCAGATCCTCAAAGTTGTGTCGGCACTTATACCACTACGCCACACAAGTATCGTATGGGCCGAACAGAGCCATAAAATGGTAAATGCCTGATAAGAAAACATTTGATAGTATAGTTCTTACGAAGAGTTCTTTCGATTCATCAAGGGGATCAGTGTTTGTGTATATGACAAGAAATTGTTTTAATGAAGGATTCTTTATCGTGAAGAGTAGTATGTCAGCAGAAACAATAGCACATGAAGTATCAGCACAGTACATAGAGAATTTTGAAGGATCAGTTGTGCTGGCTGGATTCGACACTCAAACAAATGTTTGTTACCTTTCGCACGTGTTACATGTTGTACATGTTTCTTGCTGCTCAAATGTTGGATAACTTGGGAACGCTGTTCGATCACATTGGGTTTTCCGCAAGTTTGACAGAAAACTTTACCATCACTGGTAAAAACATCCCCAAATTCCGATACCAAATTGTTCTCAGTCTTCGCCTTTACTTTTGGCATCTTTGCAGTCTCGGAAAGAGGCAAACGCAAACAAAGTTTAAATTGAAACTGAACTCTAGAAGGGTCCAGTGATTTCGTGTCCAACTAGAGCAATTGTAGGTATATGCAGAGCTGAAGCGTGTCAGATGCCACGATGTCTGGAAAGGTCTCAATTACAACACTGATTCTAGGAATAGGTCTCATACAGTCGTTGCGAGATACCGGCCAGCGGCGCGTGCCGAATTTCAAGAATACGCTGTGCGAGTAGAATATTGTGTTTCCTTTCTAAATTGGCTTCCAGCGCGTGTGCAGAGTAAATATCTGGACCCACTTCCGGAATACCCATACGGGAATCGCGAGAATACATATCGTTGGGGCACTAACTCAAGTCTAAGTCGTCTTCGAAAATATGAAGTTTTTCAACAAAAAACAAAAATATTTATTTAAATTTCAGAATTGTGAAAATGAGTTTTAGGTGAAATAAAATTCCTTATTTTTGGGTTCGGGATGACGCAAAATACCTTTTCGCCAAGTCCTGTAGGTCTACAAAGCATGATACAAAATGTTTTTACCTCAAAATCCGTTCTGTAATTACATTCTAACATACTTCGTATTATGTATTAAGTTGCAGGACATGGAAAATGTGTTTGTGGTTTTTGAAAAGAGTAGATTTATTCAATAATATAAATCTGTGCGGAGTGTAATAACGATTTTTTTTGTCTAGGTCGAGTCGATCATCAGCCTTCTGAACGACTTCCTATTCAAGGCAGCACATTTGAAGAACAAGCTCAAAGTGCAATAGAAGATGTGTTCATACCCGCTGGATTCATTGTATTATGCTGGACGCGTTTGCCATATTTATGTGAGGGCGACCTGAACCAAGCGTACTACTGGTTGGATGATGCTGTATTTGTTCTCCAAGTATAGATAGCTGTTATCGAAAAAAAATTGATTTATATGGACTCTTGAAATGACTACTTACAAATAAGCTGTAAAAGTAATAATCTGATAGTTCGCCAGTAAGGAAAAGACGAAACCGACAATTATTCATTTTTGTAAAAACAAATTTTGTGTAATAAGAATGTACCAAAACGAATTAAACCAGCTCCGCGAGGAATGTTTCGGAACAAGAAAATTAATATTTATATTTTTTTTCAGCTACTACCCCTTATTGCCTCCCCTTTTATAAAAATGTATTGAATTTCTTTTTTATGACATTCCAAAAAAAGGTTTTAATATCAGAAATGGTTGAGAATGGTCCAATAATAAAAACAACAGTTATTAATGCACCAAGGGCGTTGTAATGATCGAGCGGCGACAAAACGCTTGTGGGCTTTTTGTCACCCGACATCATTAGAACCAGTTAACGCCCATGGTACGTAGATTATTTAATTTTTTACCTAATTACTTGATTCAGATTTACTTATTTACTAATTAACTAGATGTTAATTTGACGCGGTTTGCCTTTTCATATTTCCCTCCCATAATTCCCTTTTATAATTCCTTCCATAAGAGAACATTCATCAGTTTTCATATTTTCCTTGTAACTACAGTCCTGTCGATCCAGGTAAGTTACGCAGCGTATATCGAACTCCATATTGTAATGATTTGTATTTTTTTACAATAAAAGAACCGTCACAGAGGAAGCCGACTATAGATTCACCAAATGACGGCAGAATGGCGTGTGGACATTTATTGTGTTCGAAATGCCGCGGTGAATAAACATTAGTTCAAAACAATAATTAGCTCAAAGGAAATTTAAGAATAACTTTCTATGTCAGCACATATAGTTTATAAGGCGGTGTGTGGTTTTCTATTTAACAGAGTGACTGTTATCAAAAGACAAGTGACGGGAAATTGCTGGTGTGAGTAAGCACAGAAAAGTACGAAATTCGAACTGAATAACGGGAAATTGGGGTGTTCGGACTAATAAACATCGGAAACGGGAATTTAGGGAATTTTTGGCAGATACCGTTAAGCAAGGGGACGCCGGGGAGGCGTAAATCAGAATAATTTGATGTCAATAAGAAGGACAAAAGACTGAGAAAGCGTGTTTTGTTGAGGAAAAGTTTTGCTAATGAACTGTAACAATACTTTTCGATAGATGAATTCTAGTCTCAGAGGTGAGAGGACCTCATGTCTTGCTATGCGAGAAATGATTTTCGGACGTGAAGGAAAGAATGTTACGAGTTTTTTCTTTTATAATGACATATATTTGTGAGTTATGTTGATGATATGGTAAGTGGAACTTGGTGTAGCTGTCGTGGACGTCAAGGCAGTTGGGCGCAGTTACGACATCGCTACGAAAAGGGAAGTAGCGACTTATGTACTTTGATAAAAACGAGAATTATCATATTTTGTTCAAGTCGAAGCATGTCATCGTTTTTTTAAATTTAAATTTTTATTCATAAAGAAAAAGGCCATACAGGGAGAATGCGCATGTCTCATGGTGTGAATGATTTGTAAATATTGTGTGAATGTTGATTTTTTATTTTCTGTTGTTGTGAATTTTGTTTACGTTATGGTGGAACAGTGTTGATGTCCATGTTAGCCGAATAAAGAGTAACAAACACGGTGTGTTTGTGATTTTGTTTTTTGCATTGGATTTGGATTTGTTATTTGTAGTATAGCACATACCGGATAGTGTTACAAAAAGGAAAGCAGGTCTTCATCCAGTATTGGAAACTTGCGCCGGAGCTACGACATAAAGTTTTTTGCAAACGGCCTCATCCAATGATAAAGTGATTATTGATAAATTAATTTAATAGATAAAAGATAGGAAAGGAAGAAATGTTAGATAATAGATAGATAGAGAGTGCAGCCAGTCGCAATAACAAGCTATAACGTATCAGTAAAAAATAAACATGATTTTTTGGGTTGGAAATTTCAATATTGGAATCCAGAAACAAATTTACCTTAACCCAGAAAAATAAATTGCATGTATTTGTAGACAAACTATTCTCGTGCCTTTTTGAAAATTTTTAGAGTGGTTTAGCATACTTAGAAAGATAAAAACAGACATTTCACGAAAATTGTTAACGTATTGTTTTATTATCGCATCAACGAAGCCTAGGGGAGACTGGGGCACATTTAAACATTTTTCACATATTTTTGCAGCCTAAATACACATTTATTTAACGTCCTAAACAGATAAAAACTGCTTGTTACGTACTATGGGGATAAGTGAATCCTGTGCAAGTTTTCTTAAATTCTGGGATCCCAACCTTAACGCGTATACAAGTTGAGTTCCGAATACAGATGGAAATGGGCGTTTTTGTCAAGAATTGATAAGAAAATATTCCCTCCTGTGTAATAAAAACTATGTATATGTAAAGCCAAATCGGCTATAGATCTGGGCTTTTATCCCTCATCGTGCCCTTCGTAAAGGAATCAAATTACTGCCGCGAAAACATGCAAAATGATCATTTGAATAGCTATATTTCCCACTGAATTCTAGAAAACGTGAACAGATAATGAAGTTACATTTAAGTCCAGAAGCAACACAATGGTCTAACTCAGCATTTTCTCAAGAAATCAGTGAAAAAGAACGAAAAACCTAATCGGGATGGGGATCATTGACCCAGAAGCAATAGGTACAATACTTGTTACCGGCAAAGATGCCTCAGGACATCAACTGCTGTCCTGATTGCTGTGCCTCTGACCCGGAGGTCGTAGGGTTCAAGTCCCGATGATGGCAGGATTTTTGACACAGAATTCTCAGCTAGATCGAATTCAACCGCTGTCTGGAGTAGAATTCTAGTGGCCGGCTGTTCTGATCGGTAGTTTTCCTTGGTTGATCTCATCAACACCTGGCGAATGCTGTAGCTGTAGCAGCACCCTAACAAAGGGGTCACGGACCGCGCGCGATCTTTCCTTCCTCTTCCTTGTCCTTTCCTCCCCTTACCTACAGACATCCTCACCTACGCATACACTTACACTACCACACATTCATTGTGGGAAGTTGCCGGGCTTGCAGGCCGTGGTCCAACGGAGACTCCTCCAAACGTTTCGCCTACAACTGTGGTAGGCATCTTCGCTACGCAAATCTCGGCAGCCAACCAGTACCGCTGACGTGGCGCAGCAGCCCATTAACACCACCGACGTGCCCAGCCAATCACGCGCGATCACCGGTGACGCGGCCCAATCAGTCGCGAGCGCGCGAACCTCGGCGCGAACCGCGCGTATAAATACGGCTCCCCGACGCCGTAGTGCATCAGTCGACGACGTGCTGCCGGACAGAGTTCTTCGCCCCCGCCAGCATCACCACTGAAGATGCCTACCACAGTTGTAGGCCTGCAAGCCCGGCAACTTCCCACAATGAAGAAACCGGCCGTGAAAGCCTACATTGTATGTTGATTCGCCTCTACGGGGAGGATATTGACCGCTTGCTGCGACGATTCGAGACACTACGGAAGAAGAAAGCTCAGGTACTGTGCTCTTTAACTTTCTTACTTCGCTGCCGTGACTCCAATGTCGTACCACGATTCTTACGACAGAAACGTAATTTTAAAACGGCTTCATCACACCGAATCTACGATCGCGCCGAAAGAGCTCTTTTGCGAGATAGAATACACGAAACTAGGCGGAATTTGGCCTTTATTGACAAAGAATTAATCCAAATCCATCTTAAAGTTAGCAATTCTCTTCGAAATTATGATTGGGATTTATTTGACAGATTAACCCACAACAGCATGATGTGTATCAAAGACCAAACTACGACACGCCAGAAGAAGAAATTTAGCCAATGCCATGACAATTCGGGACAATCTGCACCTAATTTAGATATCGGACGGGTCGTGGTTAATCTCTCTAAACATCAATTAACACAGGAAGAAACGTCGGTTTTGGCCAAAGGAGGTAACTTCGCCATTACTCCAAATAAGTTACCTGTAGAAGATATTATTGCTAGTATCGAACCAGTGATTCGCAAATTACAGCCAGATGTTGCGGAAGAAATTCGACGTGACTCTGCGAGAATTTTACAACACGCTAAACCACCTGAATGCAACATCACCAACAAAGAAAAGTCTGCCCTAAAGAACTTAAACCGGAATAAGGATATAATTATTATTTCTGCCGACAAAGGTAATGCAACTGTCATTATGGACACTGAAGATTACCAACAAAAAACCAGGGACATTTTGAATACCGATAATTACAGGCCTCTTCCTAAAGATCCAACGGCTTCTATTTTACGGAAGTCCAATGATCTTCTCAAGAAATCCTCGATATCACCTGAGGAACAAAAGAGTCTAAAGACTTCTGAGGCGCTACCTCCTAGACTATGGCTTACCAAAGATTCACAAACCGGATACACCTTTGCGACCAATTGTGAGTGCTATTAATTCGCCAACGTACACCTTGGCTAAATATCTCTCCAAACTACTGCAACCCCATATTGGGAACTCAGAAAGACATATTAAGGATTCCTATCACTTCATTGATAAATTAAAAGGACTTCGCTTAAAGCCTAACGATCTACTGGTTAGTTTTGACGTCACATCGCTGTTTACAATGGTTCCAGTGCAAGATACTTTAAATTTCTTAGCAAAATATTTTCCAGAGGATATAGTTTCGCTGTTTAAACACACACTGACCACAACGTACTTCCAATGGAATGGTAATTTTTATGAACAGACGGACCGCGTAGCTATGGGCAAATCCATTAAGCCCGATTGTGGCCAACCTTTACATGGAAGCTTTCGAAGACACTGCGTTAAACAGTTCTCCTTTGAAACCGACACATTGGTTTCGCTATGTGGATGATACCTTTGTGGTCTGGAGCCACGGTGAGCATTTGTTGTCGGATTTTCTGGAATATCTGAATAATATCCACCCAAGAATTCAATTTACTATGGAGGTGGAAAAAGACAAACAACTACCTTTCCTAGATGTTGTGGTCAACAGGAATCCAGATGGCTCCCTCGAACATAAAGTTTACCGGAAGCCTACACACACGGATCGTTATTTACACAAAAACTCAAATCATCATCCCAGTCAAAAACGTGCCATGATTAAAACCCTTTACAACCGTGCCAAACGCATTTGCGAACCTGACAACCTACCCGAAGAACTACAACACCTCGAGAAGGCATTGCAAGCCAATGGATACAAGCCCGATGAAGTTAGAAAGGCCCTACACCCGAAGAGGAAGACCGCTGATCGCGACCATACGCAAGACTTAACACATGGTACAGTTTTCCTGCCCTATGTGAAGAAAGTAACAGATCGCATAGGGAGATTGTTAACTAGACATGGGGTCAGAACCATCTTCAAACCCACCCAACAACTTCGCAACATATTACGCTCAGCGAAAGATCCCCAGGATCGCATGTCTCTAGCCGGAGTGTATAGAGTTCCTTGTTCTTGCGGGTCCGTACATAGGCACTACGGGGAGAAGTTTCAATACACGAATAACAGAGCACAAAAGGAACTGCCGTTTAGGACAAACAGAAAAATCAGCAGTTGCCGATCACGCGCTGTCAGGACGCGGCCACGACATACGCTTTGAAGCTACTGATATTCTCTCCTCCACCACGCATTACTATAGCAGACTCCAAATGGAAGCCATCGAGATTTACAAACATAAAAATAATTTTAACAGGAAAGAAGAAGGTGAAAAGTTAAATAAAGCATGGTACCCGGCACTTCGTTACGCAAAATCTCGGCAGCCAACCAGTACCGCTGACGTGGCGCAGCAGCCCATTAACACCACCGACGTGCCCAGCCAATCACGCGCGATCACCGGTGACGCGGCCCAATCAGTCGCGAGCGCGCGAACCTCGGCGCGAACCGCGCGTATAAATACGGCTCCCCGACGCCGTAGTGCATCAGTCGACGACGTGCTGCCGGACAGAGTTCTTCGCCCCCGCCAGCATCACCACTGAAGATGCCTACCACAGTTGTAGGCGAAACGTTTGGAGGAGTCTCCGTTGGACCACGGCCTGCAAGCCCGGCAACTTCCCACAATGAAGAAACCGGCCGTGAAAGCCTACATTGTATGTTGACTACCACACATGTCGGGAGACCAGTGGGGAGCTTAGAGGTTGTCCCGGCTGGGGCGGTGCCACGCTGGTGGGAGATACCTGGTTGAGAGGTTAGGTATATGACTAGTTTTCGGGTAATTTTTGCTTGAAGGCCATTAAAAATATTTTCTTAAAAACGTCTCCAAAATTATTTTTTTTTCTCGAATAGAGCAAAGTACATTTATGAAAGTGGCGCAGATTCCATTTTCACTGCATTCTCTGAAGTTTCGAAAATTGCAAGTCACAAATAATGCGATGCGATATATATTTGCAATTCGCAAACGTTCAACGTATTGCACCACTACGCTGCAAAGAGTAAACGCATGTCTCTTGGTTAATGGTGGTCACTTTGAGCATTTATTCGAAAGTCAGTTTTTTTTGTCATGATGAGGAAATTATATTTTATTATTTTCAGTAATTATTAATTTACTACTTATTTATATTTTATTAGTATTTTCAATCATTTTATTCAGATTTTCCTCTTTACTTAATATACAGATACCATAATAATTACCGTAATAATAATAAAATTATAATTTTTATAAATAATTAAGAGCGTGGCAGTAATGTTTTACGAGATATTTTTCTGATTTCTCTCTGAGCTGGCTCTCATTAAATAATTATTGTTACGTTGCAGTTAATAAATCAGTCATATCTTCCCTCTGTATCTTCAGTATTACAGTTTTATTTCTTAACCATACTGGACAGAATCGCTGAATGAGACGTTTTGTTTCCATGCTCATGCCTCAGCTCACCCCATCCACTCTGTGCAGAGCGAAAAGATTCCGGCGTGTGAGCCGTTTACCTGCCTTCCGAAGCTCTTGAATTGGAAAAACACAGAAACAGGAAAGTTGCTGCAGCTTACGACCTGATGGTCGCCTCCTCTGCTTCTAGACGTGCTAGGCACAAATGTCTTGAAAGGTGTCAAAGAGACGCGGTTGCCAAATTACCAAAACAAGAACAAGTGCTTTCAGACATGGGTAGCGAGTTAAGCTGAAGACTCTGTGTGTGTGTGTGTGTGTGTGTGTGTGTGTGTGTGTGTGTGTGTGTAAAGGATCTCTTAAAATAAGTTATTTTCCAAGATCGCGAGTTTAGTAAAAATATCGAAAATATAATAAATGAATCGGTTATTTTTAAAAGGGCGTGCATCGAAAATCTAAGTTTTGAGAAATAAAGAAAAACATTTTAGTTTCTAACCTGCTTCCTTTATTGCCTTTTTAAAATTGTAGGCTTGTTCAGTACATGTAATTTGCTTAGCAAATTTTAGTTTTATATTACTTTGTTTCCTCAGAAAAAAATAAAAAAAGATTTGTTTAATTTCCTGACTTACTCCCTTTTATGAATAAAAACATATTAATTTCTAACCTGCTTTTTCTATTGAATTCTAAAAATTGTAAGCTTGTTCTGTACATGTACTTACATAATTTGCTTAGCAAATTTTAGTTTTATGTTATTTTGTTCCCTCAAAAAAATAAAAATATTTGTTTAAATTGTCGACTTACGCCCTTTCATGAATAAAAACACACTATTTTTTTACTTCTGTGTTTATTTTATATGACTAATTTTCAGTTTCTTCTTTCTTCATAAAACATGTTTCAAACCAAATGTTTTTGTGTTAAATCTGCTGGCCAATTTAAAAGTTGAAGCTGCCTCAATAAAACGCCTGGTTCTCTTCAGCAATGTACTTCATTGTTTTTTAAATATCCGGGAGTTTTCTTTCATGAATTATTACATTAGAGTTTTGATATATCTTTTGAGTTGGCATTTTGTACATGCCATTCTGTTGGGACTAGTATAAGATAAATCTATTATTGAAACCTCCAATGAATTGGCATGCAACAACAGTTTCCTTAAGAGATGAATAGTACTGGAATTCAATAAGGCCTGAAATTGAAAGTTAATGTTTTTGAGAACATGGAATAAACTTGATTTCTGTCTCTGTAGACAGACCTCCAGGATTTGAATTTTGTTGCCATTTAGACCATCAGGATTTGATATCCAGTACATCATCCGAGTCTATTGTCTGAATTGTACACAAAACATTTCGCAGTTTTTCATTGGTTTGAAAAATCTATCACGTTTTTTTAGTTTACGTTTTATCTCTCCAAATTCACAGACACAGGCGAAAAAGTAATGGCCCCAGATCGGGAAACGGTGAATGATTATATCAAATCAACCTGTCTCAGTGAATCCCAAAAGAAATCTTACCATACAGTTGTTCTTAATTGACCTCCATAGGATTGACTGTAAACGTTCAGTTCGGGGAACATTCTCATTTAGTTACTTAAGAAGGAAAGAGCATGTTTCACATGGTGCCTTTTTGACAATATCTTCATGTTACAGAAAAACTCAGTTTTGTCAATTTTACCTACTATATTCAACAACTGCTTTTGGAGTAACAAGTTAATTCCCGTTCATCACGAATACAAATTCTTTTTATCTTTCTCTATTTCGTACTCCTCTTTTCCTTTTCTTACGATATTCAATAGAAGGCTCCATGACGTTAACAGATTCAAAGAGCAAGACTGTTCTGATTTTCACAACCGCTTATAAGACAACAACAAACTATGATAACCCTGCTCAACTAAAAAAAAACTTTTTTTTACTTGCATAGGATTTTGCAACGAATTTACAGTAAATCGGGTACGCTGAATCCAGATATATCATTAATTTCGTTGGATTGGCTCTAGTTCTTGTGTTATGAACATTGTAATGAATGATACTATCACAAAACTCACAACATCTAATGCAAATATCTATCTTTATACAAACACTGTTTTTTTTTTCATTTTAAACATTGAATTATTTGGATATTATTGAATTATTTCCAGATACTTTAATTGAGCTTCGTTTTATTAATACATTTTCTTTTGTTACAAAACAATGAGTTCTTCAGGAAGACGTTGTTTGAACGACTTTAATGTATTTGACTACATTTGTAGGGAATTTACGCTACAAAAACAGAAAAGAAATATTACAAACTTGATAGAAAGAATATACGAAACATATTTTGGTATAAACTGGGTGATCAAGATAAGTCGTGGCCTCAGTGGAAGACTGAAGAGTTTAAAATTTGGTGTATCGATGGTATGGCGAGAGCCCTAAAATCATCACGATGATTGTTATTTTTGTTCTGTAAACGTAAAAGCCTTCAATCGTTACAAGAAAAAGAACTGGGAGTAACTTGATTTGGAATCAGCGAAGCAATGATTGCCACATGAACCTGATGTTCACCACTCTCACTGGAACTCCTGTGTCTGATAGTGAGAATATACAGATTGTGGGGAGCAATTCAGAAGTTAGCGTGGCAGTGCATACGACAGTGTTGTTACAAAAGAGCACTTCTCCCAAGATAAGCTCAGTGATTGAACGTGAAGGTGACCTTAGTTTGCCAAACCAAGTAGCTGAACTTTCAGCATCCGGACTAAAAGAAAAGAAATGTCTTACACTGGAAGTGAAAATAATGGTTTCATAGTTGTCAAGAAGTTTTTGGGTAATCATCAAGCAGAAAATTATGCAAAACTGGTGCAAGACTTGCTTTTAAAGTTGTGTGCAACTATGAGCCAGTGATATGCGTCTACACGTAAAGAACCATAGTCTACATCGACACGTAAAGAACGCATAGACATCATATTTTTTGTAGACAACCGTAATATATCTTGTTTTGTGAGGCAGGGGCGAACTACAAGGGCCATGTTCACCCCAAATCTAAAATTTATTTATAATTTAATCAATATATCTAAAAAATACTACAAATTGATTGGATCACACCTAAAGGAGTGAAAGTTGGAACAAGTCCCTACTGATTTCTTGCGGTGGATACAGAAGTTGTCATTTCTTCATCGGGAATGGTATATTTTGTTTGATTTACACACTTTTAAATACATTTTTTAATATTACACTAAAACATGCGTCTACAATTACTACTTATTATACATTTTCGGGGGCTTTTAATGTGAAAAATAGTCTACACAGATTATATTGTCTACGTAGTCTACACGTAAAGAGTCACGTAAACTACTCGTTGATTACGTGTAGAAAACACACGTAGACGTAAAATAATAGTCTACGGCACAACTCTGCTATGAGTACTAAAGCACACTAGACAAATTTCCAGAAATTGGCAATATGTATGAGGAACAGAGTGAGCGGTTCCGTCAAGAAATAACGGCAATGGAAGTCAGATATCAGGGCAGATGGAATAGACAATGGCAGGCTACTACTGGAGCCATCAACGTGATTGCCCTGATTTGCTGCATAAAAGGGAGTAATACGTTTTGTGATTCTTTGCAGGCTGTAAATATAAATATATTAATATGTATTTCAAGAGTTTAATTTTGTATATAGAGGCATATCTAGTTACATTTAGTTCAAGTTTTATGCAATTTACGAATAGACTGTACTCAATAAAATAATATTTTTCGATACAATTTTTATTATCTGAAAAACTAGAGCCAATCTTCCAAAACCAGTGCCATTTTTGGAATCTGTGCATTAAACATACACTAAAATGGCTTTGAATTGTTTGGCAAGAAAATGAGTGTTGACCAGTGTAATCAATTGGGTTCTCCTGCCACTGCTGCTCCAAGTAAAGCACTGAAGTTTACTGCTATGCTCCCGACAAGCTTTTTGAAATGAATTGCAATCTGGCAACATCTCTTTATTCAATTAAATTCATTCCTGTAAAAACAATATACTTAGAAGTATTTTAAACAATATTAAGTTCACTGCTGATAACCTCTTTAAACACTCTTCCGGTTAAACTTTTAATGTATGAAAGGACCTAAGTATTTTGACTACTGCCTTTTCATAAATAAACTGTAAAAATGGGTGTGCATTTAATGGCTTTGTTACTGCCTGACTAGTGCTCTATCGTAATTAAAATGCGTGTCGACTCTCACAGAACTCTACTCCACCCAAATCTCATTTTGACAAAAAATTGACTTAGGCATTTTCATCGATTCAAATATCGTAATACCTCTGTTAACTCAAGTGTCGCGCACTAGACTGGAGAGCTTCGCACTGATTTAACATAATATATTATGTATATTGATTGCATGTTTCTGTGAAATTATGTGCACATTTTCACTAAAACTTACAAACTTGTTCATACGTCGACGGAAAATATCCGTAAATGTGAATTTTAATGAATCATGTATTGAAGTTGAGTTGTTTCGCTGGCAATATTGACTGACATTATTTGAAGTGGTGAACCAAATGATAAATCATTTTTTTGACAGTCATATCTCGTTCTCTGGTTTGTAAAAGATTATTGTCTTCTTGTGATAATAGTAATCCATCATATTACCCCGGTCTGGATAAAGTTCCGACGTTTGTCAGAAATATAAAAGAACACGTAAAAATTTATTTAATCGGAATTTGTGTAAACTGTCTTTCCGTTCGTTTGTGAACATACATGCAATACTTGCTTCTAAACAGTAAGGATTATTTTCCAAAATTGTGCATTTTTCTTCCTTTTTTGGGAAGATGATACAGAAAATGCAGGTGAGTTAATATTGTTTATTAGAATTTAATAAAACTTAAGTACATAGTAATCTAAGTACACATAGTGCAACGTTTTACTTTCTTGCGGTTCAGCAGATCTATTTCATAATGATAAAATATTTCATGTCATGTTTCCTCACTTCCTGTATTAAGTACGCGACAAATTTATGTGACTATCACAGATTGGACATAACAGGCTGTTAATATCTCGAATGCTAGTAGTATGTAGGGAGTATAGAGAGTGTTATGTAAGCTATCAAAAATTGAAGTGTAAATTATAACGGGGATAATGGTTTTGGGGGTGCCTGATTTTGATAAATTTTTTAAGCATTTTCTGACGTTCTATCCGTTCTTCCGTTTGTTTGTGAACAATACTTGCTTCTAAACAATTTATTTATTTATTTATTTATTTATTTATTTATTTACGTCAAAAACAGTTAAAAACTGCGTATGACGAGCTATGGGGAGAAGTGAATTTTGTGCACGTTTTCATAATTCTGTGGTCTCTATCCTAAACCATATTCTAGTCGAATTTTGAATACAGAAAAGAGAGGTTTTTTCGAGTTTTGTTGACAAAAATATTCGCTCCTATATAATAAAATATATTTTCAAAGGTAAATTAGCTATAAATTTCTGCCCTGAACCCTCATGTTCTTCATTCTGTGTCTGATTTTCTTTCGACAATCAGACGAGTACACAGATTGTACTTTTTTTTTTCAAACTTGATATTCTTGAATCGATCTGGTCGAACTTAAGCCCGTGCAAATTTGAAAAGGATATTTTGATTTTTGGGGATACTTTTTATGAGGCCATAACAATATTTTCAAAATACGTTCGAAATAAGGATTATTTTCCAAAATTGATATTTCTCAACGATCTCGTCGAACCCTGTGCGGCGAATTCGAAATGGATCTTTTGTTTTTTGGGAAAACAAACTCTCAGACTCTCTATCTTACATTTTTTACTTTCTCGTCTTCTAAATATTTAAGTTGTAAAGAAAAGTATTGTAATACGTCAGCGAAAAATGGCATTTTTCGACAGAAAAACTCATATGGTGGGGCCCTGATATCGAAAAAAACCGATACATCTTGCCCCGGTAATAAATTATAATGTAAGTAAATATGTAATAAATTACTTCCTTTAATTTCTTTGTGTAGTCAGATTTTGAGTGTACTTGACACAAAAAATGAATTTACACCAAAACGACTGTATGTATGTCTGACAGTCCGTCCGTCTGTGGTCAACTCTAGCGCCTAATTCGACAATCAGACGAGTACACAGATTGTACTTTTTTTTTTCAAACTTGATATTCTTGAATCGATCTGGTCGAACTTAAGCCCGTGCAAATTTGAAAAGGATATTTTGATTTTTGGGGATACTTTTTATGAGGCCATAACAATATTTTCAAAATACGTTCGAAATACGTTTCTTTGCATTTTTAAATAATACTACAGTAATAGAAATGCATCAGCCCCACGTTTCATTGAATTTTCGAAAACTGCAAAATTTAGATTTTTTGGCGCCTTCCTGCAACTAGTACATAATTGCAGACATATTTTTCCTGAATACAAAATGTTCTCCTGAGGCAAATGTTTAAATAAGGTAATTTATAATTTTTTAACAAATTGCTCCAAAATCTTCCTTTTTACTGTCTCGTCCTTATGAATGTAAGAAGCGAAAGCATTGTAATCGTGCGTCGAAAAACGGCGAATTTTCGACGAAAACTTATTTTCGGGCCCTGATAACGAAAAAGTGGATAAATCATGTTCTTACACTTCCTCTAAATCGAGGTGTAAGCAGAATCCACGTTGTGTGGGCCCTTGATAACGTAAAATCGATTCTGGTAAAACTTCTGTCTGTCCGTCCGTGCGTCTGTCACTCCCTCCGTGGTAAATGTTAGCGCTTAAACAAATCACCTACTTGCAAAAGTGCAATTTTTTAGCGTCTTCCTACAACTGCAGTATTGAAGATTGATTTTTTACGTAATGAAATGTGTTTTTACCGACAATAAGGTAATGTTGATTTTTTTTTTCGAAAATATGAATAGTTTTCGTCTATTTTCGCGCGAAATATAAGCGATTTTAAAATGTTTTAAAATTTTTTCTCAAAAACCACTCAAGTTTTTCTTTACTTGAATGAAATGTTTTTCTTTACGTGAATTGAAGGTAGGGATTTTTGCCTTAGACAAAATCTGTGTAAAAAATCAGCTCTTTATGAAATGCATGAACAACTCCTTGAAAAAAAGAGTAGTTCGCGCGTAATTTGTGCTTGAAATTAATGCAATTTGTAAAAAAAAAAACATTTCTCAAAAGCGCTCCAAATTTCTTCTTAAAATTTTTGCCACGGATAGAAGATGGTACGCTTAAAATACTGTTTTGGGTCTCATTTTCGCGGGGTCAAGAAATAATGTATATTTCGTTACCGATATTAGTAAAGCGAGAGAGTTTATGCCTTTGTATCTCCTCTTGTTTAAAAATAATTTAATTTTAGATATAAGTATCTCAAAATGAGGAAAACCGCGTCCTTTAAAATAACACTTTCATATGTAGTCATTACTAGACTTATCTCAGTGATATCCTGGTACCGGAACAATTTACCATAGTTAACAACACGCAACAATTTACACCAAATATTCAAGTATACAAATATCCTGCAATAAACATCGAAAAAATCTAATATCATTGAATGACACGACAATGATCACAATCCAAATATTGATCAGGGGTACAAACGCCCCTACACAAAACGAGAACACTATTGTTCTTAATTCTCCGCCCCAACCCTCGTACACCTCCTCTAAACGTACTCCCTATTCTCCTATACCCAGTATCAGTATTCTTCTGCTGATGTCCCAAACTTCACATAACCTGTCACTGCACTAACACGTTATACTTTCTACCACTCTCTGAAAAACTAAAGGAAATACATGACAACTGTGGAGGATTAACTCTGTCGGGTGCCGTTTTGCTGTGGGGACCCTTCCAATATTTCATGCATTCCATAATGCATTAATGAAATAATTCATTCCATTATTCAATTCTAATTTTTCGCTTAGAGTCTTGAAAAGATATAAATTTGATATTCTAGTAAGAAAGTGACGCCAAACATATATGGGAAACTAGAGATGCTACAACAGCACATACTTTCTCGCGTCACTGGAAACAGCTACGTCATACTGAAATATTGCATTTTCTGCGCTACTGACACCTCAGCTATTATTTGAAACCGTCCAATACAAACAAAGCGCCTGTGATGCATATCTGCATTCATTTCGATAGTCAGGAAGAGCAATCGTTTCTTACTTTGAGAAATGAAATAAACATGAATTATTTCGCTGTTACAGTATTCGCAGGAAATTATACAGAAGCGCTGTTGCCAGCGCAGCGTTGTAAAAACTATGTGCATTCGTTTCGTGAATAATATCTATTCTTGGCAAAAACGCTTATTGAATCTGTATTCAGATTTCTGCGCAGCCCTCGTAAGGCGGCCAGACGAATCCTTAATTACTGAAAAACCTCACAGAATTAATATGGCTACCCCAACAATACGACGAACTAGGCATGAAAAGGACAAACGACTTGGAATTTCGGAACACATTAAAGTAGCCACATGGAACGTGAGAGGAATTGGCATTAGAGAGGCTGAATTAGAAAACATAATTAAAGAAAGAGAGATACAAATCTTGGTGGCAACTGAAACTAAGAAAAAGCTTAAAGGGACAAAAGAACTAGAAGAGTATATTATGATATACAGTGGTGTACCTCAAAACATTAGGGCAAAAGCTGGTGTAGCAATAATAATAAATAAAAGTGGAAATCAAGAATAGATAACTATACATTCATAAATGAAAGAATAGTTACCTTAAGACTAAAGATCAGTAGAGGATATGTGACAATCATCGGAATATATGCTCCAGAAGAAGGAAAACGTGAAGAAACAGAAATATTTTATGATCAGCTGCAAAAACAATTGGAAAAAACCAACAAAAATGATTATATTATTTTATGTGGGGATTTTAATGCAAGAGTTGGAAATACACCAATTCCGGAAATAATGGGAGATAATGGAGAACATCATTTGAATGCCAATGGGAAAGAACTGAGACAATTTGCCACAATGAACCATCTAAAAATCTCCAACACATTTTTTAGAAAACGTGACATCCACAAATACACATGGAGTGCAAGAGGGCTGCGATCAATCATAGATTATTTTTTAATTAATGAAAAAATGAGACCGCAGATAATAGATGTCAACGTATATAGAGGATGTGACATTGCCTCTGACCACTACTTGGTAGTAGCAAAATTAAGAATATGGATGAAGTGGAAGTCTCAAAAATCAAGACAAAGAATACAGGAAGAGGTTTACAAAACCTACTTGCTGCAAGAAGAAAGCATTCAACGTCTATACCAACAAAGACTGCAACATTATCTTCTGGAAACACCGACAGTAGAATGCATAGAAAATGAATGGGATAATGTAAAATTTTGCATAGAAAAAGCAGCATCAGAAGCCATTGGTAAAAAGAAAAAAATAAGACGTAGAAAAGGGTTAAGAGTCTGGAATGATGAAATTCAGAATGCTATAAAAAATAAACAAGAAGCATATTGCCGATGGTTACAGCAAAAAAATGAAGAAACAAGAGAAAACTACACGAAGAAGAGAAATACAGCAACTAAAATTGTGAGAGAGGCACATAGAATCTCTTGGGATAACTTCATAAGCCAAATAGAGCAAGATGTGCATGGGAGGCAAAATTTTGCATATAAAGTTTTAAAGAACTTCAATAGGTCTGAAAAAGATGATGCCAGAATAGAAGTAATAGAAGACACCGAATGGATAAATCATTACAAGAAGTTATGGTATCAAGAGAACACTGTGCAAACGAACTGGAATAACACAAATCTAACAACTACAGACCTAATTACTATTGAAGAATTACAAGAAGCCTTGAAACAGTTAAAGAATAGGAAAGCTTCTGGAATAGATAAAATTAATTCTGAATTACTGAAGTATGGTGGGATGCTTTTACAATGGAGGTTGCTACACATAATAAACACTTGCTGGCAGAAACTCAAGATTCCAAATACCTGGAAAGTAGCAGAAGTAATATCCATCTTTAAAAAGGGAGATAAGAAAAATTGTGAAAATTATAGAGGAATAAGTTTACTCTGCACAATGTATAAAGTCTATGCCAGAATAGTGAATGCAAGAATAAAAGCAATATCTGAAGCCTTATTGGGAGAAGAACAAAATGGGTTTCGGAAAGGTAGATCAACCTCCGACAATGTATTCATCCTACAGCAAATTTTAGAGAAAAGGAGAGAATTCAATCT
This sequence comes from Acheta domesticus, assembly GCA_031308135.1. Lineage (NCBI taxonomy): Eukaryota > Metazoa > Arthropoda > Insecta > Orthoptera > Gryllidae > Acheta > Acheta domesticus. The sequence continues at coordinate 168,022,076 of JAHLJT010008446.1, read as the reverse complement.
GCCAACACATCTTGCTTTTATAGACTTTGAAAAAGCATTTGATAATGTTAATAGGACAAAATTATGGGACATAATGGAAAAACAAGGCTACCCAGCACACATTGTAAATGTAATGAAAACCATGTATGAAGGCTCAAAAATTATAATAAACACAGGAAGAAAGAAGACGGAGGAAATACCTATTAATAAAGGAGTCCGACAAGGGTGCCCAATATCGCCCACGCTTTTTAACATATATATAAATGACATAATCCAAAAATGGAAGCTTATTATAAAAAAAGGAATATGTATTACAGAAAATGACTATTTAAATATTTTATTATACGCTGACGCCGCCGTAATACTACAAGAAGGAGAGGATGACTTACAGAGATCAGTACACCACTTAAACAAAATATGCAAGGGATATGACATAAAAATCTCAAAAGAGAAAACAAAAGTTATGGCCTTTTGTGGAAAATCACCTGTTAGAACAAAGATTGTAGTAGACAACAAATCATTGAACAAGTCTCTTCTTTCAACTATTTAGGGTGTGAAATAGGACATGATGAAGATACCAATAAGAAACTATCAAAATTTCAATCAGTATGTGGTATAATTCATAGGACAATGAAAAACAAAACAAGGAAAGAGACAAGAATAAAGTTCTATAACACAATGGCCATCCCTGTCCTCCTCTATGGAAGTGAGAGTTGGGTCCCTAAAAAGAGCACTTACACACAATTACAAAGTGCAGAAATGAAATTTCTTAGAAGAACTAAAGGTTGCACAAGAGAAGATAGATTTAAGAATGATGAAATAAGAGAAGAACTGAATGTGAAGAGCCTCAATGAAAGAATGATAGAGTACAGGAACAAGTGGCTACAACATGTACAAAGGATGGATAATTCTCGTTTACCGAAGTTGGCCTTCCTATATAAACCAAGAGGAACAAGAGATATAGGGAGGCCGAAAAAGAGATGGAGAGAAGTTCTGTGAGGCCGGAACAGGCAGACGCCTAATCCTGGAAGTGAAGAAGAAGAAGAAGATTCAGATTTCAACTTATTTATCGGGTAGTCATAGGACATCATACACAGTTAATAAATAACTATAATAGTTATAAACTAATTACATTACTAATATTCTACGATTTGTAATATCAAGTTAATTTTTTACCGCCTTTTTATATTCTATTGACACTGCCTCGAACAAAGCGCAGGAAAATAAAACTTTAAAATAGTATGTTCATTAGATCAACCACGGTGAACTAACCCAAAAAATGCTTTAAATGAAAGGAAAATCTCTGTTCTTCAAGACAGTACGAAACAATTTGGTTCTTACGGGCCTAATTTTTTAATAAAAGTTTAAATTAGTACAGGCTCTTATGAAAAAAACTTTCGCGGACATACTTTTCTTTACTAATACTTCTACTTTACTACTTTTACTTTACTTTTAATTTACTATTTTTTATTTTACTACTACTACTATTACTAGTACTACTACTACTACTGCTGCTGCTGCTGTTACTACTACTGCTACTGCTCCTCCTCCTGTTATTACGTCTACTATTGTATTACTACTGTTATGTACGAGGGTTCGGGCAAAAGTCATGGCTATTTTTTTCTTGAAGATACCAGTCCGGTTGGAAAATGTGACATATAGAGACGAAAGGACAAGGTGTTAACTACATGTGATTTGGAATAGCACTGAAATATCGTAACACACTAATTTATTACGGTAGTATACAGGGCAGTGTGGCCTTCACGGTACAAAAGAATGACCACACAGTACACATAAAATTGACACGGCAAACCTGGGCCTAAAGACCCTCAAAGTAGCCCCCTGCTACTGTTACCACACGCTGCCAACGATGTGGGAGGCGCTGAATACCATCAGCCTCAGCATTTGCCGTACCATGTGTGAATCAGGTCACCTGTTGTTGGCGCACAGCATTAGCAATGTTCTCTCGTGTTGCAAACCGCCTACCACGTAGTGGTTCCTTGGTCTTGCGAATCAGATGCAGATCAGTCATGCAGATCAAAGTCACGGGGCGAAATGTCGGGAGAGTACGATGGGTGCACCAATGCTGCTCAACACGGGTTACTTCTGTCTCGCACAACACTCAGCAACTGATTTCACAGCCCTCGCTGCGCTACTTCCCGCTATTACAGAGTCATCTGTTGTTCTGCATACACACTATGCGTGCACAACTTCCACACGACACATATACGTTTACACATATACTTCCACACATTCACATAGCTACAAGAAAAAAATAGATGCCATGACTTATGCCCCAACGCTCCTATGTATGCATGTACTTGGCGCGACAGCCCATGAACGGGCTCAGGCATACCGGCGACGTCCCTGCCTCGCATTCATGGGTTAAGGGGGCTAAGTGTGGTTAGCACGCAAACATTCCCACACGTCGTATTCCGGTCTTCTCAACCTGAGAGGTGAATTTACTCATCGTCATACAGCAGTATATACTGCAAGGAAAACGCACACTACAGTCTTACCTCGACCGGGAATCACCGGGAGATATGGCTGTGTCAACTGATGTCACTGCAGTCCCTCTGACCGGAGGTTCTAGGTTCGAGTCTCGGCGGCGGCAGGATTTTCGACACTAGCTTGTCAGCTAGGTCGAATTCAGTCGCTGTCTGGAGGAGAATTCTAGCGGTCAGCTGCTCTGATCGATAGTGCCGGAGCAGGTAGTGCCAGGTCAATGCCGGAGCAGTACTCTAACAAACGGGCCACGGACCGCGCGCGATCTTTCCTTCCTCTTCCTTGTCTGATCCTCACCCCTTACACACACAAACATGCACTACACTACCACACATGCTGGGAGACCAGTCGGGAGCTTAGAGCTTGTCCTGGCTGGGGCGGTGATCCTCTGGTGGGAGATACCTGGTTGGGGAAAACCCCGCTAGTCGACGGTAGGTCGGCGCCGGATCTCGGCATCCAGCGGGGAAAGATCACCGCCATCTCCCAATGAAATAACACGCACTACACTTACGGAACGAATGTCCTCGGTAGTTGACGCGCCCGGAATCAGAACAATCAATCGACCGGGAATTGAACCCGGGGCCAGTAGTGGAAAGCGAGCTCGCTGACCAAGACTACACACGAGGCTACTACTAGTACTCACATTTTCTATCAAGAAGAGCACCATCGATTTGTCGTATTCTTTTTTAAAATCCCGGTTTGACCCCAGTAGCAGAAACTTTAAATTTCCTTCTTCTATGCCCATCATATAATTTTATCATTTGATGGCTGCAACCGTAATGAGTATCACGCATAATGGTACTCATTACGATACAGATTTTATTATGATACAGGTTCGTGACCAATCACAGAGAAGTTTACAATCCAGGCATTGACAATTAATCAATGAGAATCGTTCTTGTGTTTCGTTCGATTGTGTACATTAAAATTTCATTTAATATTATATTATGCTTGTCGGTTATAATTTCTTTTATTATGAGTAATTTTTACAATAAGTAAAATAAATTGGATCGTGATTACTCTTTGATCCTATTTGACTGACCTTAAAATCACAAGGCTTTTTGTGCCATGTGTTGCTGTTGTGGGGTTGTCCTTCAACACTTGGATTAATACACACGTGTATTAATGGATGGTATTAATACACTCGTGTATTAATACCCATTTTTACATAATCGTTTCATAATGTACTATTGTTTAATAATGATCACCAAAGTTACAAATATCCGTACTACTAGATAATATGAATTCTGTAAAATATGAATTCTGCCAATTCTTTAGTTTAAAACGTCTAGTGAATCAGAGGTGGAGTTGATACCTCGAGAAATAAGAGAAAAAGCGAAAATAAGATTAAATAAATGTTATCTACAATGTTCAATTTCTTTATTTTCATTACCTTTCGTAAGGTAAAACTTTTGTACTCCCTCACAAGCGCACTGGTAAACCAAAGCCATCTGCGGCAGGGTAGGATCGGAGCCATCTGCCACCTCTGATTCACTAAACATTTTAAAGTAAAGAATTGGCCGGAGTTGAAGGACAGCCCCACAACAGCAACACATGGCACAAAAAGCCGCTAGGTGGCCTAGGCTCAATTCTGCATGTCACCTGCCACGAAACGATTCAATGTAAAAGTTTAAATTATTAAAGTTTGGTAACTTTTATAAGTCCTAGAAAAAGTACCGTATGGAATTATGTAATGGGTATTAAAACACTAGTGTGAAGTTAACAATACTCGCTCGTTCCGTAATATCACACTCGTGTATTAATACCCATTTTTACATAATCGTTTCATAATGTACTATTGTTTAATAATGATCACCAAAGTTACAAATATCCGTACTACTAGATAATATGAATTCTGTAAAGCGTAATATTCGCCCTACTTTACTATGAAACCGTCTTTCCATCTGCTCGCGCGTTCGTGGCCTCGCTAACACGTCCCCTTTTCCCTTACCGTTACCTCGGCGCTTGCGGCTCGGCGTTCGACCTTGGCTCCGCGCTTCGCCGACACCAGAGATTGCGTTGTTGGAATTCGCCGCTCTAGCAGCGATGCAGGGTCTCGTCTGCTTCTCTCTTCTTATTTTCCGAGTACTCTTCTTTCTTCCTCGCCTCTTCTTCTTCTCCTACGGTTCTTCTTCTTCCCGTTCGGTGGCCCTCTTCGTCGTCTCCTTCCCAAACTGCTCACAATATTACTCTTCCGAATCTCATTCGTCGCCTACATCAATTAAACACTGTACTAGAATTACAAGCAAACTAGACACTGACTACTGTACGGAATTCGCACGTCTTCGTTTCACCAAAAGAACAATACTCGGCGACAGCTGAAGCAAATAATGGGCTTCTGATCTGGCGATCAGCGTATTTATGAGGAAGTTCGTAGGGGTGAGTTGGCCTCGCCTCCCCTCCGCCGCTAACTACTCCTCCTCCCTACACCGCTCTGAACTACTCTGTGCGCCGCGCTATCTCGCCGCCATCCATTACATTACTGCGCGCCGCTGACTTCCGCGCGTCTTTCAAAACATTCGGCCGTGCTCGACAATATCTTCATTGTTGTAACAAAGTAATCGTTAGAATATATATATATATATATACATATATATACACATATATACATACACATATACATATATATACATATATATATATATATTCTAACGTTTCTCCCATATGCAATAATATCACACAATTAATGATACGCAGAATGAATACTCGCACGCGAACTTTCTTTTACCTCAGGGCAGTGGGATCTTTTTTGGTGATAAGGAATATCGAAACACGCACAGATAAATGAAATGAAACAAAACACATGAATTTTAATGGTCTGATATCAACACTGTACGAATTTCTGTGGACTCAGAAAAACAATGAAAAAAAATATACGGCCTTCCTTGGTTTTACTAGCATGCATCCGATTTACGAGTGATGTAACTGATTTAAATATGCTGGTACTACACTTTTACTTTAGGTAAATACTTGTGCACAGTCTTACCAATCCTCCTGACTACTGAACTTTTCTTTTTACAACAAATTATATGAACATTTCTCCTTCGTAAAACACTTAATATTTACCACATTGTGACCATGTTTTAAACATTCACAAATTCCCCTTTCCTTTTTCCCCTTTTTACACACACATTAAACATTCACTACAATGATATCATTATTACTTTTCAAGTCATTAGTAAAAAAATGTTATTTTATTGACTTGAATGGCTAGTAAAATTCTTTCCCTTATCCACATTCAACTAAAAAACCATTTAATACCGCAGTGTACGGCAGCGCGACAGCGTCGTGAATGCGCTGCACAAACGCTGACCTATCCCAACGTCTCTCCTCCTGATTCGGCACCGTTAGTTACCTGACCTTGTAATGGATTTCGACATGCAGCTGCGGAGCAGCGCCGGCGGTGGCAGTAGCGGCCTTGCGGGCGGTCGTCAGCGAGGTAGCTCGGGTACTCGATGGTAGAGATAACGGCGGCGGCGGCGGCGGCGGCGGCGGCAGCGTTAGCGGCGTTCGCCTCGCAAGCGGTGACTGCGTTGATCTTGCGGTTCTCCCTCTTCTTTCTCCTCGACAGCGCTTCGCTGTCCTCTACTTCTCTCTTCTTGTCCTCGTACCGACGATACGTCTTTGTGAATTTACAAATCACGACGCAATTTTGCGTTTTAAAAGTCTATGGGCGTATGGTGCAGCGCTCTTAGGCAATGTTAGAACAATAAGTCCTTCTGCTGCGCTAATTATTGAACTCTCGTGGCAATTATCAAACACTGTCTACTAATTAAATGTTTTAAGTAGCTTTCCTAACAGTTGATCTCTCATACAAAGTTCAAAAGGCACTTTTTCGTAGACTAGGCTGCTTCGCGACACTATTGAATGAAACTTTCACCGGCATGCGCCTGGGCTGTCAATCACTTGCGTCCCAGCGCTAGTCACAACCACGAACTGACGGTCTAGTGCTACTGGTTAATATGCTGGCGGACAAAATGCTGGCGATCACGAGGTGGATGACCAAGAAGGACCGCATTCCGTTTTCTGCGGTACTTATGCGTATTTTCCCCTCCACGTCGGGGCGGTTCTCCTTCCTCCCTCTTCGACGGGCCTGGCGCGCCTCACAACCCCCTTCCTTACTTGGTAGCAAAGCGCCGCAATCAAACCCCAGGATCGCTTCTGCGATTGCTGTAGCGCTCGTTCCTGTGGAATTTGAGGCGTGCGCTAAGCACACACGTTGCGTGGGCGTGCATGCGACGAGATAATTGACAATCGTCACAATATATATATATATATATACATACATATATATATATCCAATTTCTCTCTCCTTTATACTCAACTGCTATAGAATCAGGTATTTTGTTTAGTGAGTCTTCCAGTACACACATTTACCAACGAAAAGCTTAAAATATGTGTGAATTCTTCTTTTGCGAAACCCGCTCGAAGGAATGAGACTTGTGAATTTCTCACTACGGTCAATTTATCAAGTTCTTCTTTAATTACTGCATTGGGAATCATTGGATAAACATTTGATAGAACTACTCGCCCCTGCTTACTAACAAATAGTCGCATATTTTGTTCACTGCCATCTATATTAATTGATTTATATTTGTCTGTTATTTATCAACTAACTGCTTACTGCTGAGAAAGATGCACATTCTGCTGTTCGAGATCTTGGTCGCGTATATTATGTTTCGTGGTGAAACAATAGTAGCTAAGGCTTCTACATACCTTTGGAGTGATGTACTGTAGTCCTTCCCATCAATTATCGAACCTTGTTCTTTGTCCGGATACATAGAATTTTGTACAATTTTGCTCCAGTTTGTGCGACTCGACGGTTGACCTGAGGCGGGTTGGCTCCTGTAGTCAGAGACCTTCCCTTCAGCCGTGGCTTCGTTGGAGGTCATTTCAAGGTTTCTTATCTCCCCCGCCCCGAAATACAACGGTTTTATACTTCTCTTGCAGTATTTTCTGTTCAATAAACTGTCCACTAGCAACACTCAGACTAAAGAAAGTCACACGCTCTCCACGTAGTACCAATACTGTCACTGCGTGCAGCACGGTGTTGACTCGACCATTGCCTGAGCCGAACTGAGTTCTTTTTTAATGCAGTGAATTGCAAAATTATTTGTGGTTGCTAGAAAAAAATATAAAAGCCTCCCTCGGTGGCTCATTGGTTAGCGTACTCGCTTTCCACGACGCAATCCCGGGTTCTGTTCCCGGCAGAAGCAATTATACGTCTGCGCTTTTCTTGCAAATGTCCCAGTATCTACTGCTGTGTGACGATGAGAAAGCCCACCCTAAGGTTGTGGAGACCAGTATATACGGGGAAGGAATGTCTTCGTGCTAACCACACGAACCTCTTATCCCATGGCCGAGAGGCTGGGTCACCGCTGGTCGGCCAAAGCCCGTAGTGGGCTGTCGAGCCAAAGAACCAAAGAGCCAAAGAACATTTATTTCTGTGTGAGGAAAAGAAAACTTCTGAATTTATGGAATCATAACAAGCTATCCACAAAGAAATTCTGTGCACAAGGATATGATATTTTTCTTGAAACCATCAATACTGCAGTTGAAAACAGACCTTGAGAATGGGTTCAGCAAACGACACGCATGCGTGGTAACAGTTTTCCTGCCGAAAGAAACTGAAGAGTTGATAGCAAAAACCGGAGATGTAAAAACATTCACTGTCTGAAATTGACGTAGAGTGTCTTCTCCTCGAACTAAATCTTCTAAAATAAGAAACTTAATACAAAAGAGGGATCTGTCACATTCAAAAATTAGTTTGAATATATGGCATTTCCTCAAGAAGTGGCTTTGTCCAACATCTTTCAGGCAAAAGCGAATAATTCCAATGATATGTGAGGTTCTTTCAGGAAAAGATGTAGATGGCGATGGCATTCTGTTGAAGTAGTTTAGCAGCAGTGATGTTGTTTCTATGGCCATTATGTATGTTTTCCACGGCTGTGTTTTGAAGCACGTAGTAGTGTTGAAAATGAGCCAATAGGTAAATACTCCCCCAAGAGAACAGGGAAATTACCAAAGAAGAAAAAGAGGAAGGAAAAGGAAGAAGGCGCCAAAATAAATGTTGATGTTAAAGACGAAGAATACGTCTACCATGTGAGGAAGCTAATTCAAAGACGTTACAAGTGATGATTGCGGGTATGTTCAAAGTAAAGTAAGTTGTTTTATTTTTGTTAGTATTGCATTCTGTGTAATGTTACGAATATCTACCATTACGTTAATAACAATTTATATAGGAAATGGAACGTTTAAAATAAATGAAAATAACCTAATTATTGACGTTTTTCTCTGCAACATAAGTTTACTACTGTACTTCAAACATGTTATATTGTTTTGTAGGTGTTCTACTAGATTCCACTGTTTTGAGAAGGCGCTGGAAGGTAGAAGAAAAATTATTTCTATTTTTAATTCAATGAAAGACGGGGATGACGAGGATTCACATTTGTTTGGCCCTGTTACAATGCATAGGTTAAAACGAAGACGTTCAAGAGCTCTAGAGAGTGAACACAGACTGGACTGTGGATTGTGGATGGACTAAGGAACACAGACTGGACCGTACAAACTTCGAATTGAAGGTACAGAGATTACCGTTAATCAAAAGGCTTTCATTAGTATTCATGGAATTACGAAACACATACTTCATAGGCTCTAGCCCTGCTTGATATTGACTGGTTTGTCTCCAAAAGACAAACGTGGACTTCACGATAAGAGACCCTCTGAACTTCCAAAGGAAATAACCCAACTCTTAGATCACATAACCTCATTTAATTCAAGAAAATCTCATTATTCTTTTAGAGACAATCCACATTCAAAATACTCGTACCTTTCGGAGAAATTAAATATATCCAACATGAATCAGGTTTTTACTGAACAATATCAAATACACATCCCTTACAAATCGTGCTGGACTATATTTAATACATTTAATATTGGGTTCGGGTATTCAACAACGGACACCTGGATGTTTCCTTGTAGCCAAAACTTGTTTTGTAATGACAGTAAATTCACGATATTTATTAACGCAATGTGCCCCACGTTGGCACGGCATTTGTAATGAATCTATATCTTCTATGAATATTTAATTTAATCTGCCCCACGCTGGGCAAGTAATTTCTACAGATCCTTAATATCTCTCCAATCTATAATTATTTAATTCAATCGGCTAGCATGCACAGCATGAATGATATCAATCAGGAACTTTATATTTTGATTTTGATGTTAGAGAAAATATATTATTTTCCTACTGCTGTTTCCTTGCTTTACTCACGTGTCTATTTAATAACAATTTTCCTTTATACCAATATCACACTGCTGGCTAACATTAATACTAATAATAATAATAATAATAAAGTAAGTTTTGAGCGACAAATTCCCATGTAATTAATTTTTAATCGATTTGTGTAGTTTCTTGGTTTCCTTGTATTTGCGATGCTAACTTGATATCAAGTTAGCAGCATTGTTATAGCAGTGTCAAATGAAGAGCGACAAATTTTTATTTTGCGTAACAAATTAGCGACAAAAAGCGACAAATTTGGAGATTAATATCAACTTTTTTTGACAACTTTGCGATTATAACTTTACGGAGCTTGTTGGTGTCCCAACAGATTTTGTACACGGAAAGCTTCTCTACGTTTGTAACGTCTAGTTCGTTGAGCCCATGCTTGGATTTTCTCTTCTAGTTTCGTAGCTACCATTAGCGTGCTTGTATCATTTTCAATTTGGTATTTTTGTTCAACATGGAATATGTTTTGTTGAACTTTAGAGGTGTGAGTTGATTTTGAGGATGCCTCAGTTAGCTGTGGCATCTGTCTATTTCTGAGTGATATTTCAAACCGTGTCGGCTATTCGTTTCATAATTCTTTTAGCCCATGGGCGTACTGAGATTTTTACTCAGGCTGCCAGCCGTCAGTGTTAATGGCTGGCCCCAAAATTATGTGAGATACCTGATACCCAGTTGCATACACGTTGTGATTCATTTCAGTAATATCTAGATCTCTACCTGAGATGTGTACAACCTCATTTAAGGCAGAATTTGCTCTCTCTTATCACGGTTTTAGCTTCGGCATTTTCGTATATTCTCCTCAACGGTGCACGAGATTCGAATGGCAGTAGACGTACTCGATCTATCTCGCGTCGAAGGAGGTTCCGCATCATGTTCCATGGCCATATGAATTTTTACCACTGGGAAGAGATGAAGCTTCAAGAGGAACATCATTTTCAGGGATAGTGGATGGTTCTAAATATTCGTCATGTAGATAGTACGACAGAAGAACGTACTTGCGTTTTTCTGAATGTCTGTTGTGTTCTACTGTGAATTTTCCACTGCTGGGTTGACTGTCAAGCTTCTTTGAATCTAGGGTAGGTCTCGTATATAGGTTCTGCTCTCTCCATATCTTGAAAACGTCTATTTCTGAGCCCTGTTCTGTATGTATGTGGAGAGTGTTTAATATGCTCGTCCTGTGTTATATGTCTGTGTTGCAGAATTTATGTTGTATGTATAGCCTGTTCGTCACCCACCTCGATGACAGCAGCAGGAATCGTCATAAGTACCCTTTAGCTTACGTCAGAATTTAGGCTAACGTCAGACGGACAGACAAACGGAGAGACATTTTGCCGTCAATCGATTTTTCGGTATTAAGGACCCACAAAATGGATTCTGGGTTCATCATGTGTTAGAGGATTTTTTTTCTAAATTTAGCCACTGGAATTATCCACTTTTTCGTTACCAGGGCCCAGCAATAACAGTTTTTCTTCCGAAAATTTACCGCATTTCCCCGCAGCATTACGTTACTTTCTACTGCGTAACCGGTAGCGAGAAAGTAAAAATTATGATTAAATCCGAATGTCGAATAGTTCGCATCATGGAGAATTTATCATGAGCTGTAATCTAGAATGTGGTCTGCCAAAGAAAATTCTTACTTCTAAGAAAATCGGATACTGAATCTCCGAGACTTAAGTAAATAATAATAATAATAATAATAATAATAATAATAATAATAGTAGTTAGTTACCAAAGAATTCTCGTTAGATAGTTTTTGAACGTACTTGTTTTTTTTTGTTTTTGCAGATTTTCAATCTACTCTTTCTTCTACTTCTGTTTGTTGAACCTCCTTTTGCTCTGTGAAGCTGATATCACCACAACAAGAAGCTTCTGGTATTTATAATTCATTGCCGGAAGAAGGTAGGTAAAAACCAGTAGTGACAGGGGATGCTCAGCAGAGCATCCCCACGTAAAATATTAATCAAAGATCCCTAAATATTGTGTTGATATTGTGATAATCTTGCAAGTGAGCGAAACACGTTTTGTAATAATTTTAAAAGTGATTTCCTATGACTGAATTCGGAGCATTGTTACAAGCGGCCTCTGATTGCTTGGACGCTAAAATACTTCTATCGTCTACCGCGAGCTTGCGACGAGTAATGACCCATGCGGAGACGACGAGGTTCCCCCGCCCCTCTTCACTGCTGTCCAAGAGATTCCTCAGTATCTTACGCTAGCCTACGACTGAGAAAAGAGGCTTAGGAGCAAGTTGGTCGTTTGTGCACGAGAGCGCAGCACACTTGAGGTTGTAAATGAAATATTTTTCTTTCTCACTCGTGATTCTCTGTTTGGACATGGGCACAAACAGAAATACTGCTTGTTTATTAATTCTTAATTGGTATCTAAGAAGTTGAATTCTTACTTAAATATATTAAATATTATTTAGTCTGAAATGTATAAATTCACAAGTGATCTCATTACTCTAGGGAACAAGATTTTTACCTCCAGGAAGGTAGAGAGCGCAACATAAGCTGTTTTATACGTAGAATACGAATATCATAATAAAAAACGCCATATCACGTCACAGTTTTATATATACCCTATCTTTATACCCTGTCATACCGTATTTTGCTATAAATGCAAATACATTTAAATTGCACATGCAATATTACAATTATTATATGCAATGCAATATTACATGCATTATTACATATTACAATTGGAATAATACGACTACAACTACAACTACAAACTCACTTCATAAACTTAAGCACTTAACAAACACAGTAGTTTAATAAAACGTGGAATACCATTCTCATTATTTTGCAGACATATTATGTTTTCTTTTCTCCCCTTCAACGTTTTTTCGTATGATTCCTTTTTGGTCTCTTTACCTTCCGTGTTTTCTTTGTTTTCTCTGTTTTTGTGTGCTTTTTGTCGCCTCTTTAACTTCCACGTCATCCGTGCACGTATTTATCTTTTCATGAGCAAATTATCAATTGCAGATCTTAATAAATGTTATGAAAAAGTGAAAACATGCTTGTAAAGAGATTCAGTAAATATAATTTTTTCTTATCAAAAATCTTATCGGGTTTTGTATATCGCAATTTCGGTGGCAATTTTTGAATACCTCTTTACTGATACATTGTAAACGCTGATAAGTATCGAGCGAACTTTTGAAAAAAGAGTTCAGAGGTTTGTTGCGCCAACGCAACAAACTACTGTTCATAATGAAGGTTAGGTTGTAACTCTAACCCAAGTTAGAGTTGCAACCTAAAACGTCCGACGCTTGCAGTCTCTTCCCATTTTCGTCATAGCACTGAACAGATCTTAGGATGTCACCAGAACGAAAATGGGCTTCACACACCTACCAAATATTAATTACAGTTGAATAGTAATATCAGTACTCAATAGATTAAGGAATTACACATAATACATTTTAGGAATAGGTATTTTCTTCATGATTGGTGAATGATACATAACCTCACATCACGCAGAATAGTAAGATCACACACTTAATCATTGAAAAACGTTTTCTTTACCATTAGCCTATAATATTTCAAATTTTAAGGTGTTTGTAGTAATGAATTAGTTTAATTCTTACCTTACAGAATTGCGTTGGGTGAAAAATTTCCCTATAAATGACTTTACACCATTTCGTCCACAAACGTTTGTCTTCAATGAGAGAACACTAAAGACACTAGGGGGCCATTTTTATAATTCGACTATTAGGAACACATCTAAACCCCACATTTCAGATTTCAAGTAAGTGTAATTGAGCAACTGTAAATCTACAAACACACTGTCAAATAACACTCGGGGACTGTTTTGCTCAGCTACAACGCTAACAATATGGTCGACAGAACCAGCGTCATATAGGTAGAGTGGTCTACACGTGCTACGTCACAGACAGCAGATGACGTAGTTCCGAGGCCTGAAGTATAGTAGAAGAGCTTTTGCTCACCTTTTCAGAGCAATGTATTTTAAACGAAATCTTGTTTGCGTTGTGATTTTTACTTTTCTTATATCTTATCGATTAATACATGTCAAGTGTCGCACTTCATATATGCGAAGGCAGGGTTTAGAAATGTTTTGTGCCCCTCTTCCAAATAGGAGCCTTTGCTGTTACATAGCATGTGTGTTCTTGGTTTGGCGTCCACAAAAATTGGAGTGCATGGCAGTTTCGTGGGGAAGGGCCGCCCTGCTGGCTCCATCATAGGAGTGACAACCAACAATACCACTTTTTTAGAGAAGGGTTTTCCCTAAATTTTAACTTAAAATGTCTCAAAAGGAACTTTTGTGAATATGTATCTTCATCGCTGAATTAATTTTGTTGATATAGCAATTTGTTTGATGTAACGTTGCTGCACACGACTATAAGATTTTTGCAATTTTCAAATACAATATTTCCTTTTTAGTTATTGATAAACTAATGAAACGGCTTACTTCTGCAGTTTTTACCGCTATATGCAATGGAACAAACATCAAGTTTACCTATATTAACCCTGAACTAGAGCACCTTCATTTAATTGCGTATTTGGAGCACCAGGGTATCTGGAACCGTGACTTAAAATTCAACTTTAACTGGAGTCAAATAAACTGAAATCTTTTTGTACTTAATTTTATAGAAATTACTTAGGGGAATTATTTAGAGACTTTAGGGTACTGCTGCACTTGATTTAAAGGTTTAGTAAACCGTATTGTTGGAATTCGTTAAGCACGGCGGTCCCGAAATCCTCCGATAGATCAGGGAAGATGGATGGCACAGGATATTTCTGATTTCATAAAAACAAGTTTTTGCACAAATCAGGTTGAATTTTGATTGCAGTTGGTTACATGAACACGGTTACATAATTAACAATTGGTTGCTTGATGTCGCACTGTTCGTGACGATACCTTGTTCAAGCATAATCTAAGTATTACAGATACTTAGATTATGTAGAACCTGGCGTCGGCACTATGTTGCACAATTAAAACATTTGATGTACACATGTATGGCATCAGCACTATGTTGTACAATTACAGGTACTTTAGATAATGTGCATACTGGCATCGGCACTATGTTGCACAATTACATTTACGTGTTCTATTCTGACACGGAGCTCAGTGGACGCGGATCACGTCCGTGTGATACGCGTGAAAATCCACTACCGAACTAATTGTTTCACTCAATGACTGAAGCATCGCGAGTGCCTCTTGCGCAGGGCGCTTAAGAGTGGCGATTGGCCCTTAACACAGGTTGCTGTTTGAATTTAATAAGTGAATATTTTGGAAGGTTTGTCCGTTGTGGACGGCTAACGGATCGCCAGAGTGGCGTAATAGCGCGGGCGTTTCCACGAACGCCGGTCGACGCCCGGGGAGCCGTGGGCGAGGCGTCCGGCGCCACGCGTCTGGGGCGCTTCCTGTGGCTGCTGTAACGGTGGCGAATCAACGATTCTGCCTTGCGACGTATGAAATAAATTATTTTCTCTCCTGTGCTGTGGGCCAGTCGGGTATTTCGTAATTGAAAAATAAACAATACAAAAATGGGAAGATGAAAGAACAGGCCTCATAGACTGAGTCTCGACTCTACATAAAAGCATTTATTATTATTATTATTATTATTATTATTATTATTATTATTATTATTATTATTATTATTATGATTCCTCTATATCACGACTAAAGATGTTATGTGTCGGCTGAATATAAAATCTACTCCAGGTTGTAACCAACTACCTAAGGAGTAGATCTAGGGACTGTCGGTGCTTCTACAATACTTTGCGCAAAATGTGGTCTGTTCCAAATAAAGCGATTTCTTGCACTTCCCAGTCTTTTGAATTACCTGGCAGTTTACACAAGTTCTTACACAAATTTTGCTGAACAAATCCCAGAGCTCCGATAACTATCGGGACGTCCTGTGCTTTGACGCCCCGTATTCGGCTGATCTCGATTTCCAAACTCTTGTATTTAAGACGTTTCTCTGCCTCCTTGGTCACGACGTTTCGATACAGCAACATCGACAAGTAATCACAATTTTTCTCAAAATCCCGGATAACTATATCCGGTTTGTTTGCCGCTATCGTGCGATCAGTTTGAATTTGTTGGTCGTACAATATCGTACACAATCCAACAGACGTCACTGGTTTTGCTGAGTGTTCGTACCACTTGGGGCATGTGTTTGGAACTTCGAGGGTGGTACAGATCTGCCAGTGGAGATAGCTATACACCCTGACGTGTCTTTTCAAGTATTCGATCTTTGCTAGAATTGGACAAGCTGAGACAATTTGATCAATGGTTTCTACTTGTTCCTGGCAAATGCGGATTTTATCATCTTCGGAAATTTTGAGAACCGCTTTATCATAATTTCGTGTTCTCAACGCCTGATCTTGGGCAGCTATTACAAGTGCTTTTGATTCTGACTTCATTCTTACCCTTTTAAGACCCATCAATGATTGATCTTTATTGAACTGCAACTTGTCCATTCGTTTCAAATATTGTCCGTCGAGTGGTTTGTCTCTCCACGATTTCTTTAACATTTTTGGTGTCTCACATTTCATGTCGCATCAGAAGTTCAGTGCCTCTGTCATTCTGGATGTCTTGCATAGTCTTGTTCGCAATGCTTCTTGCTGCACTAACAATGCCTCTGTTTCCCATTCTTCGGTCAGATTTCATGACCTCCCTCATTAGAGGGTCATCACGATGGCTGACTACATACTTTCCCATCCCGACTATTGCGTTGTGGCAGGAGGCCTCAATTTGTCTGAGGCCTCTTCCTCCTTCCTTACGTGACACATAAAGTCTATGTACATCAGCTCGAGTGTGGGCATTATTATGCATTGTAAGCAATTTTCTGTTTTTTCGATACATGATGCGAATTTCCTGCTCAGTCCAGTCCACTAGTCCGAAGCTGTATTCGGCTACAGGCACCGCCAAACTACCTATTGCTGATATTTTATTCCTTGAGTTGAGAGTGGACTGCAGGACAAGTCTCACTCTTCTATAATACTCCCTGCGAATTCTCTCTTTCATTGTGTCGTTCGAGATTGCTCACATTCTTCAGTGCCCAGATATTTGTAAGTTTTACCTGGCTCAAGATTTTGAATCACAGTGTGCCTATCAACTTCAATGTTCTCTGACGGGGTCATTTTGCCTCTTTTTAAATTGACTTTTGCACACTTGTCAAGACCAAACTTCATGCAGATGTTATTGCTAAAATCATTGATGACAGACAGCATTTGGGAGAGAATCGCTTCATTCTTAGCAAACACTTTAAGATCATCCATGTAAAATAAATGTGACACAGGTCTTTCATCACCATGGATCTTGTAACCAAAGTCAGTGTGCGACAGCTGCCTCGATAGAGGGATTAAACTAATGCAAAACAGCAGAGGGGACAGTGAATCTCCTTAAAAATTCCCCTGTTAATCTGAATACTTCTTGTTTCTCCTACTCCCTTTCCACTGTGGATTAGTAAACTGGTGCTCCACGACTTCATACTAGCCTTGCAAAACTCAACAACTCTAGGATGAAATCGATAGATCTCCAGGGTCTTCAAAATCCAATCGTGTGGTACACTGTCAAAGGCCTTCTGGTAGTCAATCCAAGCCATGCTTAAATTACGTTTTCGTTCCTTTACATCATTCAAAATGATTTTATTTAGAAGCAAGATTTCCTTACAGCCATAGGAAACTTTACGACATCCTGTCTGTTCAACTGGCAATAGATGGTTCTTCTCTAGGTGTCAACACATTTTGTCAGCTACGGCTGCAGTTATAAGTTTGTACATGACTGTCAGGCAAGTTGTTGGCAGGTAGTTCTTGGCCAAAGAGCTGTCTCCCGCTTTGGGTAGCAAATACATGATAACACGAATGAGCCATTTGGGGAGTTCCGTAGAGTTTTCTAAAATTTTATTAACATCCTTTGCTAGATGAGAATGTATTGCTGTTAATTTCTTAATCCAATAAATCTGGATCTTTTCAATCCCAGGGGATTTCCAGTTTCCGATATTCTTAATTGCTTGGCATAGGTCGTCTTCCAAGAATCCTTGAACATATTCCACTGTTTCCACGAGTCCATTGGCAGCATCAACTTCAGATTGGAGACAAGATGCGTCTTTGTTGTAGGATCTGGTTTCCTCCCATATTCCTGCCCAAAATATTTCGACGTCATCTTCTGAAGGAGAGGCAGCATTGCCATTCAGTTTTTGAGTCAGACTGCGATAGAATCTCGTCGCGTCTGTTTCAAACAACTGGTTCTGTACACGGAAATCTTATCTACGTTTGTACCGTGTTATTCGTTGAGCCCATGCTTGGATTTTCTCTTTAGCTTTTCAGCTACCATTAGCCTTGTTGCGTCATTGTCAATTAAGTATTTTTGTTCAACATGGAGTATTTTTTTGTTGAACATAATACGTGTGATTTGACTTAGAAGATGCCTCGGCTAGGAGTGATATTTCCTACCGTGTTTCGGCTATCCGTTTCATAATTCTTTTCATCCATGGAGGTACGGAGCTTTTTACTCTGTCTGGCTGTCGGCCATTGGTGTTCTTGGCTGGCCCCAAGATTATCTGAGATACTAGATATTCAGTTCCATACACGATGTGATTGATTTCAGTAATATGTAGATCGCTACTTGAGGTCTGTACAACCTCATTTAAGACAGAATTCGCTGTTTCTATCACTCTCGTAGCTTTAGCATTTTCGTAAATTCTCCTCAACGGTGCACGAGATTCAAATGGAAGTAGACGAACTCGTTCTATCTCGCGTCGGAGGAGGTCCCGCATCATGTCCTTATCGTGTGACTCATGGCCAGATGAATTTTCACCATTGACGGATGTTTCATTTTGAAGAGATGAACCTTCAAGGGGACCATCGTTTTCAGGGATATTATATGGTTGTAAATGTTCGTCATATGGATAGTTCGATCGAAGAACATACTCCGCGTTTTATTATTATTATTATTATTATTATTATTATTTTTATAATTATTTTCCTCTAAATCGCGACTAAAGAGCCGTAAATAGTCCGTCAATAAAACGTCTACTCCGGGTTGCAACGAGTATTATTAAGGAGTAGATTTAGGGACTATCGGTGCCTCTACAATACTTAGCCAAAAATGTTGGCTGTTCTAAATAAAGAAATTTCTTGCTCTTCCCAGTCTTTTAAATGACTGGGAGTTTAGCCAAGTTCTTACACAGATTTTGCGCAACAAATCCCAGATCTCCGATAACTATCCGGACGACCTTTGCCTTTACACCCAACGTTCGGCTAATCTCGATTTCCAAACTCTTGTATTTAAGACGTTTGGACTACTGGTTTACATTTTGATCGCATTGTCAAGAAACGTCTACAAGTTGACACGATTTTTTCGCCAAATCCCGGTTAACCAGTGGCGTGTATTCCAGGTAAGCTAGGTAAGCTGCGCTTACCCTGAAAAAAATCCGTTAAATGTAATTATTATAGAGTGAAATTGCGTCTTTCACCATGATGAGAACTCAACTAGGAGTTTAAATTTCTTTCAAGGAAGGGTACACTGCCTTGCGAAAGCGCCCGGCCAGAGCGTGGCCCTACATCGAGCATACAACGCTGATGCAGACGGAGACGGAAAGCGGGTGAAAGAGACGGAGTTATTAAGCGCCGCCACCCGGCCCGAAGTGAGCATTGCGATGTTCTCCATCTAAATGCATTAGGGAGTTCGCGCATGCGCTCTTGACTTTTAGGAATATCCATTTCATTGTATGTAGCCCTCTGGTAAGCGCAGCTACCCAGGCCCGCCGCCTAGGGTGGCCCTGAAATGAGCTTGCAGATGTGTTCGCATATGAAACAGTGGTAAGCGCCGCCTAGTGAGTCTGTTGTGGGAAGTGATAATATGAACTCATGATTTTTTTTCATCTGTGCGTATTATTTCTATGTGTGTTCTTCCCGTGTGCTGTCTTTTGTGCTTCGTAGCAGGAAGGCATTGAGCTATGGTAGAAAATACTTGTACAATTGAGGACATTTTAAAAAATCCGTTCAGTTGTCGTACTTTTGTGGAGAAAAGTGATGTTATTCGTGTAGGGAGGCCTGTTCCGGAACTTCCTGACTTTAGATGTTTGCACAAAGAAAAGGGAAGGGAATATTTTCGCTATTTGAATACTAAAAAGTATGATCTCACACTAATGGTATGATTAAACTAAGGTAGTAGAAAACTTAATAAATTATTTTGCTGGCCATGTTTACTGTTTTCCCATGATCATAATCTATGGAACAAAGAAGGCTATAACAATTTGAACAACCTTTCCAATGCAATAGCAAAACACGAACGTTCACAAAGTCATTTTCGTTCACTTGTTAAGCTGGCCAGTTTTGGAAGTGTCCGCATCGAAACTGAACTTGATCTTCAGTTGAGATCAGACGTAATGCGACATAATGAGACAGAAAAAATAGAGACATATTAAAACGTCTAATTGACGCAACTTGTTTTTTAGCAATGCAGGAATTGCCTTTCAGAGGGCATCGTGAAAATGAAGAGTCGGTTAACAAAGGCAATTACATTGAACTTCTAAATTTGTTGAGTACGTATGATACTACATTGTAACAACACCTAGAATTTGCCAAAATATTTAAAGGCACTTCCTACAGAATTCAAAATGATTTGATTTCTGCCATTTCTTGAGCAAATGTATCAAAGATGATATTGCCACGGCTCAGTACGTTGCGATTATTTTAGATGAAACATCCGACGTAATTAACAAATCAAAATTAGCTACTTCTCTTAGATATTTTCAGGAAAAACTGTAGAAATTCAGGAGAAATTTATATCGTTTGTGGACGTAAGGGATAGATCTGCCAATGGATTATTTAATCATGTGGAACAAATATTAAAATTCGGCGACAAATTGGTTGCTCAGATATATGATGGAGCAGTAGAATTTGCCAAACAAGAGAGGAGAATGGAGTTTCTTTTGAAATAAATTAGGTAAGATTACTTGTTTACTTTCAACATTATTTATCCAGTAGATATGATATAATAACAAATATTTGTTGTTCCTTATGCTTTACTTCAAATGTTATAACAGCGTATGTACGTCTTCAGTTGCTATTTTATTGCGGCTCAGTTGCGAGTGGTACGCATGAAATCGTAAGACAGTACCACTTTTGTTCTCAGTTGCTTCATCTGTAATACTTTTCGTTTTCTCCCCTGACAGCATAGGCTTAAGAGGGAAGAGGGGACACTTGTCTCCAAATGTTTCAAGCTTCTTCGAATTTTTGCAAAGTAAAATGTTAAAAAATTATTAATATAAAATATTAAACAAGATTTTAAACATATTACTATCGAATAATTTGAAAGTGGAAATATGTGAAAACTGTGTAATGAATAATTCAGACTCCCCCTAGCCATTCTGCACCATATAATCTCCTAAAATTTCTTTCACACATCAGACGCAATGTCTTGGGACGGAGGGCACTACCGTTGCGGATGCCGCTTCCTCGAATCGGTTCCGACGCGTGAGCTTTGCCGTATCAGCACAAAGGACAGTGTTTCAATTCAGCGTTCATCACGTCCCGACAGACACGAGGAACATCTTTTCGACGTGTGGATCGTTCAAATGCCAGCGACTGTTGGTGACTGGTAGTTCGTAGAAAAGTTTGTGCGCATATGCTGGGGACTCGCATTCTTCCAGAATAAGCAATAATAATAATAATAATGATAATTATTATTATTAATTTGATATAATTAAATATTTATATACAGTTACTAAATGGATTTTCGTGTTGTCTCCTCAAACACATCAAGTCGCACCCTTGCTATTTACAGAGCTTACCCATAGGAATCGGTCACCGCACGCCCCTGCGGTTAACTATACCATGTTGTTTGCTGCTACCGTGAGATCCGTTTGAATTTGTTGGTCGTACAATATTGTACACAGTGCAACAGACGTCACCGATTTCGGTGAGTGTTCGTACCGTTTGGGGCATGTGTTTGGAAATTCAAGTGTGGTACAAATCTGCCAGTGGAGGTAACCCGTCGTGTCTTTTCAAGTGTATGATCTTGTTAGAACTGGACAAGCAGAGACAAGCAGATGATGGGTTTCTACCTGTCCCTGGCATATGCGACATGTAGCTTCTTGGGAAATTTTGAGAACCGTTTTATGATAATGTGTTTTCAAGGCCTGGTTTTGGGCAGCTACTACAAGTGCTTCCGATTCTCGCTTCATTCCTTCACTCTTCCTCTTTGGAGCTACATAAATGATTGATCTTTATTGATCTGCTCCTTGCTCAGTCTTTTTAGATATTGTACATGAAGTGGTTTGTCTCTCCACGATTTCCTTAACCTATTTTGTCTCACATTTCATGTTAAGAAGCATCAGAAGTTCAGTGTGTGTGTTATTCTGCGTGCCTTGCATAGTGTTCTTCGCAATTCTTCTTATTACACTAAGAATGCATGTGTCCCATTCTTCGGTCAGATTTAATGACCTTCCTCATTAGTGGGTCATCTTGATGGCTGACTACATACTTTCCCATCGCGACTATTGCATTGTGCTAGGAGGCTTCAATTTGTCTGAGACCTCTTCCTCCTTCCTTACGTGAGACATACTGTCTATGTGCATCAGCTCGCGGGTGGAGGACATGTTGCTTTGTAAGCAGTTTTCTGGTTTTTCGATATATTGTGACGGTACCGAATAGTTGAAAAAAAAATGATTTTAAAACGCACGACGTTGTAGCCTGCCGCGTGCCTCCGCAGCGCCTCCTTTTGTAAGTGCGAGGGTAGGGCCGATTCGTGTCGGACACGTGCATAGGCAGAGGTCCCTTCGCGCATGCTTTGTCCGGCGGAGGGGCAGTGGGTACAAGAATTACGACCCGATCGGCGCCTCTCTGGCGCCGCCCCATCCCCAGGCGACCCGCCCCCCCAACGTTAGAGAGAGAGGGTTGAGTGGAATTTTCCACTGAACTCGGCTAGAAAACGCTTCCGCACATTGGCCAAGATTAAACTGAGACGCAGTTGCCTTTTGCCAATAGAGAGGAACCTCTCAAAATTTAAACTAAAAATCTTTCCAGAACTTTCGGAAAATAAGTAAGGAGAGGGGGTTACAGAGGCTTCGCGAGAGGTGACCAAGTAAAAAACCAAGAGAAGGGAAGCGACGGTTTGGAGAGTAGGTTCGGGGAGGAGCGAGGAGCGCGCGCCGCGGCGGTGCGTCGCCCGGGGTAAACGCCACTGGCGCGGATTATTCTAAGTTTTTGGCGCGCTGTGTGTAAAGCGGAACGTGGAATTGCTCCTGACGGACGTTCGCTATCACGTATGTGGTTTGTTTTTTTTGAATTGGCAAAGGACTTTAATTGTGACCAATTCGCGGGTACTTTGTTAGACGCAGAGCAATCTCGTCCGGTCGCCTGAAAAGGGGTTATCGCTGATCGCGCGGTGCACCCGAGTGACGCACGCGAGTCAGAATTATTCAGTTCGACTCCCGACACTACGCCCACGACCGCTACGAGGTCATAGTTTTGCGAAGAGGTCTCCGCCTACCTCTTCCTGCCGACTTCGTGCACGAGTACCTGCCTCCCGCCCCCGCCGGCGCGGACCTTGCCGACCAGCTGTGACCTACTGCCGGCCCTTTCATCGCCGGAGACGGAGCCGTGTGGACGCCGCCCCAAGGTCGGACATCGACCCTGCGAAGCCATCTGAAAATACGGTCTGTTGTCCCGTAGACTCTGGTGAATGACCCGATTCACAGACCTGTGCCTCATCATAAGCGAGCCGCGCTGTGGCTGTTGTTTTGTGAGGATAAACCTCTTAAATTGTATGTTGGTAAATTGTACTTTAATTTGTATTGTCTTCTAGTAAGTAAGGAAATTAGTTGATCTGGGAAAAGAAAGGGGGGGTAAATTCAAACTATTGTTTGGGAGTTACAGGATAAACCAGAAAAAGGGGGGGGGATGTCTTTGGGTTTAAGAGGGAAAGGGTAGTAGGGTTTCTTTTTTTTGTGTAATTCTTCATTTTTTTTTGTTAATTAAATTTTACTTGTTCCTCATAACCTCAGTGAATTTCATTTGGTAACAAGTAGCGTCCGTCCATGGGCCCCCATTTCTTATAGAGAGTCTCTGCGCCTGAGTTAGCCGGCAACTGAATCAGGTGAGTGAGAAAAGGGGGGGGGGACCTCGATCACCCGATCGATCCCCGACGTCGCACGCGCGAGGGCCCGCGGTGCTGACAATATGATTCGAATTTCTTGCTCAGACCAGTCCACTAGTCCGAAACTGTATTCGGTTACAGACACCGCCAAACTACCTATCGCTGATATTTTATTTCTGGAATTCAGAGCGGACTGCAGGACAAGTCTCTTTCTGTAACATTCCTTGCGAATTATCTCTATCATTGTGTTCTCACATTCTTCAATGCCCAGATATTTGTAAGTTTTACTTGGCAAACGTTGAATCGCAGTGTGCATAACAATTTCAATGTTCTCTGGAGTTGTCATTTTGCCTCCCTTTAAGTTTGTTTTTGCAAACTTGTCGAGACGAAAATTCATGCAGATGTCATTGCTAAAATCATTGACGACAGAGAACATTTGCGAGATAATCGCTTCATTGTTAGAAAATACTTTAGAATCATCGATGTAAAACAAATGTGATACTGATCTTTTATCATCATGAAGCATGTAACCAACGTGCAACATCCTGCCTGTTCAACTCGCAACAGTTGGTTCTTTTGTAGGTGATTGCACATTTTTTAGCTATGGCTGCAGTTATAACTCTGTACATTACTGGCAGACAAGTGATTGGTACATTACGGGCAGACAAGTTAGTGGTTCTTCGCCAACCAACTGTCACCTGCTGTGATGCCGCGGGTGAGATATTCCGGAGCTTCCTATGGGTTTTCTAAAATTTTATTAACACCTTTGCTAGTTGAGAATGTAATGATCTTAATTTCCATAGAAGAAAACTTTTACCTTTAGCCAGGCTGTTTATTTCTTAATTCAATATATTGGATTGGATTGGATTGGATCAGATTGGATCTTGTCAATCCGGGAGATTTGCAGTTTCCCATGTTCTTAATTGCTTGGAAGACGTCCTCTCTCCGAGAATTCGTGAACATGTTCCACGTTTTCCACGAGTCCATCGGCGGCATCAACTTCAGATTGGAGCGAAGATGCGTCTTTGTTGTAGGATCTGCTTTTTTCCCATATTCCTACGCAAAATGTTTCGACGTCATCTTTTGAAGGAGGGGCCGCGTCAGAGGGGAGTCAAATTGCGATAGAATTTCTTCGCGACTGTTTCAAACAACCGGTTCTGTACACGAAAATCGTCTCTACGTTTGTAACATCTGAGGGTTGAGGCCTTGGTTGGATTTTCTCTTTTAGCGTCTCATTTTGAATTTGGCATTTTTGTTTAACATGGAGTATTTTTTTGTTGGAGTTTAGAAGTGTGTTTTGATTTAGAGGATGCCTAAGCAAAGAGTGATATTTCAAACCGTGTCGGCTATTCGTTTCATAACTGTTTGAGCCCATGGCGGTTCGGAGATTTTTACTCTGTTTGGCTGCCGGTGGTCAGTATTCATGGCTTGCCCCAAAATTATATGAGATACCAAATTCCTAGTTACACACTTGATGTGATTCATTTCAGTAATATCTGGGTCTCTACCTGAGATCTGTACAACCATTGAAGACAGAATTTGTTGTCTCTGTCACGTATCTTTAGAATTTTCGTAAATTCTCCTCAATGGCGCATGAGAGTCGAATGGAAGTAGACGAAGTCGTTCTATCTCGTGTTGGAGGAGGTTCCGTATCATGGCCTTATTGTATGGTTCATAGCCAGGGGAATTTTCACCACTGATGGATGTTTCACTTGAAAGAGATGAACCATCAAGAGGACCATCGTTTTGAGGGATATTAGATAGTTCTAAATATTGGTCATGTGGTAGTTCTATCTAAGAACATACTCCGCGTTTCCCTGAATTTCTGAAAGGTGTCCTGCTGTGAATTTTCCACTGCTGAGTATGTATCGTTGTTGAAAGGCAAGCTTCTTTGAATCTAGGATAGGTCTAATATTTGGGTTCCGCTCTCTGCATATCTCAAAAAATTCCATTTCTGAGCCCTTAGTTTTCGCTTTTGCGTAGTAATAGCACCGCATCACCTCATTTATTATATCCCGTGTCCATCTCTGACGACGGCTTCGAGCTACTGCCGCCTCTGTGTCCAGATCATCCGTTGGACGTCGACAAGATGACATTAGCTCTGTTTCTGAGCAGGCATGGGACATTGGTAGAACAAGGCACGGTAGGATTCATTTCATTTCTTGTACGTTCCATTTTGCTCATTGGTTTTAAGGGAAGATTCGCAGGACGCAAGTTCGAGTTCACAGATCACACTTAACCTCGGGTTGTTTCCTGCCATCCGTTACTGCGACCCACAGTGGCCTCGGGGCATCCCCCCGCAGGGCCCAGCAAGGGGTCCCTCCGATCGCCAGTCGGCATTACTAAACCCTACGGGATTTTCACTGACTGCTGAAGGCAGCCTCCTTCGCTGGCTAATGCAAGGTTCGGGCCTCCACTCTAATCAGTGGCCTGGTGTGCCAACCCAGTTTCTCTCCTGTACCCTCCATGGGCCGACAACAGGAAGTCCAAAGGTTCATGACCCTTCCCTCTCTACTTACTTCCCACTCTCCTCAAAATGGAGTACTTCTTCGTCTGACCCCTCACCTTCAACCTATTCAGCAAGGGAGGCCCTACCAGTAGCTAGGCTACCACTGACATAGCTCTCAGGCTCATGGGGGTACTCAAGCTCCACCACCAACTCCAGGTCGTGTACTCCCTAGGTGGAGTTGTTATTATT
>JAHLJT010008446.1:167963834-167995436 GCA_031308135.1 Acheta domesticus | reverse complement strand
AGTATAGTCCCTATTGTTGAGTTACTACTCAGTCTAAACAGTACAATATGAATGTCCCTCATATGTAAAAATCCAAAATAAAATACACTGCAATTTCGCCACATAAAACCACACAAGTAAGCAAACGGTCAATCAACAGGTATATGTCTATAAGCTATAAAGACTGTACAATAAAAAACAAAAGAAAATTATAAATTTTGGTGAAATATTGTATATGCAAAATAGTTAAAAGTCGCGTTACGTTAAAATACTAAGCTCAAAAATAACGGCATTTCATGGCTTGAAATATTGACAACGATCAGATGACCATTTCTTGTACTTTTACTGTTAAATATGCGCAGTTGGCCTCACACCCTTCTTCATCTTTCACACAAATGTCCTCCTACTTGCCCTATACCCTAAAATATGCGAATGTAAAGCTTTTATTTTGTATTTGAATGACCGAGGTCGCTAGGGCTGCACACACTCGAAAGGTCGCGGGTTGTATATATATTGGGCATAATATATATATATATATATATATATATATATATATATATAGTCTTTAGGATAAGGGAGAGGGATTTTTAATAATCTCCCTAGGATGTTTGAGTAGCTCAGTCGGGATGACGGTGGGCCACATAAAAAAATGAAATTGGTGGGATCAGGGACGTGGGTTCTCTACACTACGGTCTCGCAAATCATTCAGATTAAAACACAAATTTCTTAAAAACCTTATTATAATCTTGAGATGAAAATTTGTGGCATAGAAATCTCATACACTTGACACTCATAAATACATAAAAAACACAAAATACGCTGTCAATTGCTGAAAATAGAATACACAAGAAAATTCTTAAATCTATACACCCTTCTCATTACTACATTACTAATTTACACTGTCTTTCTCATCAAATCAAAAAGTTTACTAGGCCTTTACACACTCTTTGGTACCATTTATATTATCTTTCATGTAACACAAAAAAATTAAGTTTTCACTGTTTCTATTTGTACAAAGAAGAAGTATAAAGAAAGATTGATTCTGTAAGTTATATAAAATTGCTCTCTCCTCTAACTAACTAACTGAATATTAAATCTTTTCCTCGGTTTGCACAGAAAAACTCTATCTGCTTCGTTAAACAAGTTCTGGGCACTAGAATGTTTGTAAAAGGAACTTTCTTACTTTGAAAATCCTTTTCAACACGGGGTTTCGTTCGCCGTCTTCTGAACCTCGAGCAGTGGCAACATCAGTGACCTTGATGCTGGGCGCTTCCCTTCGCTGCTCGCTCCGCTGATCGGGTACCGTTACCAGTGGAGTAGAACTCCCTCTGGGCCAACGGTGTGGTTAAATACTCGTCTTTTGCCAACGTAACTGTTTTAACCATATGCCGCTAGTATTCTCCAATTATATCCAGTAGAATTCAATTCCATATAATAAGCGAAGAGCATAAAAAAAGAATAAAGACTAAAGAAAAGAAAAGAAAGAGCTCGAAAGAAGGATATAAAAATCACGTGTTAGATTCTAATCAATTATAAGTAACAGGGCTCCTTCCCTCTTCCCACTGTTCTTAAACATCTTGTTAATTAATCCTTAAATAGTAATTTTCTTCGCACTAATTCAAAGAATTAATTACCTCTTCCTTTTGTCTTTGAAGAGCTCTGATGCCTTTTCTTCTTCTGGATTGATGGCGTCCACGTTGATACGTTACGTCCGTTCAACCTCGCTGCTTGACGACACGCTTCGAAAAGGAATGGGATATGCTATATGCCTCGCTGTTACCCTAGCCAAGCGATTCTAGTGAACTCTTGTGATACTTATGAGAACTAATCAGTAGCTCTCTTCTGTCTGTGCGGCGCGCGCTATGAGTACTGAAGCTCTTCGTGCGGGCGATAAATGTGTCACGTTTTCCTGAGCTTTCGGAGGGAAAACGGATGGTCCTTATATATATAGGGAGGAAGGTTTATTGCAGTAAAACATTTTCTTTAATAAGATATTTCGATCCTCTCGAAATGCATTGAAATGTAAAGAAACTATCGAGCTTGAATTTGACATGGACGTAATTTGTTGATGTTCACAGAACGACAGTATTTTCTCAAGTACCACATTGCAAGGAAGCTGGTGAATGAAGCGAAAGTCTCTAGGCATGAAGACGAACGTACTCGACTTGGAAATTATACCCATCTAGTGGATGTGCCCGACGTTTTGCACGATAAATACCAGGTAAGAATATATTCTTTTGATAATCCATATTCCTGCGTTAATTTTTCTAGTGTACTGTAACTTCAATATTCATGAATTTCAAACAATATTCGAAAACTGATCTGATGCGCTTTTTCGAAAAGGTAAAATAGAACTTCCTATCGGGGCAAATGGGCCTCTTTTGCTAGAGAAACAAAGAAAATCGTTCGTCCTTAGAGGATACAGCAATATATAGAATGAAATTAATGTTTTTACATGGTACAGACTTTATCGTACTATTTGAAACGATTATGCAAGATGATAATTGGATTGCTAACAGTGTACTACAATTTCAGCCATCATGTGCAAATCGCTCATCATTAATGGCTTGAAACAACACATCATATCTATTATCTAGTATCTTCTACAAACCATTTCATAAGAAAAATTTACCTTTTTTGCATACAGGGCCAATAATGTGCTTAGCAGCACTGAAATTACTTACCGTAACGACATTCAACAGCATACATTGACAATACATTTGAAACTTCTTTAACTTCAACTTTTATCCTCCCCCCGCTCAATTAATAGAATGGTGAAGTTACACTTCTTGGATGTTTGTATTGAAGATATTGTGATTTATAAAAATACACGTGGATGTTTTTACATTTTCTTAATATTCGGTCCCGTAATAGTTAAATTTAAAATTCACTTTCAGAATATGGAGAAGAAATCTTATCATTTAAAGATCATTTAGAGCATTTATTCTTATAATAACCTAAATTATAAAATACATCTATAAAGCAATTATAGATGTAAAGTCTGTCCAGCCGGAATCGATCGGGACACAAAAAATTTCGGTTTGGGGAGGTTTCCGTTTTAGGGAAGGTTGTCCATTTTATGACACTTGTGATATTAAAGTTTCTGCCCTAAAAGTAATACATTACATGACTTTATTATAATTATCAAATACATTAACTTATAACGTATTTATGGAAGAAATCGCCAACAAATGAATCTTTAAAACTCTTCATTGACAGTTGATTAATGGACACCTTGCTGTATTCGGACTGCATGCTGAATCTTTCAACACACTATGCCTCACAACGCAGAACTCTGACTCTCTGATACCATCGCATGGCCTTAAGCAATGCGTATCTGGTCGAGGGTTATGATTTTCAACGCGGGGCAGGGAGACGCGTGAATAGAAGCCATGACCGTACATCTTTCCACGCTCAGAGTCGGGAGAGAAGGAATTCCTCTACCGCCTTCGTCTTAAGAGAAAAGTGACCCCAAGTTCGAATTCTATGCCGACAGCTGAAGCTCCTATTCTTCAATGTCCGGCTGACATGCCTAAATTGCGTGGTACAGGGATAAAGAAATTAAAACAAGTTTGCAGATGTATTCATTGCATTAAGAGCATTTCGCTTCTAGCTGCCAATTGCATAAATTCACAGTAATTCCGTTTTATAAAGATTTTTTATTCCCTGCCGGACATGAAAAACCGTTCCGTTTCCGCGTTGGAGAGGTTCCGTTTTATGCTGTGTAAAATGCCATTTAACTTCACGGGGCGCAGAAATTTTCCGGTTAAGGCAGATTTTCGGCTTGTACAGGTTCCAGTTTAGGCAGATTTTAATGTATTAATAACCTGCGAGATATTTCAATAAATGTACGTAAATTACATACTTATGAGAAATTTTTGAAAAATCATAATTTTATTTAAGTTCGGCTATATTAAGTTTAGTGATCGAAATCTAATCACTAAGTTTACTACCACTAAGTTTCGTGAATTTTTCTCTTCCCGTTCACAAATTTTAAAAAAATTAGATCTGTTTGAGAAGAACTTGATTACATCTTTTTGAAGAATGATCACCATTTGTGTTTTGTGTGGGGAGAATGACACAATACACTTATCGAATCAGAAAAATATTGCAGTTCGCAAATCACAGAACCTTGCAAATAGACACTTTCTAATTTGATATTCTACTGAGAATGTCTTGTGTGAATATCGTAAAATAAAATATAATTGAGCTCTGTGGCACCCTTGCCGTAAGCCATTTTTTACAGGAAATTGTCCCGAAAGGTTTCTTCCAATGTTATTTTCTTATATTTCTGTCGTACAGGACTTTAACAGCTTTTAGAGAGTATATCTTAATGTCTTATTTCTCTTTGGCCATCCAGAGTTTCATTTTAAAGTGCCATAGGATTTTCTTAAATATATGAATACTAAGTTGCTAAATTACGGGCTAGCCGTTTGTCGTTTACTTCTCAGTACATGAGTATTTAGTTATAAAGCAGCTGTTCTTCGTAATTAGTGGATCTCTTTCAAGACAAAATCTCATTTTTTTCATACATTTGGCCAATACCACAGAGCACTGTTACATCTCTATAATTTTCACATTGTTTTCTATCACCATATTTGTATATTATTATTCAAATATTCTGATAGAAAGATGTAGATTCCAAGTCTTATGGCAGCGTCTTTCCCTACATCTATGGTACAGTTGACTGTGAATTTGAAGGAGTACATTAGGACTATTTTTAATAGCTCCATGTATATTACACCTGATCCATTTCCTGAGACATTTCCTTTTTAAAAGATCTAACGACCTTTTCAATATTATTTACTGTAATATATTCCTCATCATTGTTCTACTTCCCAAGATAATAACGTAGTAATTAATGAATTCGATTATATCGCCTTATATCAATTCTTGGTGGTATTCTTTCCGTTTTTGTATACTTAAGTTGTAGGACTAAACATTGTTTTTCATTTGTTCTTAGACACTACAAGTTTGCAACGCTCTTTGCTTTAGTATTGCCATTACATTGGAAAATTTCTTCACCTTTCTCTTCTCCAGCAGCATTCTTAGCTTTTATAGTATCATGTTTAGTTTCCCTACTTATTTTGCTGCAGATCTTTCTATCGTCATTGATGTGTTCAAAATATCAAAGACATCACGCAAACTTAACAATGCTTTATTGACATTAACATAACCATTGTTGAACACATTTGCAATCAATATTACAAGAGTTGCGCTCCTGCCGATGAAGTGTGCGTCAGGCACGACTCCTTCCCACGTGTCTCTTGCCACGACACATGTCCAGCGCGTCTCCACTGCGCGGCTCTCTCCTCCAGATGAAGTGTGCGTCAGGCACGCCTCCTTCCCGCGTGTCGCTGGATACGACACATGTACCGCACGTCTCCACGGCGCGGCTGCACCACGAGCAACTACTGGCCAGTTTCTCCTCCGTGCGTAACTGGCACTGCTGCTGGTCGCACGGTCTCCATGCGACCGTGGTGTAATGTAGACAGTTGGGCTGGGCTCCCGACCCTCTCTCCCGCTGACGGGGTCGGCGCTGTCTCTCCTGTCTCTGCTCTCACTCCTACCTTGCCGGCGCCCGCTCCCGCTTAAGTAGGGGAGACGCGGCCCAGGATAGCCTCGCCTCGAGGCTCTCCTCGCTGGCCAGCGTTCCGCGCCAGCGAGCTCCGTGGCGTGCGGTGTATGCAGCTTCAAAATGCTGACCTCAGCTGTCATTATATTGGGTTCTTAACCATATCTTATAAGCATTTTCTTTCTCCTTTACTTACTTTTTACAGCACTATTCTGCTACATATCTTTTACTTTCCATCCATCATTTTATTTTTTACAGCTGCGTTATTGCTTGATATATAACTCGATACGCACTGCATAACTTCACTGGATCGAGAGGATCGTGGTTACGAGGGAAATATGAAAACAGTTGAATGATGCTCATATTCGCTTATGAAGAGAATTATGAAAGGGAATTGTGGGAGTGAAACATGAAAAGGCAAACCAAGTCAAGTTAGCATCTAGTGAATTAGTAAATCTGAATAATTAAAATTAAGTAAAAAATAAAATCTTCCATATACGGGCGTTGACTTGTTCTGATGATCTCGGGCCACAAAAATCTCACAAAAAGGGCTCTCAGATTTTTTGTCCCCACTCGATCATTAGAACCCTTAAGAATGCCCTTGGGACATAAACAACTATTCTGCTTCTCCAAGGCTCTCATAAACAGTTTTATAGATAGCTCCTACTACTCACCCCAAAGAGATTGGATACTTGCGTCATCCATATCTGATAGCTCTCCTCAGAGTCTGAGTTTGTATAAGACATTTATTGATGGGTCGATTAGAAGGTGAAATTTATACTTTGGAATTTGCATGCTGAAATAAAATAAGTTTTATATATGTCTTAATACAATTTTGTTGGAATATATTGTGATGAACCCACGCTCAAACACAAAAAGGGGGGAAAGCACCGTCATAACGAAGTGTGTCGGTATTCGGATAACAGGTGTGCTCGTTAAATTTGTAAGTTAATGGGCGCCAAACGGGCACTTACCGGCACCAGCTTATGAGCACCTCAGGGGTGAGCACTCTGTTACAATGAGGGCATGCACAGGATTGACAGAAACAAGCTTTTTGAATTTCCTTCAATGTGTTGTTCACTTGAAGGGCGAAAACACGTTTATTTTTGCTTTTAGATTACACTTTACTTTCTTCTTGTTTCTTAAACCACTTATTATTTAAAATTTACTCTAACTAGAAATTTCTGATTGTTTCTTAAACTGTCTTTAACATGGCTATTACAAATGACATAGGCAAGTGGTAGATCCGTACCTCGAGTCGACGAATTGCACACCTGATGCCGTTCCGACCGGCGCTGTCACAACCAGTTTGACGGTCAGGTGCCGCCGTCTGAGGTGTAGCTGTCAGGATGGACGTCGCAGGATCCACAGCTCGTTAAGCCATAATGCCTACACACTTTCGGTCATTTACTCCTGTCATTCACAGTTTCATCGCCAGTTAACAAGTCACAAGGCGCAGGGCAGTTCAGAAAGCAGGACTACCAAATCGATGCGAATTCGCCTCTCGCCGACCGAAAGTTGTAGAGACGAGCCACGGGCGTTGAATAGCGGGTTAAAACCGTCAAACACCACTTTACCCTATCAGTGCAGTAGCTCGGCTAATTAATTAGGTCCCTATGGATCTCTGATGATGATGCTGATGATGATGCTATGGTGATGCTGGTCCGCCGAATGGAATAAATCGGCGGTCGACCAACATTGGCTGTCGTTGTCGACCACTCCTCGACGCGAATTTTTTATAAGTTAAAATTTTACAGATGCTTTCTCCGAATATTCTCTCTGAAGATGTTTTATGTTCTCGAAACGTTTCTGCTCTCTCTCAAGTTTTTGTTCTATCTGAAGTTTCTGTTCTCTCCAAGCCTCTACCACGTATCCCCCACTCTTTTCCTGCAAGACTACACTGCTCCTTTACGTGATTGCAATTTCTAATGTGATTGGCCGCAATTTTGAGATCTAGAAGATTCGACTCAAGTCGGAAGCTAAAAGGGCACTTCTTTGGGTCATGTCATTTTCTGGGCATCCCATTGGCAATCTTTGTTATATGATATTTTGCCAGTGCCGCAGAGACAGACAAAGCAGGACAACCCAGCCGCCCTTGTGACGCCTTATGATGTTTTGGGGAATCTTCCTATGCAGACGCAGGGAGGGCCTGTTAATTGAAAAGTTCCGGTGCTTTTGTTGACAATGCTGGACCGTCCGGCGGGGCGGCTTGCCCGGGGAGGTCCCAGGAGGCAGTTTGTCACTGTCTGTTTTGTTATTTGAAGACGGGGTTGGGGGAGGCGCGAGCGCTGGCGCGCCTACCGCGAGGGGCTGTGACGAATTGAAAGGGTTCATAATTTGGCGTGACACAAGGGGACCCTGGGTTTTGGGTCCAAAATTTTAAGCCATAATGCCTACACACTTTCGGTCATTTACTCCTGTCATTCACATTTTCATCGCCGGTTAACAAGTCACAAGGCGCAGGGCAGTTCAGAAAGCAGGACTACCAAATCCATCGAAATTTGTCTTTAATACTAGTATTTCTGCTAACTATACTGAAACCAATCAGCCCAAATATTGGCTAAATCGATTTTCAGCCATCTGTTGTACGAGATCCACCGCCCGCCCGATCGCTCGCGCGCCGCCGGGCGGCTGACGGCTTTTCTTATCGGTGGCTGGGAGGGGTGAAGAAGGGCTGTGCACCTCTTATCTCGGTAGGGACGTGTGCGGAAGGGGAAAGAGAGGGGAGTGCGGGACGACGGGGCAGAAAGTTTTGGGACTCCGAAGTGTAAGGTTGACGGCAGAGTCAGAGAGATGTAGCCGCGAGTCAAGTCAACGAGAAGTTGCACCATGTTAAGGCGGCTTTCGCCACTTCTTGTTCTTGCTGCAAGCTTTGCTGTTTCGGGCGGGGCTATTTTTCCAACGGACTAAGGTCGGTATTTCGATCCTTGTATGTTCTACATCGGGTCCTTTCTACACGAACTGCCCGACTGCGTGAAACTGAGTTTATTGTCTCGCAAGAGGTGTGTATGAGGCGTAATAAGACCAGTGGCGTAGAAGTGCTGCGGTGTTTTACGGGGACATGAGGGAAATAATTTCGGAACTAAAGTGGCCGGGCATTCCATACTGGAACTGAGAATTTTGAAGCAATTAGTTATAGAATACAGACTGGTGCAAGGCACGTGTTCACGCAGTTCACCGTCAGAGAAAATTTTAGAGGCCATTAACGTTATTTCTAAGAAAATTCTTTTGAATATTCTGTGCTATCAACAAACTATGTTTATTCACTGTAATAGAATACAAGATATTCTTCTTGTAATGTCATTTCTTTAGTTTTAAAGAAACTTCTTTTGAATATTCTGCGTTTCAAGAAAACATATTTTTTCATTTAATTGAATGGAGATTTTTGGGGGGGATTCTAGAAAATTTCGTGCACGAAATTATTTGCATGTGTTTTGATGCAGTGTATAATGAGGGACAGTTAACTGCACTTTCCGTAAACGGAAGGTACTACGACATTGAGTCATGCGAGAAGCATGTGCCCTTCACTCATCCCAACCGGGATTTCATTCTTTCCATTTGTTGAGTTTCAACTTGTTTTGTCAGTGAAGATATTGCTGTGATTCTAAGTTGTGCAAATCTTAAAATCAATTCGTGATAACGTTGCAGTTGATTCTCCTCTTTTTGATATTTTTTTGAATTGTGTTAATTTTTTTGGTTTGTGTATTTTCTTTGTGTATCAATGTTATTATCATTCTTCAAGTTTTTTTGTGGTTCCGCTTCAACGCGTATCCAATTACATGCTGTTCTGTGATCACGACTTTGTGTTGTTGTTTTTTTCATTTGAAATCTTCTGATGAGCCACGATCTCACTAAAATCCCCCGAAACCGACAGCACGTTCGGTCACAATACTTTCTCACGTTATTTGTAATAGCTCCGCAATATTCTACTACCACATGAATCTGCAAAAGTGTTTTCAACCAGCAACATTTTCTTTCGCGCAGACTGGAACTCACGTCCATCGCCGTGCTCTTTACTGCTACACCACACATAATGTTGAAATTATTCGGTTTGTCTATCACGATTTGCATCCAAGAGAGAGCAATTTTGAAGTTGTGATTTTGATCTGTGCACGTGTCACTAAAAGGGATTAAATGTTTTTTTCTCGAGATGCTGCTTCTGTGATGGGTACAGATAAACAAGAAGCTATTTCGTGGGAGTCCCTGTAAGCTGTTGTGTCGTCCCACCTGTGACACCACAATTGCATGCAGCGGTATGTGCAATTTGTTGGATACTTCTACATTGTACTAGCCCCTTGCGAAGAAACGAAGTTTGACACACACCATTTGAGCCCGTGATGGAACAATGTTAAAACCACCTGTCAGTGCATCTAACTCAAATCTTACAAAATTTGACTTACACCACTTTTGCTCTCCCCGGCTCAAATAAGTAATGACCAGCCATGAAGAAAATGGTATCGCTGGAGCCTACATTGATGCTGTTAAAGAAGTGTATACTGGAAATTACAGCTCAGTCAGAATCGAGAAAAGCCACTGTCAGGAATTCCTCGTGGAGAAAGGCCTAAGACAAAGATATTCACTAGCTCCATGACAATTTAAAATGTATCTTGAGAAAGCTCTTAAAATGTGGAAAAGGAAGTGGAATGAGATGGGACTTCCTGTAAATGAAAATATACTACTATACATATTGCCCGTTGCTATTTATTTATTTATTTATCGCATGGGACTACGCTTAGGCAGTTGTTAACTCCACGTGTTTTTACCCAGGCTTCCTTTGAAGCTACCTCTGACGCGGGTCTGTGGACCTTTATCGAGCAGGCGCACCTCGTGGGCGGTCCCCTGAATGCGCCTAGGATTTGACTCTCACTTTTTCCGCCAGATGTCGGTCTCAGTTAATTATATTCGAACTGTCTGATTGGGAGAAAGTGAGATCTTGTTAGGGCGAGATGTCGGAGGGATTTAATTTTGCCGGGCATACAATCAGGGTTCTTTTACATGCCCCATGTGTGGCATTGCTACTGTGGTTTTTCCGCCCTTTGAAAATCGGGACATCTCGGTCGGGATCGAGCCCGTGCACTGAGGGTTTAGAGGCCAGTAAGCTAACCGCTCACCCACCGAGAACACTACACTTTACTGATGAGTAGTCATAGCTGGCGATGAAGATAAGGCAAGCTATAAGATGAAGCTGGCGATGAAGATAAGGCAAGCTATAAGATGAAGCTGGCGATGAAGATAAGGCAAGCTATAAGATGAAGCTGGCGATGAAGATAAGGCAAGTTCCGCAAGCTTCAGGAAGAGTAAGAAAACTGGGGTCTTATGATTAACATCCAAAAACGGAATGTATGGTAGGAGGTGATAAAGGATATGGAGACCTCGACATAGAAACTGTTAAGGTCAAACAATGCAAGTTAGTCAGATACCTTGGAGTAACTCTTTCCTCAGATTGTAGAAGTGCAGAAGATACCTCTTATAAATTAGGGCAAGGAAAAAGTGATCCGGCAATTAAACTCTCTTCTTGGGAATACAAAAATTACAAAAAAGACTAAACGCCTTATTTATTAAACAATAGAAGGGAGCATATTTATTTACATAGCAGAAACGTGGGAGTTACGTAAGTGTGACAGAGCCCGGTTGATGTCTCTTGAAAACGACTTTGGGAGAAGGAGCTGCTAGATAACATACGAAACGAAGACATCCGACAAAGGATGGGTGTAGAAGGATCTTAGACACGGCATCCCCAACGGATGGATAACATGAGGTTGCCAAAGTAAAATTGATTGTGAACACCTACAACAAGACCACCCAGAAGCTGGAACAAAGGTGTAGAATGTGATATGGAGGCAAAAGGTCTAAGAGAAGGAGACTGGGTAGACCGGAAATATTAGAAGTTGAGAAACGGTTGCATCCCAACTCGACCTATACGACCCGTCCATGTACGAGCTGCCGTGGGCGATGGCGCACCGGATCGCGTCTTCAAAAACCGCGCGCTCAGAGTAACTTTCTATGACCACGGAGCTCCGATAAGCGACGGTTATCTGTTAAGGAGATCGCGCCTGGAAGGGGGGGGCAGGAAGTCGAGGAGGGTCGAGCGGTAGACAGAGAGGTGGAGACGGGGAGAAGTATGCCAAACGGCGTGTTAGATGGAGAGATTTTTGGCAAGAATTGTACTGGATTGTACTGGTGTAGTAGTGCACACGGAAGTTTCTGAAGTGGAGAATTCCGAAAATGTTAAAACTCGGTAAATAATAATGATGTTTCCTAAATTGGTTAGGCAGTAAGAAAACTAACTTCGTTGTGAAAAGAATGAGACAGAAGATTTTCTAGTGATTGACCTGTGGGCGGAGACGAGCAGAAGGTACGAGCCATGGTGCATGGCAGCGTCCATGGTGCCGTTAGCGGAGTCCGGGCCTTGGACCTGAGGCCAAAAGCGGCGCGCCAGATCGCGGACGCTTCCCACGACACGAATGGCCGGCGACGCTATTTTTCGAGGTTGACGGAGGAGGAGGACACCGAGATTCGCCTCTACGATAAGTACTCCCAAGAGGATTTATTTGTTATTACGTTCTCGGAATCATTTGAGTTGAATGAATGAACGTGACAACATTAAATGGCACCACTAGTTTACCACCATGTCGTTATGAACATATGAAAAGATGAGACTTTGAAGACATTCTGCCTTCTGACGCTGCCCAGCGCACTTCGGAGCTCTTGAGCCGCTGCTAACTGCTGACCCGGCCGCCGCTTCCCCGGAACGCCGCCTCCGCTTCACCACACTCCCAGGACTACGATGCTGAATATTTTCTAAGTTCGAAAATTCTTTTTCGGACCTAGAAATATTTTCATTAGTCGCTCTTGGGACTTTGAAAATTTTTCGAAACTCCGCTTGCGGGAGTTTGAAAAATTTTAAGCGTTACCTTACGCGCTTTGCCATTTGAACATTTCAAAACTATAAAATTGGAGATAGCGATTTTTGCGTTAATCAAAGTCTGTTGTAAAAAATCAGCTCTTTAATAAAGGTCATGTGCAATTTTTTGAAAAAAATGAACTGATTTCGCTTAATTTGTGGCTGTAATGTATTCAATTTCTAAAAATATTTTCTCAAAACCTGCACCAAATATTGTCATGAAAGTTTCTCCGTAATGTAACAGCTTATGGTAAATAAATTAATAAACTAGTAAAGATGTAGAATGGTAAAGACTTTCTCGCAGTAGTTTTCTCATCATCTCATCTTTGTCGCCCAAAATAATTTTTTTCCACATTTTATCAATTTATCGACTTCCTAAAACTAGAGCTGATCTCTTGACTAATACAAAGTATTCAGTCCGCATGTCACCCGATTGGCCGATCTGGTTGAGGCGTGTAGGGATTGAGCGCTTTGGGTCGAAAAAAACCGGGATCGAGTCCCAAACAAGGATTTTATTTTGATGTATGTGTTGTTGCAGAAAGTTATTGAGTATTGGAGAAACTTTTTTGAAAATCATTTGACGAGTTCTACTCACAAATAGAATCAATACAGATAAATATACAGGACTTGTCTGTTTATGCTTTCCCAATGTGCAACTCTTAAACATTTTTTCAACTCTGTTATTCGATTTTTTAAACGCATGTCTTGTCAAATCAATCGTTGTCAATCGTGTGTACCTGTAAGAATCGATTTAAGTAAAATTATGAATTTATCAACATTAAATTGAAATAGAATGTAACCAGTACACATGTAATCAACTTACATATCCCTAACGGTTCCGAAATAATTTTTACTTTCTCGCCTTACGACGTTCTTCGTAAGAAGAGAAAGTTATGTAATCGTGCGCTGGAAAACGGCCAACTTTTGGCAGAAAAAACTTTGTCGGGCTCTGGTAACGAAAAAGTGGATAATTCCAGTTGCTACATTTATAAAAAACTAGTGTTGCCGTAGAATGGCACAGACTTTCTCGCACTTGTTAGTTTTCTAAACTCTCTAGTCCCGAGTAGCTTTTGCGTTATGCCTCATTCCTTTTCCAGCTGCCATCTTTTGCTGCCAAAGGAAATTTTTTCCCATTTTCCCATTTTTCGGCTGCGTAATGCTAGAACTGAACAATCATGCTCTTATTATTATAATAGAAGTGTAAATCTCGTGTCCCACCCGGATGTCCGAGGTGGTTAATTGGCAGATAAGGGCTCAGCTCTTCGGAGGGAAGGTTCGGTGGCTCGAGCCTCGCTCGGGGATTATTATTAGTCTCTGTTGCCGCAGAAAATTATTGAGAATTCCAGAAACTTTATTGGAAACTATTTGAAACAATTCTAATCACAAACAATGAATTAAGATAAACAAACAGAAGTGTCTGTATATAAAATACAGACTCGACTGTACTCGACAATACAGACTTTTATAACTCGACCAAGCGAAGAATGGAGAATGCGATTGCGGCATTCGTGGAACTAACAGTGTAAACACGAGTCTGTACAGTCAGTTTCGCCAACAAAAGTCGCCAGGAGCGTGAAGCGAGTTCAGAGACTGCTTCTGCGGAATCACCATGGCTTCGTTCATAGAGGTTGTGAATCAGCTGATGAAATATAACTTCACAGACACATCAAACACGATTTGCATTGACTGTTTTATTTTTGTCCCTTTAAGTTGCTTTTTTACTTTGCCTTTTTTCTTTGTTTCTGAAAATGCTACAATATCCATACGATTCTTTTCAATTTCTTTGAATACTTCTATCTCTTTGGCTGATAGCCCTTGAATATTCCAAGTTCCAATTCTCATAGTCTATTTTCCTTGCCAAAAGTGTTCGCCATAGTCCGAGGTTTTGCTGAGAAATTTTGCAATTATAATTTTTTACGACTGTTGAAGTGCAGGCCCATCCCCTCAACCTCCGTACAGGAGGATCAAGAGATTTTGTTTCTGGTTTTCCGTGTCATAGGGGAGGTTTTCGTTACATGGCTTCGACGCCCCCCTCCCCGTATGAAAGGAAAGAAGTTAAAAAGAGAGAATGACAAAGAAGTGAAGGTGAAAAAACGAATAACTTCCGGACCCTCGAAACCTAATTGCGTCAGAGTAAAAAAAATAAAGGGGTCTAGAGCAGCCAATAGTACAGACAACAGAGAGACGGATGAGGTACAAGTGGAAGAAATACCACATCCGGGAAAGGGACCGCTAGTTGGGGAGGGAGGAGCATAGGGATAGGTGTGACAAGAAACAAGGAACAGGATTGGTGTGACGGGTCGATGAACTAGACGCCACTTTGACTCCTCTGCTGAGACCTGTACTGCATGGGTGACCTTACCAGTAGCACGTTATTCATTAGCCGTGCTACCGCTGCATGGGCCCTCAACCTCATTGTAGCACTCAAATCTCCCCGCCCGCACAGACAGTGCTACTTTAAGGCGGAGTCCCCTGGGGAAGGTCACGTGATATACGTTTTACAAATAGAACAAGTGTCAAAGAATACAAAAAAAACTTTAACAATTTCACAAAACTCTTGCAGTGTTGCGAAACACAAAATTAAAGGCACACACTGACCAAGCGATGCTACCTGACTAACACAGCAAGCAAAAACCAAATGAATGTAACATTGAAAGGTTACGAGGCACACATGGCCGGGTTGTCTAACCACACCACTGTCACAGCACCACCGCTCCTACAAATCACACCGCTGTCCAGTAGAGGGTCTCAAATGCAGAAATCGTGAAAAATGCCCTTCACCGCCGTGGATGCTTCATGCTCCCGGTCCACCATAGCTCCTTCCGCTTGGCCCACACTCCACCAGCTGTGTCGCCCGCTGTCCGCGCATGCTCTGGCGCTGCCCCGGGTTCCGACCCCGGGCAGGGCGCAGAGGGGCGGGCAGCCGGCTAGCTGGCGGCGGGGGGCGGACGTAGGCGGGGGGAGAGATACGGGCGCGACGGCGCGATGGTGTTGGTGGCGGCGGTGACGGTGGTGATGTAGTGACGTCACCGGTGTCGGCGGCGAGGGTAGCTGATTGCAACCTGGCAGGGCGGCGGAAGAACTGTCACATGCATCAAGGCGCGGGGAAACAATGATTAAATTAATGTCTTCATTCCATTTCATTGATTGATTGATGGATTGATTGATTGATGATGGATTTTTTTTAAAGTGGGACGCGCGAATTTTGGAATTGGCGCCCCCATGACACCCTGGTCTAGCATGGAACTCCCATAATTTAGCGGGAAGCACTCCAAAGATTGCCCAGGTGGGCGGAAGTCGCAGGAACTTGTCCGCGCCGAGCAAAATGTGCTAACATTTATTGGGGCCGGGCGCATGGCGATGCTCGAGTTCGGCACCGTCCTTCTCCCACTCACTTCTTTCAGCAACAAGCACTGAGAAGTCCACCACAGTTCTGCATTATCTTGAGAGACTCCATTCCTACTATAAACACGTGAGGAGGGCATACAACAAACGAAAGCATAGGCGTTTGCCTAGCGTACATATTGTAATCACCTCGAACCATTACTGAGTACCTCGTAACAATTACCCTAACCTAGAAGTAACAAAATCACATAGAATTTGTAGCAGTGCTTAATCAAAAAATTATACCAATTAGTACAACAAGGAATTAACAAAACGCCAAGTGGCAGGCCCACGCAGTATGACCTATAAAATGATAGTGGTACGCCTGTTCACCAGGCGGCGAAGCGAAAGAAAAATCAGCTGAGCATCTCTGGTCGACAGAGGGGGAAAAAGTAGAGATAAATATCATGGATTGGGGCTTACTCGTGGGAGGATCTAGCCAGTGCACATAACTTTTGTACTGGTCGCAATAATTTACCCTGGCTAGTTCGTACTTCAACAGTACGCACAACCCCGGCTTGATCAGGGAACAATTTCTCCACTACACCTAATTTCCATTGAGAGGGCGGAGATTCCTCAATTAAAAGTACTAAATCATTTACACCTAATGGTGGTGACTCCCTTTTCCACTTCACCCTTTGTTGCAAGGTGTGAAGGTAGTTTCGAGACCAATATTTCCAAATTATTGCTAATTTGTTATTTAAATGGCGGAATTGTTGCGCAGGAGTTATCTGCACAAGAGGCGAGTCAGTATCTATAGGAAAATTATTAAGCGCGTGCCCGTAGACTAAGTGATTCGGGGTCAAAATCAAATTCACATCCGTATCTGTAGACGTGACTTCAAGCGGTCTTGAGTTTAAACAAGCTTCTATTTTGGCTAAGAGGGTGTACAATGTAAGCAAGGGCACAACTTGTTGCCCTAAAGCGCGACGCAAATGGAATTTTAGACTTTTAACACAAGCCTCAGCCAACGAGTTTCGGTGCGGAGAGTAGGTGGGACAAAAGTGCCAGGAGGTACCCTGCACTGATAAAAATTTGGTGATAACCTCTAAATCCCGAGCGGAAAGAACAAAGCGATTAGCCTCGGCTAGGATACGACTAGCACTTTTGAATGTACTAGCGTTATCACTGTACATGTGCACAGGATAACCTCCCATGACACCCTGGTCTAGCATGGAACTCCCATAATTTAGCGGGAAGCACTCCAAAGAGTGCCCAGGAGGGCGGAAGTCGCAGGAACTTGTCCGCGCCGAGCAAAATGTGCTAACAACAAGTGATGTCAAAATTTGTTTAAAAATTGAAAATTCGAAAATCACATATATCTCGACCAAGTTGAGAATGATGTTTACAGGAGCGCGCAACCGTCTGTATTTACAGCCGAAACGACAGAGATGGAGATATAAGGACACTCAATTCCAAATTAAAATGGGACCGTGCCAACATATTGCGGGGAAAAATTAATTTCGTTGCAAATATGGTATCTTCCCAATTAATATTTTAACTGTATTTGGACATGTCTGCACTTCATATTGGAATAAGTAAAAGTATACTTTTCTCTGCAAAGCTATTCAAAATTTTGTTGGTATGTATAGAAGAGCAAAACTTCAACACGTTGGAACGATCTTCATGAAAGTTGGCACTTCTACGTGTTTTTTCACCGAGAAGGTTTATGTGTTGTTAATTCTGTTGTAACTCCACTACACAGCGCTACATATTCACTACATATCCACTACATATTCAAGTCAAATCCAACCTCCAACACACTCGGCAGCATTTTGAATCTATATCGTTAAATAACTCCTAAACGAGGCGTTCTAGGGCCTTAAAAACTAAAATAATGAGGCCGATGGCCTCAAATAAACGTTTCTCACACCGTAATATACAGAATGAACTCTTCCTGAATGTTCTATTACATTTTTGCTGGTACGGCGCTTCCCGATATTACCTCACTTGCTCAGAGACGTGCAGAATCTGCAAGTAAATGTGAATGAGAGGGACAGAGAACGGCAGAGACACGAAGCACAGAGACAGACAGGAACAGAGTGAGGGAGGGAGGGAGAGACAGTGAGAAAGGGTGATGGGAGGGGAAAGAGGGAGATGAAGGGCAGAACGTCTGCCGGGTTTTCCTGGTACCAAATAAAATACTTTTTTATGATAGAAGTAACTACTACCATAATGAAGAATATTGTAGATACGTATGACAGTAAAGTCAA
Organism: Acheta domesticus; assembly: GCA_031308135.1. Classification (NCBI taxonomy): domain Eukaryota; kingdom Metazoa; phylum Arthropoda; class Insecta; order Orthoptera; family Gryllidae; genus Acheta; species Acheta domesticus. The sequence continues at coordinate 167,977,381 of JAHLJT010008446.1, read as the reverse complement.
TGTTTTGGTACTTTATTGCATACCTAACAAATCACCTAAAGCCTGTGGAAAAAAGATGAATGGAGAAAAGTACAAAATGTTTAAATTCAATGAATAAGTATTAAAAATTCAATATAAATAGAACATTTATTACATTCTTGTACTAAAACGGTGAAAAGTAAAAAAAGCAACTTAAAGGGACAAAAATGAAACAGTCAATGCAAATCGTGTTTGATGTGTCTGTGAAGTTACACTTCTATTATAATAATAAGAGCATGATTGTTCAGTTCTAGCATTACGCATCCGAAAATTGGGAAAATGTGAAAAAATGTCCTTGGCAGCAAAAGTTGGCAGCCGGAAAAGGAAGGAGGCATAACGCAAAAGCTACTCGGGACTAGAGAGTTTAGAAAACTAACAATAATGAATATAATGAATAATTATTAAGTGACGACATAGCATTCTTAGGACATGACATATTTACTTATCTATGTCTTTATTTCAATTCCATTAATCCAAAATTAACCAAGTTTCGATTACGAGATTTGGCTGTATCACAATACACCATATATATTTACGGACATTTTAGGTTACAACTGTAATCAAATGCAACAAACGATTGTATATAATGTTTCTAAGAGAGGTAGCTAACTATGGGAAGTCAGTCAGCAAATAAATTTACGATACAGTTATACGAAATATCGTTATGCCCAATTCCGCGTGTTCAACCCCCGATCAAAACCGTGGATTTTTAAGGGCGAAAACATCCTTCGTACTCCTTCCTTCGGAGGGGAAGTAAAGCCTACTGTCTCATGTTAGTAGATTTACTGCACGTAAAAGATGCTCATGCCTAAATGACGCCTCTGAGCTAAAATCATTTTTTTGTGCATCTGTATGAACTCCGATTTATGTAAAATAATGAATATATCAACATGAAATTTAAATAGAATATATACACTACCCATGGGACGGACATATATCCTTAACGGCTGACCGAGAGGGGTGGCGCAGGGCATCAACCAATGTCATTTTAGTACAAAGGACTGGGACGTCCAGGTTCACATTTTGACGATGTCTATTTTCGACACTACCCAGATAGAGATAGGTCTAGTTCTGTAGCTGTATGGAAACGAATTCTAGCGGCCGGCTGCTTTGATCTGTAGCTTTCCGTCGTTTCTCTGATCAACTCCAGGCGAATCCCGGGGCATATCCTACCAAACGATCCTCGCGCGATCTTATCTTCCCATTCCTTTCCTATCCTACCCTTTGCTTACACACACTTACATGCACTACACTACCACACATGCCGGGAGACCAGTTGGGAGCTTGTCCTGTCTGGAGGGATATTCCTCTGGTGAGAGGTACCTGGTTGGCGAAAATCTCGTTAGGCGACGGTAGGTCGGCGCCGCATTTAGCCATCCGGGTGGAAGATCACTGCTACCGCACGAGGAAAAACATGAACTCGAATGATCTTAGGAGTTGGCGAGCCTGGAATCACTGTCAATCTTTCATCCTAACAGCTGCCAGTTCGTCTGTGGACAACTGTAGCGCCTAATCCGTTCAGGCCGATTTTCTCCCAATTCTTGCCTGATAGAGTTGAACGGACTGGATGCTTTGGGATTCCTAACAGATATTTTGTTTGCTGAGTTTTTTACATGAATCGGGCATTTACCATTTTATGCCCCTGCCCGAGTTCGTCCATATGGTGTTTAGTGAATGAGTGCCGGCAAATTAACTCTGAGGATCTGAGGTCGGGTCCAGGAGCAGAAAAAAGAAATGCTTGTTGAAAAACACTTTTGGCTGGTTTATGTAGTAGTCTAATATTGCAAAGCATTTAGAAAAAATGGGAGAAAGTGTGTGCTTTGGTATGACCACTAGTTTTCATTTTGTACGTTTACCGAGTATTGTTAAGCTATGTATAACAAACGGCATTAACCTTCTGTCTGAAGGAATGAGTACTGTTGTCCTCACCGTATCTATGAAACTTACTTAATTGAATATCCACTTTTCTTTTTCAGAAAATGGAATCTTGACAGAAATTTCTGACATATTATTTACATGGGTGAAGAAAGAAAATCAGCTGAGTGACGAAGAAATGGCTCAAATCGCAGTGCACGGCATGGTGTGCCGACCACCGCCTGGCAACTGCGCCTCGCTTAATAATCCAGGCACAAATTGCTGCATGTAGAACTGTGCTATATCATTGAAGTTTTGCCCATTCACATATTTTGTGTTTCTTAACAATAGTAAACACTTATTTTGTCTTTACTTTTACGATAAACTGCTACCCTGGAGAGATTGGATAATTTCTTGATAATCGTGCTTTAATTAAAGAAGATACATTTTAATTTTTCAACATGTAACAGAACCATTATGTAAATAAAATATAATTTGTATATTATCTAAAAATAATTACTGATCAAATTTAACTCTCACTTAAATTTAACTCTGATTAATAAAATTGGAGTCATACTATTGCCACTTTCCTACCCTATGAACGCAGATCCTCTCCGAATTTGCAGCTGTCCGGCTGCTCGTCGCGGGTCGTTGCTGTCTGCACCTGAAAATCTGACTGGTAAGCGGGGACGCATGCATTGAGGATCACTTGGTTTTATCAATCACTGAAAAGAATTCCTGGATTCGATATTGAATACAATTTTGATTAAAGTTTAACTTGGTTTAAAAAAGTTACACAGAAGGAAATATCCCTCCCACAACATACAGTATTTCATCCCCCTCCCAGTTGTTCGTTCAGCTCTTCGTTTCAGTCCGGCCATGCGGCCTCCTCACCAGTCTTTGGATGAACATTGGCCGCTGATTGTGACGATGGCATTCATCGACTCGACAAATGCACCGGGAAGACCGATCATTGGCGCGCGCGCCAGCCATTTTCCCGCTTTGGAATCACCTTCTCTTTAAATATACTTTGAAAATGTCTGCAACAGTTCTGGGCATTTGTTTTGGTGCTCATTATACATTTGGTATACATTTTTATAGCACTCAGTAATATTTTGACTTTGCAATGTATGTACAAATTATGATGTTTTAAACCTTTCAATCCGCTAAAGAAAGACGATAGTTCATTAGTTTATGAGAAAACAATTCGGTCACAGGTGAAGGATGTGGGGGAATGAACGGTAACAGATTGGACCCTGATTTACAAGAACTGTTTTACTGTGTCTTAGAAAGCACGAAAAAAATCTTCAATCTTCCTCTCAAAAATTTGTGAATTGATTCAATTTCAATTTTTGGGCGATAGTTTAAAAAAAACTAAGGCATTTGTAGACAAGTATTCTCAAAATAATCGGTAAATTAAAAATAAATATTCGGCCGGTTTAGATGAATTTCCGGATTGTTTGTTAAAGGCTTGTGCGCCTACCATTATACACCCGTTAACTCACATATTTAATGCATCTTTATGCACCGGAATTTTTCCAGATATTTTTAAAACAGCTAAGATTAAGCCGCTCTTCAAAAAAGGCAACAAAAATGATATTCAAAATTACCGGCCAATTTCTCTTTCGTCAGTTTTTTCAAAAATATTAAAGAGGCTTTTTATGTGCGAATGGAAACCTTTCTCAGTAAACACGACGCGTTTTCACATTGCCAACACAGATTCCGAAATTCAAAATCTACGGAAACAGCCTTATTTTCTTTTCTTAAAGATGTTGCCTCATCATTGGATCAAAACGAAGCAACTATTGGAATATTTTTAGATCTTTCAAAGCTTTTGATGTCATTGATCATAACATTTTACTTTCAAAATTACCTTCTTATGGAATCCGTGGTACTGCTCTAGATTGGCTATGTTCGTACCTTAAACAACGATCTCAGAGAGAGGAAATACCTTACTGGAATGATGGAACTTTATTTACACACCTTTCCGGTTTTTGCCAATTGCACGTGGAGTACCGCAAGGATCGATTTTAGGCCCTTTTCTCTTCCTATTATTCGTAAACGACATGCCTTTAGCGATTCGAAGCGGAAGAACAGTTCTTTTTGCGGATGATACAAATATTCTTTGCAATAAAGAAACCGTAAATAGTACAATATCAGTTGTTTCAAGTTTGTTCCGCAATAACAAATTAATAGTAAATGAAAAGAAAACTGTTTCAATGCAATTTTCCATTTCAAATAAACAATTCTGTATTACATTGAAAATGAACGGTGTGCCATTGACAGATGTTAAGATAACAACATTTTTAGGTCTATCAATTCAGTCAAACCTCAAATGGAACGTCCACTTAAATGAATTGAACACAAAATTAAGTTCATTATGCTACGCGTTCAGAATTCTTTCAAATTTCGTCAGCCTTCATACTGCTCGTTGCGTATATTTTGCGAATGTTCATTCCCATCATGAGATATGGCATAATATTCTGGGGAAACACATCTTAGAGCTCCCAGACTTTCAGATTACAAAAAAGAATTGTACGAATAATAAGCAATCCCACCCACGTGATTCTTGTAAGCATCTCTTTATTAATCTAGGAATTTTACCATTACCTTGTCTCCTGATTTACGAATCAGTAGTTTTTGTCAAAAATGTCTTACTTAAGGGCGGGAATATATTTTCAGTAAACGCCGATGTCTATAAGTATAATACACGACATAGTAATCATATTCATCAGGTGGCAGTATCAACAGCTCACTACAAAAAATTCTCATACAATTCATGTACATCACACTTAGCCAGATGACATTAAACGATTAAATTCGATAGAAAAGTTTTAGTCCAAGTAAAATATTTTCTGCTGCATAACTGTTTCTATACAATTCGAGACTATACCGAGCATCAAAGGGAAAGTAACATTTATTTTACAACGATAGTTTATGTAATTATTTTCCATTTGGACTGCATAATTTTAAAGAACCTGTAACAAGTATTGTACCACAGCTTCTGGGTCGATGACCCCTATCTCGATCAGGTTTTCCGTTCAGTTTCCCTGATCTTTTGAGCAAATGCTGAGATGGTCCCTTGTTTTGCTTCTGGACATAAATGTTACTTCATTATTTGTGCACGTCTTCTGAATTTCAGTGAGAAATATAGTTATTCAAATAATCGTTCTCCATATTGTCGCGGCAAAAAGTATTATTCTTTAAAGAAGAACATGATGCGGGTTCAAGGCACAAATTTATAGCTAATTTACCTTTGAAAATAGATTTTATTATATAGGAGCGAATATTTGTAAACAAAACTTCTTTCAAAAAACGCTCTTTTATCTGTATTCAAAATTCGACTAGAATATGGTTTAGGATAGAGATCACAGGATTATGAAAACGTGCACAGAATTCAATCTCCCCATAGCTCGTCATACGCAGTTTTTAACTGTTTTTGACGTAAATAAATAAAATACTTGGCTGTCCGGTAGACAGGTGCCGCGTTATAGGCACCTGTGACCTTCTCCTTGGAGGACGGCTGAAACTTTACCACTTGTGCCTAGGATGCTAAAAAGTAGTTACTGACTACGGCAGCGAAAGCCTACGTCCTCACATATGTAGTTGTTTCAGACTAGAGAAAAAATTTCGTTTTCCCCTTTTCTAAGAACTGATTCTTATATTTGTATTGTAAATAAGTATATACAATTCGGTTGCGCGCAAAAACTCCGCACTTTGCAAATAATAATTGAATGAAAACTAAAAATTGATCAATAAATTTGATAATGTGAACAGGAAAAAGTTGTGTAGCATTATGTCGAAATTAGGAATTAATGAGTATTAATTGTCTTACCTTGAACTTTTTCAGTCCCCATCAGTCACTGCAAGAATGTGTGTTTAACTGATGTAATAAATATATTAATTTTTTGTCAACATTTTATTTTTGTCAGTCATATACATATTGAAAACAAAAAAAAGTATAGTTTAGATTGAAATTTTATTGAAATGTTCTGTTAATTATTGAAACATTTTCCATTTCTCAACGTTTTGAGAAGCACTTATCCTCTTCTTGAGGAGTCTAATTTCAATATAACAGAAAATATTATAAACTAAATTAAAATTTCCTAACTTTTAAGATTATAGTAATACAAATTGAAATATATTACAATAATGTACCAGGTACAAATTAACTCACCTTAATAAATTCTGTCATTCTTTTTTGAAATCTATTTTTAATTTATGTAAAATTACTTCATCTTACAAGGAAGCAAGCTTAACAGTAACTTCCAGTGTCATAGACCATACTAATCAGGGGAATGGGGTAGAGAACTCATTGGTAATGGAAGAATGTTAAAAGACGTTAGATATTTGAATTTTGAATGTGAATAAGAAAGTAAAATCTTTCTAAGATGGAAATTTGTATACTTTGTTTCAAAATTTCTACATGTTATCTTTCATTTTATGTAGCACATTGTCATAAATACTGTCAATTTGAATACATTCAACTTTCATATTCAGTGTGTCATTTAACTTTATATGTGTATTTTCTGAACTAATTCTGCGATAAATCTATTGAAAACCTAAAATTGGGTTTTTCAATCTGTATATGACTGTGTAAAATGAAATTTGGACAAAAAATCTAATAAATCTGAATGACAGTCTAAAGATAGTGAAATATATTAATATTGTAGTTCTTGGAGGCCTATTGGGAAAAATTTGGCACGCATTTGTAATGAAAATTAGAGTATAATATGTTGCTCCTCATTTCAATTATTTAGCAAATTAATGAAAAAATTTACCGTGAAATTACTGCAGATCAGGGAGTCGTTTATACAAAGGACGTCCAGAACAACACGCTTGTTAAAAATCAAAAAATGAATATATTTTCATGAAGCTTACAGAATAAGTGCCAAAAATGTTATCATTTCTCCACACAATGGACAATGAGATCAATGCACTTTTGAAGCCTGGACACCAGTGGCGTAGTGTCAGGGGACGCTGAGATGCTGAGCATCCCCGTATATAAGAACCTTAAATACTGGATTGATAATCTTACAAGTGGTCTGTTGAGCGAAACACGTTTTGTATTAATTTAAAATTGATTTCCTATGATTGAATTCGGCGGGCTGTTGAAGCTGGCCTCTGATTGCTTGGATGCTAAAATACTTCAGCGTCTGCCGCGAGATTGCGACGAGCAATGACGCATGCGCAGATGGCGAGGTCCCCCTCTCCCCTCTTCACCCCTGGCCCAGAGAAACCCGACTGCTTTACGCTAGCGTCTACTGCGGAAAGAAGCTCGTTTGTGCACGAGAGCGCAGCACACTTCAGGCGTTCAGTAAATTATCTTTCTCTCTCTCACTCGGGAGTCCCCGCTTGGTCATGGGTACAAACTGTAGAAATAGTGCCTGACTACTATTTCTTAATTAATATCCAAGAAATTGTATTATCTCTTAAATAGATTACATATTATTTAAGTCTGCAATGTATAAATTAACAAATGGTCCTTATTGCCATTCGCGTATAAGAATTAAAGCTGAGCCATTGTATAATTTGCTTTCAAGACATCGGCAGCCCTGACTGCTGTGAGGATTTTGTGGGAAGCGCCTACACCGTCGTAAGCAATCGAGATCGTGGAAGTAGTCCCAGTGTATCTGCCTTGTGTTGCGTTCGCCTGTTAGACGAAGTAGTTGATAGTGACATTTTGTGTGTTATTGTTGAGCATCCCCAAACTTGTGAGTCACGCTACGCCACTGCTGGACACCATCTTTTGTGTACCCTTGTGGTAGACCTTTCGCTCCACCTCTTTAAGTCACTTTTTCACAGTCTCCATAATCTCCTCATCATTTTCTAATGATCATTGTCAACCCAAGAACTCCTTCAGTTTGGTGAAAAGATGATAATCCGAGAGTGCCAGGTCCGGGGAGTAGAGTGGGTGACTCACAATGTCCCATCCAGACGACGCGAGCAGGTGCCGTACAGAACAGTGACACATTGGGTAAAAGCCTTCAACGAAGTGGCAAACTGTGGCAGGGCAGGTCGTCCTAACGTCCTCTGAAGAAGAAGTGAATGCTGTTGCTGCGTTAGTGGACACTGATCAAAGCCAGACGATTCGTGAGCTCGCCCACGAAACCGGATTAGCGCATACGACTGTGCTTCGCATCGTGAAGGAACGCCTGGGCGTACGATAACTTGCATCACGATGGGTTTCTGCATGAGTTGACGGAAAGGCAGAAATGGATGCGTTACGGCGCTGCTCAGATGAACTTGGAGCGCTATGAGCGCGAAGAAGAGGCTTTTTTTACGCCGCATCGTAACACTGGATGAGACATGGGCCACATCGTACGAGCCAAAACTGAAACGCCAATCCAACGAATGGCGTCATTATGGGTCGCCGCGAAAGTCGAAAGTGCGTCAGAGCCCCAGTATGGTGAACGTTATGGCGATTCTCGTGTACGACTGTGTACGATGGTGTTATTCTCGTGTGCGATGGTGTTATCCTAACGCATTACGTTCCTCCACCGCAGACCGTCAATGCACAGTATTACTGGTCGTTTTTGGAGCATCACCTGCGACCAGCTTTGCGAAAGAAGTGGCGACGCTTTCTGCGCAACCCGCCCATCATTTTGCACGACAATGCGCGGGAGCATACAGCGCAAGCTCTGTTCGATCGATGGGACTGGGAAGTACTGTACCAACCACTGTACTCTCCGGACTTAAGTCCTTGTGACTTTGATTTGATTCCGAAGTTGAAGGAACCGCTTCGTGGTATTCGCTTCAGAACTGTTCCAGAGATTCGACTGGCAGTAGACCGCTCCATTCGCACCATCAACAGAACAGTCTCTGCTAGCGGTATACTACGCCTTCCACATCGCTGGCAACGGGTTCTACACAATGCTGGTGACTACTTGAAGGACAGTAACAGGTGCAAACATGTAACTCTTTTGTATCGGTTGTGAATAAATAGTTGCCACTATTTAAGTTCCAACCCTCGTAAGGTAACGACGGGTAACATTGTCATGGGTGAAACATTGCTACAACTTCAAAAAATTTAAGCAGCACAGTCTGTATCCTAAATTTATTTGCTGTCTGAGTTCCCATAGTTAGCTACTTCTCTTAGAAACATCACAATCGTGTGTTGCATTGGGTTACAGTTGTAACCTAAACTTTTCGTAAATATGTAAGGTGTATGTGATGCAGCCAAATCTCGTAATCGAAACTTCGTTAATTTTGGATTAATTGAGTTGAAGTAAACACATAGATAAGTAAATATGTCATGTTGTAAGCTTGCTATGTTGTGACTTAATAATTATTCATTATAAACAAGACAAAATGTAATAATAGCGTATACTAGTTTCAGTGTAACATTGCCATACTGGCCATCTCGCCCACAACATTTATATCCTTTGAGAAGAAATTCTTACATTGAAACAATTGACATTTGTGAGTTTAGACATCGTTTCTAAAGACTTATTAATTGTAAACATTGATTAATTACATTTGATACAAAATTACGTTTTTGTTTTCGCCATACATGCACTGTAACTTTGCCACGTACACAAATTAAAAAATCTAAGGTGTGATGAAGTGTGATAAGGTGTGATGAAACCTGTGATGAAGTTTAAAGTGCACTAAGCAATGGAAAAAGCAAATAGTGGAAAATTAAGTAGGAAAAGATTACTGAACTTTATGGAATTAGCAGGTCCACTTTGAATGACGTGTGTTATGCCAAAATACCATATTGCTGCTGAGCTTCCCAGAGTAAATATAAGAAGGAGAAAGCACTTTTCCTTATCGCATTTTATCACAATGTAAACAGTTAATAAAACTTATTTTAAAGTTCTCAAAGCAATATTTATCCCTGTTTAGAGTATTTAAACTATCAAAAACCAAAGACTAATAATGTTCTGATGCATATTTATGTACTTTTCTTTCGTATCCAACTCTCACACATTTAAACATTGCCAGAGACTTGGAAATAAATAGAGGTGCCAATGTTTGACCTCTGTGAGGTAACATTGCCACTTTGCTTGCTTTTAAAAAAGTAATAAAATCTTCCAAATTATGGAAGCTGTGGACATCAATACTTTGAAGAATCATTTTGTGAAGGATTAAAGTGTCAAAATAATTAATGTGAAGATTGATGCATCATGTAGAACTTAAAAAAAAACAAAGATCTGGCAATGTTAGCCCCCCTTACCTTATTAATGTGCCATTTATATTGACAGTGTATATTTCTTTTACAATAAATAACTTTTAAAAATCAAAAAAATTATATTTATTATCATAAGTATCCATATGACAAGTATCATACACTGTTTTAATGGAGAAGAAATATATATAAAGAGCGAGTCTGTCACTGGTAAGAACACGAAAGTTTCTGTGGTTACTTATTTTTAAACTATTAGTTTGTTTTGAAAGTAAATGAATAATTATACAGCTAAATAAAAAAGGCTGCATTTGCATTAATATCACCGGACTTTTAGAAACAATTATTCATTAGGTAACATAAAAATTACCATGTATATAAAAGAATAATTTTAAATAAGCCTGGTATTTAGTTTTTTCAATGTAAATAATTAGTAAGAGATGAAACCATGAATAAATTGATAATATCTCGAGAACATTAACATAGAAGTCAGACTACAGATAACTTTTAATTTTGTATTTTTCATTTGCTCTTGACGAATTTTAGCATCTCTCACGCTCGCACTTGTTGATAATGATAACTCATTTAGTTTATTTGTTCACCGAGCTAATATTCCTTTATAGAAGATAATCTTGTTTAATTGTAACGAAAAACCAGACCTACATTATTACACTGTGAAGTCTGAAATCGCGCGAGGAGTGAATGCCAACAAACAAAAGAAAAGCGGGAGAGGTGATCGGAATGATATTTATATTTATTTATTTATTTACGTCAAAACAGTTAAAAACTGCGTGTGACGGGCTATGGGGAGAAGTGAATTTTGTGCACGTTTTCATAATTCTGTGGTCTCTATCCTAAACCATATTCTAGTCGAATTTTGAATACAGAAAGGAGAGGTTTTTTCGAGTTTGTTGACAAAATATTCGCTCCTATATAATAAAATATGTTTTCAAAGGTAAATTAGCTATAAATTCCTGCCTTGAACCCTCATGTTCTTCCCAAATCTCAGGCATGATAGTTTTGTAAGTTGGGTTTTATAAGTATTCCGACTACAAATCCTTTTAATTGGCATATCGCGACATTTAATGTCAGGTAAAATTCCTTTTCGATAATACATCACAATATGACTTTAACTGGCGTATTGAGATGCATGCCAGGCCTAATATACGGCCTGGACTATACTGGGGTTCAATCAACGGTAGGTGGTACTGGCTTAATTCTCCATCTATCCGTTAGATCGCAGCGCTCAAACACGCAATAGCACGTTTTTGGAAATTTCGTAGATTTTTCTGTCCGGATTCGAAAACAAATTATCAGTTCCCCATCAGGAGACCGAGACGGCTCGAATGACACCTCATATGTCTTGATTGGTGCACGGGAAGTGGTCTAGCCGTGAGCGACGGAACTGTATTTCCGCGCACAAGCACGCTAGAGGAGCTACTCAAGTACTGGATAGGTCTATTCGATACCTCAACACAGAATTGTTAGAAAATGTCATTAGCCTCTTTGTTTTACGAGCCACTGTTTCAACATAATCATTTTTTCAAGATAATATTTTTATAATCAATTTTTCCCCTCGTATACTCAACAGTCTCAGCCCAGTGTTTCCATTTGGTTCATTTTAATCTTATTGTTACTGCCATACTGGACATGCGTATGCACGAGCTATTGTATATAACTATTTATTATATATTTATTTTAATGTAGTAATCTTTTGTTTATAATCTGGTGTCTGTCATAATGAACTCTGTAACCAAACCCGTGTAATATGATAAATATATAGCCTCGCAAGACGTACTTTTAAATAGAAAAGACAAAAATTAATAATAATTGTTTTGATCATACTCGCCGTAAAAACAGCTTGTTTCGGAGTTGATAAAATTGCCACTGAATTTGTTTATAGGTTGATAAAACGAAAATTAACAAAAAAAATTGAATAAGGAATTTTACTGATGTTTTAAAGAATAAAAAGAAAAGATTGAAGATTTAAAAAACGAGTGTAACAATTTTCACCAACTTGCCGTAAGACGGATATTGTATTAAACACACGATTCCATCATTTAATTCTGCGAGTTTGTTTGTTTTCTTCGAAAAAAAAGGTCATGACAAACATTTTGCTCCGAGACACCGTTCTGCTCCAGAAAATGTGATTGTTGCGGCCCCAGGCAACTACGCCCACGCGCTCAAGCCTATATTACGGACAAACGAAGCGAGACATTGGAAAACTCTCCTTTCGGTGTAATTGTGAGCGGAGAGCGAATGGGTTCAGTGCAAAAAAACTGAGATTTCTTTCAACAGTTGATTTCTCTCTCACAAATATTATTCCATGGCTTACACGCAGGCAAAATCTATCCGTTGACAGCGAGAAATTCCGATATTTTCTCCTTTTATAGTAAAGGAGCGGGTTCCCGCCTCCAGGAGAGCGTCTTTACAGCCCCTTGAGATTGTGATTGATCATGTATGATTGATACAGACTCGAATTTTCTAAGTGCTAGCGATTGGTCACAACGCGACTCTACCCCGGACCGAGATTTGACCAAGATTGCCTCCAAGGTTGTGAAGATAGAATTTCTCACGAAATGTCTTCTTGGGGCAAGTTTACTTCAGTCTCTGGTCAACGACCTCATCCCGATCAGGTTTTTCTTCCGCTTCCATGCTCCTTTGTGCAAGTGCTCGGATGGCCCTTGGTTTTGGTTCTGGACGTGAATGTAGCTACTCTGCATGTGTCCTTGAGGTCAATGGGGAATATAGTTTGGAAAATAATAGTTTTCAATGTTCCCTCGGCAGTAAGCTGATTCCTTCATGTAGGGAAGATAAGGGATAACAACCAGCATCTGTAGGAGATTTGCCTTGGCAATTATTTTTTTTCACAAACGAGCGAACATTTTCGCATTAATTCTTACCATAAACGTTCGTTCCTACCTACCTTCACAATTCAAATCAATATTTAAGGAAAGAGGATAGGTAAAAAAATAGAAATTGTCCATTGTGATGGGACAAACATTGATAGGAAGGCAGTAGTCTCTGAAGCTGGGTTTCGAATTGCACGTAAATTGACCAAAGATTGCCCGCAAGGGTCTAACTGTGCATCAATATTTTGGAATGTTATTATAGACAATTTATTACGAAGGTGATTCGGGGCAAATCGCGAACAGATGCCGAGTAGCGAGCGAAGATGGCCTTGGAAGTGTTAGCTACGTGGTGTGATACATCGAAGCTCGAGATATCGGTGAACAAGTCTGTTTCTGACAATGAACTTTTTCAAGACAGCCCCTGAAAGGAAACCATCCAAAGATCGACCTCCTATTATCAAATATAGAGATAAAAAGACAATCGACACAAATCCAAACATATTTGGTTGTAGATATTGATCCCCAGTTGAAGTTTAATCAACATGTATTACGAGTGTGCCAGAAAGCAAAATCTCTTTTCATGAAACTGAGGCGTATTGCTGGTGCGAAACGCATTAATAAGAAGGCATTGCACGTGATTTATAAGGGTACTTTTCTTCCTATGATAACATATTGTGCTTCACCCTGAGTCAATG
>JAHLJT010008446.1:167944363-167962834 GCA_031308135.1 Acheta domesticus | reverse complement strand
GCTACAAAATGACATACTTTCTTGTTCAGTTCGTAATGGTTATGTAAAATTATGATGAATATATTGCAAAGTATACACCTACAATATTTCAGTTATCATGTATTCATTAAACTGTTTGAAAAGTAGCACGTGTCATCTCAACCCAATTTATGAGTAAAATTGAATTTTGTTGCTTACATGTCCAAACATGTACATTTAGATCACTAACATATATTTATCTCAATGACATTTAGTGGAATTTGTTTTCATCGCAATATTGTTTATAAGTTTCTTGAGTTTTAGAGACTTTCATCAATGTATTCAATAATAAACAAATTTCTCAAAATTAACCAACCGCAAAAAAAATGTAAAATAATTTATTTACAGGTATTTTCCACTACCACAAGGTTTAGTTTACCTTCCTGTAATGCATTCCTGTGACATATTGTGTTACAAACACGTCTTTTTTTGCATTTTCTCAGGTTTCCTCTTGCATAATAATTAAATGGATATGAATCTTTCAAAATATGGAAGAATAAAACCTTTTTCCTATGGAAATTCATCTTTGTTTATGAGGAAATTATGACAAATTAATCTCAGTTTAGAACAAATAGAACGTATGAAGTACAATTGGAAAATCATGCAAGAAAATAACTTTCAGATTGAAATTATTAAGTTGAATAAAATATGGGAATATTTTGTCTGCCATGCACTCATGTGAGGAAAAAAGTTTGTGCGCCCTCTGAAAATTTGACTCTGTGGAATATTGTCGCAATGGAGAAATAAAAAATTAATCTAATTTTCACAATACTATATCCAATAGAATCATAATTTTGTGAGTTTTATCACTATGAAAAAAACTACATTCGCATGCGACTTGTTGGAATTAAAGGACCTAATGGTGTCATTGTTGATTATTCTATGCACAATATTGAATGAGCCTTTTATCTATTTGAATAGCGGTGAAATCCATTTCAATTCTGTTCAATGTGTTTTTAAATTTGAATTGGACGTAATATTTTAATCTTTTAATAGCTTTGGTGGACACTATTCAATTGGTCCAGTCTCTGAGGTCTTTCCTGCCACCACCACATATTGCTGTTAGCAGTTGGAAGAATGAAGATAAACACAGGTAAATTTTATTATTGTTCATAAATCTATTGAAATTATAATATGTTCACTTTTAGAACATATAATTTTTTGGTTTTCAATATGAATAAGCAGGTTGATTCGAGAAGAAATTTCAATTTTAAAGGATCATATTTCATTGGTATTTTTAGACAAAAAATGTCGTTATCGATTTTATTTTCATTATTGTTCGTAAATGATATACTTATGAAAACCCAACAGGGACGTACAAATCGCCCATATTTTGGTGGCCACGACTGTAACAAATCATTAACTGTCGTACAAATGAATTCTCTTCTTAGTGGCTGTCAAACATTTGTTCTACATGCTTTTCAGTCTCGACGGTAAACTGCTGTTCGTGCATTTGAAGACATCCATTCGTTTCTCCTTTCTCTCTATTTTCTGGAAAATAATACGCTTTTCATGTGATCTTCCGCATGGTTGGATCTTTTAACAGAAGATAAAGCTTTCATTCATCCCATGAGAATTATATAGGTCCTTTCCACAAACCACAAATTCTTTTTCAATTAGAAAATCTCGATTAATCAGGTTTAGGTTTGGATCGCCCGGTTTCAACACAACGATGTTTAAATCCCTCTGACATTTTGCGACGTATATCGTTTGCTAAATAGGAAAATTCATATTCATTGTGCCCTCTAAAGCAACACTTCAAACTTACGATATAATGGCTGGTGAAAAGTATCAATGATGTTATCACTGTGCTGTTAAATAAAAATGGTTCAGGCTGTGGTATGTTACTAATTGATCTTTTAGAAATATTTCGTCCATTGTTACATTAAGTACAGCTGCTAACTACAAACTCTGCGGAAATGAACCGCAACTTTTTTTTTTAGCCCAGTCGGCAAGTACTGGAAAGGGGCCCTGGAAAATGTCATAAAAAACGTTTTCTTCGTTATGTTCTATGCTCCCAGGCACTAGTTATAACCTCAATTTTTGGCCCACTCAAATTGTATGCTAACGATTTGCTATAAGTGACAAAAAAACTGTATTTTTCTGACATTTTTAGTTTTTCCTGTAACTCTTTACCCTTAAGTTCGGTAGAAAAAAAAATTAAATGAAGTTGGAATATAATATTTTCTACAACTTTTGTATTAAATATTTTTTCCTAACCTGTACTCTAAGCGAGTTAAAGATCTTATAAAGAGGCTAAAGTTTCAAGATCAGTATTAAGTGGTTGCACCTGGCCGGCCACAAGCTCTTCGGCCTTCTTCTTCTTCTGGGTATTATTTACAGTAGCATTTTTATACACTTAGTATATTCTTCTTTATATTTTAGTTTTGTAAATATAAGTTTTTAGCATTGTAGATTATAGTTACTCCTTATGTAATGAGCTTGTGATTGCTTTAGTTGTACTGCAACCCTACATTGGTACCCTCGCCCCAAGGTAAACAATCCATATCAAATTCTATCTACGTAGCCGCGGAGGTAGTCATGGACAATCCTCGATCCGGAGAGGAGCGCATTGACGCATCACTAGCAATTAGAACCTTGGTATCTGTGTGATTGGCGCAAAATCCCACGGCGGCGCGGGAGAGACTCTATCACGGCGGCGGGGCCTCGTTTGAGTACGTAAGAGGCTAATATTCCACCATCTCTCGCTGTTGACCTACATTTTAACAGTATGCCATGACGGAAAAAATATTTGTTAACGGGCGTTTTCAGTCGCGTGTTGATTTCAATGGAACTGTGAATTTAGCATTTCATCTCCAATTGAAATAGCATTTAGCAATCAATTTGCAATTCTTGTTAAAATTGTAATTGTGGAATGTTCAACTCCGCCACAATGAGCGGACCCTTCCGGGTTGTCCTAGTGTATATTTCAAAATTGTTTATAAAATTGTCAGTTGTTGCAAAATTAATTCGCGGTTTTAGGCTCTGGAACATTGGGATCCTCCCCACGTTAGATTTTGCAAAAATTGGAAGTTGTTTAAAATTTGCAAATTTTCCAATTTTTTTGTCTCATCTGAATGGCAGTTAAACGAGATAAAAAATTCGTAATCCGGTCACACCTTTCGTTCTCGAGATAAATAATTGTGTATAAGAAATTAGCATTTCAAAATAACCACCTTTTTTTGCACTTTTCGCCCTTCTTACATAAGTATACTGAAAATAGTTTTGCTATGTCTAGTTTTGTTTGCTCACTATAGACGCTTAAAAATGAGCGGGGTCGTATATCATCGGGCGTATGTCGTGGATGAACTGTAACTCGGAGCTAATTTTTGTCATTTTTTTTCGAAAACAAAACAAGTTAAGTTTATTGGTGTTATCGCAGGTTTATTTAAGAAACAATTTTCGACTTGAGACAAGTTGGTGAACATTGATGCACACTAACTATGGCTCCTTTTTAACGCTTGAAACACTCCATTTTATTCTAAACACAGTACAACATCCGTTTGAATGTTTTAATTCGTGTAACCCTCCGTTACACGCGCTGTGTTTGTGGCGCGAGTACACGCGCGCGGATTGAGACACACAAACTTAATACTCTCCCTTTCTCCAAATTTGATAGCGTGTTTTTACAGGATTTTGTGAATATCAAATAGACCCTTGTTGCAAAAATATCACTGAATTGTTGGAATTTTTAAATGTTCTTATTAGATTAAAATTTATTTGATGCAATATTTGCTGATTTGGGATAACACATTTCTCTGAGGCAATGTGGTAGCGAAAAAAATTAGAAAATAGAAAAAATCATGACGATAGTAGTAGTAGTAATAATAATAATAATAATAATAATAATAATAATAATAATAATAATAATAATAATAATAATTAGTATTTCGGACTATTGGACTGGACTAAGAAAGAAGTGCCCATCATGGATCGAGAAACCAGAAAACTGCTTACAGTGCATCATTTTGCACATCCTCGAGCTGATGTACATCAGACCTGCACAGCATTTTGCACTTTCACTGACCTCAGGAGCTGCGTGCGGGCAACTCGGGTGCAAATGAGAAAATCGATGAAGGGTGGGGATGAGACCCAATCTAGGAGTAGGGACCACCAATCAGAATGCGCAATTCAAAAGATGGCACGTAAATTTAAAGAGCAATCGGCAAGAATATGACGGTCATATACAGTTCAAGTAATATTGTATTTTGTATTATATTGCAAATGTTTGTTCTCGGTATATGACAGGGCGAAATATGAAACTACAACGAATTATACATATTAGATTTCGACACCAAGAATTATAATTGCTTGTAGGGCTTATAATGTAATTCGCTTTGCTACGATGTAATCACAAATTTAGTGTTGTGCTAAACAAAAAATTTTGACACTGAATTGTTTTTGTTTGATGATGACAGCATTAAACTATTTTTTATTATCTATGTTTAATTGAGTTAGACGGTTTTCTCAAAGCAAAAACATATTGTTCTTAAAACAATCATGATTATTTTCTGTTCTAATTTCTGACAAGAGAGTAGAGTCGTGTACGAGATCATATAAAAATATAAAGCCCTTTGCATTCTACTTAACCAATACCCATGATTATCTTATGATTGTCCGTAACATATCGTCACAAAAGTTTGCTCGTTGATCTCTTTTATTCAGTTTCATAATAGGGAAATGGTCACAAATGTGCTATTAAACATTACCCTTCTTGGAATTGCGACATATTCTATTTTATGTCAATCTTGATGTGAGAGATTGCGCTCATGTTTTTGTTCATTTTTCTATGATTTGGAGATTATAACGTTCCGGTGAACAATCAATTATTAAATTGCAATTTTGTGTTTGATAGAATTAAATAATATTTTTTCTTATATACGAAGGTCGGCTGAAAAGTAATGCACACTTGCTTATAACTCGAGAATGAAATGAGATATTCACAAAATTAAAGAAAAGCATTAAAGTAGAATTCTTTACCTTTCAAATGACATATTTATTTTTCCACATAGTCGCCATCTCGCTCCACACAGCGCTCCCACCGCTGAACCCATTTTTCAAATCCGTTCCTAAAGAATTCTTCCGGTTGTTTTCGTATCCAACTGCTTACAGCGGCCTTCACTTCTTCATTATTGGCATATCTGTTTCCCTTAAGGTCCCTTTTTAATAGAGAAAATAAGTAAAAATCACACGGAGCCAAATCCGGGGAGTATGGAGGATGAATAACAACATCAAATTTCAGGCGCTCCAACGCTTCTTGAGTGGCGTGTGACGTGTGCGGTCTTGCATTGTCATGGTGCAGTAAAACTCGATCAGTGGTGCATCGTACTCGTCGAACACGCTTCCGTAATGTCTGTAATGTCTGAATGTAGCGTTCCGAATTTACAGTACACCCTTTTTCGAGGTATTCCATCATCACAGCTCCTCGAGCGTCCCAGAAAGCAGTGAGCATAACCTTGTTCGCTGAAGGCGCCGTTTTGAATTTTTTAGGCTTCGGTGAATCGTAATGTCGATACTCCATACTCTGCCTCTTTTCTGTTGGGTCGTAATGATGAATCCAACTTTCGTCTCCAGTCACAATTTTGAAAAGAAAATCGTCTCCTTCGCGTCGATAACGTTCCAAAAGTTGTTCACAAGCTTCTTTTCGTTGGCGTTTGTTTTCATCCGTAAGCATACGCGGTACCCAGCGTGAACAAATTTTTCGATAGCTCAACTTTTGAATAATGAAGCCTACTCTTTCTTTTGATATTCCTAAAGCATCCGCAATTCGTTGTTGAGTGATTCTGCGATCACTTTGAATGAGATTGTCCACGCGAGAACGATGCTCATCATCGGTAGCAGAAATTGGTCGTCCACTGCGTTGTTCGTCAGAGATATTCAACTTACCCGGCTCGGAATTCCTGCTTTTTATGGCCCACCTATTCACAGTGCTTCTGTCAACCGTCTCAGCTCCATAAACAGCCTGTAAACGCTGATAAATTTCCGTAGGCGTAATGTTTTCCGCCGTCAAAAATTCAATCACTGCGCGTTGTTTCAACCGCGTGCACATAGTGGCTGTTTGGCTTGCCATTTTAACACGTATGAACGCGCAACCGTTTAACCGATTGTTACGAAACTTGGAACATATGGAGGGGAAGGTTGTGGCTATCAAATGAGCATGCGCGCGCATCTGTATGCTATTTTGTTCGCCCGTTACGAGCAAGTGTGCATTACTTTTCAGCCGGCCCTCGTATAAGCATATATTTTAAAGCTATTGCATTAAAATATTGCTTAAGAGTCACAATGAGTACGTTATTTTCTTTAAAAAAAAATAGAAAATGAAAATACATACAGTGGTGGATACAAAGGTGGATATACAGTAGTGCACAGAACGTAAACAGTGAGTTATGACCCTGGTAACTTGAAATACTAGACGTAATCCATTTAAACAAATGGGCATAAATTTTGAAGCATATTAAATGCTCAGGCATTCAATCTACGCGCCGCGTCGTGCTACGTCAGACGTCTCCCCTCCCCGCAAAGCTTCCTACTCCCCACTACTTGCACTTTCGGCGCTGCCACGGGCAGACGACCGGCTCGCAAGTGCAGAATGCCTGCGGGAGCAGGCGTTGTGCAGGTCTGATGTACATGGACCATGTGTCACGCAAGGAAGAAGAGGCCTCAGACAAATGAGACCTCCTGGCACAACGCAATAGTCGGGATGGGAAAGTATGTAGTTAGCCATCAAGATGACCAACTAATAAGGCAGGTCATGAAATCTGACCGAATAATGGGAAACAGAGTCATTGTAAGTGTGCCTATGCAAGACACGCAAGACATGCAAGACACGCCGAATGACAGAGGCACTTAACTTCTGATGCTATTTAACATGAAATGTGATCCACAAAAAATATTAAAGAAATCGTGGAGAGGCAAACCACTCCACGGACAATATTTGAAACGAATGAACAATGTACAGATCAATAAAGATCATTTATACGGCAAAGGGGAAGAAAGAAGCTAGAATCAGAAGCACTTGTAATAGCTGCCCAAGATCAGGCCTTGAGAACACGACATTATGATAAAGCGGTTCTCCAAATTTCCCAAGACAATAAATGCCGCATTTGCCAGGAACACGTAGAAACCATTGATCATATTGTCTCCGCCTGTTTAATCGTAGCAAAGAACTTGAAAATACTTGAAAAAACTGAGAAAATACTTGAAAAGACACAAGGTGTATAGCTACCACCACTGGCAGATCTGTACCGCCCTCGAAGTTCCAAACACATGCCCCAAGTGGTACGAACACTCACCAAAACCGGTGACGTCTGTTGGATTGTGTAGAATATTGTATGACTAACAAATCCAAACAGATCGCACGATAACGGCAAACAAATCTGATATAGTTATCCGGGATGTAGAGAAAAAATCTTGTCTACTTGTCGATGTTTGCTGTACTTTGTGATCAAAACGTCGTTACCAAGGAGGCAGAGAAACGTCATACATACAAGAGTTTGAAAATAGAGATCAGCCGAATGTGGGGCGTAAAAGCACAGGTCGTACCTATAGTCATCGGAGCTCTGGGATTTGTTCCGAAGAATTTGTGTAAGAACTTGGCTAAACTCCCGGTAAATGCAAAAGACTGGGAAGTGCAAGAAATCGCTTTATTTGGAACAGTCCACATTTTGCGCAAAGTATTGTAGAGGCACCGACAGTCCCTAGATCTGCTGAAATAATAATAATAATAATAATAATAATAATAATAATAATTAGTATCGATTTAAAAATAAGTTAGTTCAAATTATTTAAAATAAAAAATGCTGTCAAAAAGATAATGATGAGCCCTTGTGATCTGAATTTGGTGAGCATTTCATCTCAATATCTTTAACCATTTAGGTTAGAATATATTAAAGGTGGACTTTTTATTGTGTCACGGACATGGGGTCGATGGAGTAATTAAATTATTCTATCTTAAAAACTGTGGTGAGCAAATTTTATTTCGAAAGCTACACATGGCCGGTGGTATCAGGTTGGAAAAGTTCCGAGGACATGCGCTCAGCAGGAACTCAGCGCGAGCCTTGGGCCCCGCACCCCGCACCCCGCACCTTCCTCCCACTTACGGTGGCTAAGGCGCGTCAACTCGTCTGGTAGTTTTTGGAAAAAGGGCTTCGCAGCGTAAATTATATTTGAAAAGGAGTCAGATGCCATTTACAGATCGAAAATCGGACCATATGTTCAAACGTTATTGGTAAAGTAAATTTTGCTTATTTGGGTGCTGCCACGTAGTGGCGACAAATTGAACGAGTATCGATACATTTATCTTTAAACGTCTTTTGCACTATTCAACAAAAAAATAATTTAAAAAAATTGGAGACATTTGTTTAAAAATTTTGAAATTGTTCGAAGGGCTTCATGTACTGCAAGTACCCCCCCCAAATTGAAATACCGGATTCAAATTTCATGGGCCGCGATATGAGCCACGATTTGGTTTTAACGGATTGGTTGCATTGTGCTCTTCGTAACAACCATTCTGTACGTGCTTTGCACGCTCTACTGTACATATGTATACATTTGTTTCACTGAGTATTTTTGTTTGATCTTTGTTTGAAATGGTGAGTCTATATATGTTTTGATTATATGGAGTACTATTCTTCATTAGAATAACATAATTCTGTACAATAATTTTTGTTTGATTAATATCTTTCTTTGTATCTACTTATTCATATTCTTTTCAATCTATATTATATCTCCTTTACATTACTATTTCTAGCTTGAAGATTGGGAAAAATTATACCCCGAAACGTGGCTCTGTAAACTCTTCTATATTTTATTGCTCTGAAGATATGAATAAAACGTTTTATGATATATAAACTGTCGATAAATACGTGGCCAAATTCAATTAATAATATATACTAGTTAACCTCTAAATTTGTGAAACCTGATTAGTAGGCCTAATATCGATAGCAGAATTCATTTTGGAAAAATATTCTTACTTGCGTGTAGAAACTTATTCACGGTAGGACCGACATTATCCGAAACCTATCTAAGGAATACGGTACTTCAAACCCTGAGTTTGCAAGAGCTTCGAGATCGACTTTCCAGCTCAAAAAATACTTTCTTAAGCATTTCAGGGCTCTGGATATTAGTTAGTTACCTATACTTTATAGAAAAAAATCCGTGTTTTCTTTGAAACTGTTTTTTGTACAAAATTTTACACTCAAGAAATCAGTTGCGAAAGAGAGTACTTGACTAACATAGTACGATTAAGTATTGAACAGAAACTAGTGGTGCTACAATATGGCACACTCTTTCCCGTATTAGATTTCTATTTCCTTGGGTCTTCGCTAACTATTCGGAATTGCCACAAACTCTTTCTTGCCAGCTGACATCTATCACCGCCAAAAGTATATTTTTTTGCCATTTTCTAAATTTTTCGGTTTCTATTGGTAGAACGGAAACATTAATTTTAGAATATTAAAGAACACAAAAACCTAGTCATAAATGGCAATTTTCTTTTAAAAATTGTGTGCCGTTTAAGACAAAATGGTGTTTTAGCGCTACTAAAAATACGAATTTGAAGCTCATTTTCGCAGAAAATGTTTGAGTTTTCAAAATATTTTATTTGAAGTTATTTGAAGCACTTACACTCACACATATAATAATGTTTACAAATTGCTGGTAATGTGCATATTAAAGATGTGAGAGATTAAAAAAAATACAATTATGTAATTTTTGAAAAAACAAAAAAATAACTCAAAATAAACTTTACGCTATACTAAAGAGTGTAATTAGCACTATCCGTTACAAAAGTTTGAAGAGAAAAAATTTGCAGCCATATATGAGAAAATGGCGTTTGAGCATTTCTGAAAATGCAAACTTTTGAGCTACTTTTCACAGAAAACTGTTGTGTTTTCGAGAAACTTTACTTGACAATATTTAAAGCACAGTACTCGTAAATATAATAATGTGAAAAAATCGCCGCAATGTATATATTATCGACGTGAGAAACATGTGAATAAATTTACATTTTTGTAATTTTTGAAAAAAACAACCTATAGAGCAATATGGCTTGCATGTCATCTGATAGAGTACATTTACCACTATCCCTACCAAAAGTTTAAAGAAAAAATTTGGTGTGATTTTTGAGAAAATCTTGTTTTTGTAATTTTTTTAAAATTGCACATATTGCACGCAATATTACACGAAAACTACTATAATTTTGAAAACATTTACATGACCTTATGAAATAACTCAATATGCAGAACAAATTTTATTTGAAGAAAAAATCTTCAATTTTGTAGTTGGACAAAGACGCCGAAAAAATTCAAACTTTCACAAATTTCGAAAATTCAGAGTTATCCGTGAAAATCGGACCTATGCCATGTTAATAAGTGTATTTTACTCTATTCATACAAGAAATTTAATGAAACATTTGGTGCAGTTTTTGAGAAAATTTTGAAAATCCCCGGGGGGCTTCAAATAAAGTACCCCGAAATTTTGAAGAATCTTTTTCAAAATCTCAAAGCTTTGACTAGAATCAGATCGACCGGGAAATATCCATTTTGGAAGAAATCGTATGTATGGTTTAGGCGCTAGCAGTGTTCACAGACGGACGGACAGACAAGAACGGATGGACGGACGGACGGACGGACAGACAGACGGACGTTTTCCTTTCAATTGGTTTTTTCGGTATCAAGGACCCACAAAACAGGGTTTTCTGGCTACACCAAGTGTTAGGAGATTTTTTTTTCTTAATTTAGCAAATTGTTTTATCCACTTCTTCGTTTTCACAGCCCGGCAATTAATTTTTTCCGCCGAAAAACGGCCATTTTTTCGCGCAGCATTACATAACTTTCCCTATACTACGAATATCACTCCGTGTATACGTACGTATACGGGAAAGTAAAAATGTGTTGTAATGGGCGAAAGAGAACCGGGACAAAATTTGTATTGTCAGCCCCGGAAGACACGACAGGGTGTGTAGTTACCTCCACTGACAAATCTGTACCGCTCTCTAAGTTCCAACTCATGCCCAAGTGGTTTGAACAATCACCACAACCGGTGGCGTCTGTTGGACACCATACAATATTGTACGACTTACATATTCAAACTGATCGCACGATAGCGGCAAACAAACCGGATATTGTTATCCGGGATGTGGAGAAAAAATCGTGTTTATTTGTAGATGTGGCTGTGCCTTGCAATCAGACGTAACCAAGGAGGCAGAGAAACGTTTTAAATACAAGAGTTTGGAAATCGAAATTACCCGGATGTGGGACGTAAAAGCATTGGTCATACCGATAGTCATCGGAGATCGGGGATTTGTTTCGCAAAATTTGTAAGAACTTGGCTAAACTCCAGTGGCGTAGCCTGAATTTTGGCTTAGGGTATGTAACTCGAGAAATTGGAAATAATTTAAAACTTTAATTATAATTTAAATATTTCTCATTCACCAATACTATTTCTGTCACTTTGATCAATTAGAGCACACAAATATTTTGCATATTTACAATAAAAACTGATCAAGTAAAAGTAATAATGGCTCATGTACTTCATGTAGTTTTACCTGGTTGAAAGTTAGAAAAATTTGACTTATGTTCACGACCTAGCATAAGATAAATGTGTGTCCTCATACGTCAATAATAAGAGCACTATTAAACCCAATGATTTTCAAAATTGTCCAATTTCATATCATTTTGCAACCCAATAGAATTGGCATAATTTATAAAATAGAAAGCAATAATCTATAATAAAATATAATAGGAAAGAGAAAATCAATCAGTTTACAGACACGTAATGAAAAACAATTGACAGTTGTCCTTTTGCTGCTTACATCAAGGGTTTAATCCAGTATGGCGGAGACGAACGAGGCTTTAGAAATTTTATTTTTAATTTCACGGGACATTACCGTGCTTACACTTGAAATCCAATGAATCTGAATATCTTGGTGAGATTGCACGAAACACTGGAATTTTCATATCATCCTTGTCAGTTTCATCATATTTCACTTATATATTCCATGAAATTTTCTCTATTTGATGATCCCTTATTTCATTATGGCTAGAAAATACAAGCCCTTGTCTTCCAAAAAAAGCGTACAACTCGAATCAAGTGTGACAGAATTTCCGTATTTTCCCTTATATCACCGTTGTATTGCTCATACATAGCCTGTGTTAGCTGTTTAAATACAATTCTATCCTCGCATATTTTTTTCAAATATTTTTAACTGTTTCTCACGTGCTATAATTTGTCTACGGCACAAAAATACGACTCCATAATTATGTAGACTTTTGGATCGCGTGGTGCTCGCCATTCCAGGGCACAGATGTGGGTTGCACAGTCACATACCCTTGTGCATTCAACCAGCACAATCCCTAAACTAAATTGGCTATGAATATATAGTTGCTTAAATGCATTAAAAATTAGGTAACAAAATTTAAATAAAGCGACAATGATCATTAATTACCTCGTTCTCTTACAAACACCGAAGAGAACAATGAAGTTTCGGAAAGTTTCGCTTTTTCGTAGGCACCACGGTAGGCAACCTGGATGTAATGGGTCACGGTGCATCTGATTCACAGCACAGGCTAGGCGGCATTTCAGAATAATTCGTTCATTCTTCTGAAGAATCGAATTCTCAACGGCGCAATGTTTGAAATATAATGAAATATTTTGTAGTAGAAAAAGAAAATAACAAATTGACAATTTACAATAATTTTAAAATAAAATAGCTGATATTGTCAGGGTAGTAACACATCATCCACATCCATGGACGCTACGCCCCTGCTTAAACTCCCAGGTCATTCACAAGATTGGAAGTGCAAGACATGGCTTTATTTGGAATAGCTCACATTTTGCGCAAAGTATTGTAGAGGTACCAACAGTCCCTAGATCTGCTCCTTAGGAATCTGATTGGCAAACTGGAGTAGATTGGATATTCAGCCGACGCATATCTTTAGTCGTGATGTAGAGGAATAATAATAATAATAATAATAATAACCGCGAATATTCTGGATGATTGGAAAATTGGTCATATCCACCCGTTATTTAAAAAAGACAAATCAAATGTAAGCAATCTCCATCCTACCAGAGATATATATATATATATATATATATATATATATATATAAAATTCTATCGGTGTGTCTCTTGAAGAGAACACAAGAACAATTAGAACCCACATAAGCAGAATATCAAGCAGGATTCAGATTAAATAGGTCATAAACAGAACAAAATTTTCAACCTCAAAACCATAGTCAAAATTCGAGCACTGAGGCAAAAGCCCCTGGTATGCACATTTGTTGATATTAGAACTGCATACGACTCAGTAGACATACCTTCATTATTCCAAATTTTAGAAGAAAGAGGATTAGATCCCAAAATACGAGAACGTATAAAACAGACTAATTTGCACGAAATCCAAAGGAAAATTCGTGGGAAAAATCTCAGAACCCTTCGAAAGTCAAACGGGTGAAAAAGGTGATGGGCTCTCTCCTCTTCTGTTCAGTATCGTTCTAGATAAGGTTTTGGAAGAATGGGAGAGAGAACTCCAGAAGCATGGATTTTATAAAGCCAATCTCACTTGCCTTTCCGAAAAACAACCTCTACCTACCGTACCTCGCATTCGAAAACAATCTGGCGATATTAGCAGAGGACGAGGAGACAGCAATCAAACAGTTCGAGATGCTTAAATTATATATATTGAAACGAATTGTTATCACGGAGGTGATAACAATGCGTTCCGATAGACTATGAATTCAAACTACGCGGCAGCAGCCGGCGGTGTAAGGGAGAGAACCGGAGTCGGAGTCGGTTCGGCGCGAGGGGCCGAGGGCGGCAAGGCGCAGGCAGTAAGAAAGAGAACGTCCTAGGGTGCGGATGTGCACGGTAGTGGAGGAAAGTTTCGGGAATGCAAACGCGCGAAGGGTGACGACAGGTTCCTCGGATGAAGACGGATGAAGTGACACAGACTGTCGATAGTGACAGTAATGCATTCAGGCGTGGTGCCGCAGAATTAGGAAAGTTTTGACTACATAAAGTAAGTAACGGATGCGGAGTTGTGACCCGAGAAGTGAGGCAAGACACGTCGACCAAGAGATCGTGATAGAATAATGGAAGTGGGGGAGAAAACGGAACAATCCATCCGTGTTCGAGCTGAATAATAGTGAATCCGGTGAGCCATAGACTAGAATAATTGCTGGAGTTGAAACCTTGCGGGCGAACACTGTAGTAACATTGCAGCAGCGTTGGATAGCACGACGACGACCGGGAGTGGCGTGAGAACGGTGGCGGAGGGGCTCCGGTCTCCCGAATGCGGCCGAAGCTAACGAGTCTTCCCGAAGGGCTTGGCGGCGAACGGCGCGCGGACGGCTGGCCGACGAGGCGAGTAACCAAGGCGGCGTGGCGGGACCTCCCTCCCCTTTCGTCGGCCCTCCCGGCGAGACGAAGAGGCCCGAACACATCAGCACGGCGCCCGGTGCCGGCTCGCCAGCGGAAGAGCAGTGGAGGAATTCGTTTCTCAGGTTGGAACGGCGCAGGTAGAAGGGTGGGAAGGGTAGCTAGGGAAAGGCAGTTTGCCCTTGAATGATGTTAATTTTATATCGAGGTTTCTTTATTGTTTTCTAATGAAGATAAGCATGGGATAAGGAATATTAAAAGCCACATAATTGTAAAACAACTAATGGTAAAATAAAAAGGAAAATTTGTCAACTACATTTTCTAGTGCATGCATGATCGTAACCGAAGCCCATTCCCGAACAAGCATCCCGGTCCCTTATATTTATTCTTGATTTTGTGTAGAGTCCATTCACGACTCGTCTCAATATATATATATATATATATATATATATATATATATATATATATATATATATAGTTTTAGTTACCATACTCCTCCGAAACGGCTTGACCGATTTTGATGACATTTTATATGTATATTCAGTAGGTCTGAGAATAGGTTATCTATTTTTTATACCCCTAAGTGAGAAGGGTGGTCCACGCCAATTTTTTTATTTTTTCGGACAAAACTTTTACGCAACCCGCTACACACAGTATTATTTCACACAGAGGTGTATTTCACACACGGTTTGTATTTCACCCACGGCGTTTCTCTATATTACGCACCTGGTCAGCGGCGTGCAGAATCTGCTACTAAATGTGAATAATACGGAGAAAGAGAGAGAGACGGAGAAGAGGGAGACACGGAGGAAGAGAGAGAGGGAGACGGAGAAAGAGAGAGAGGGAGACTCGGAGAAAGAGAGAGGGAGACTCGGAGAAAGAGAGAGAGGGAGACACGGAGAATGAGAGAGAGGGAGACACGGAGAATGAGAGAGAGGGAGACACGGAGAATGAGAGAGAGGGAGACACGGAGAATGAGAGGAGAGGGAGACACGGAGAATGAGAGAGAGGGAGACACGGAGAATGAGAGAGAGGGAGACACGGAGAATGAGAGAGAGGGAGACACGGAGAATGAGAGAGAGGGAGACTCGGAGAAACAGAGAGAGGGAGACACGGAGGAAGAGAGAGAGGGAGACACGGAGAAAGAGGGAGACACGGAGAAAGAGGGAGACACGGAGAAAGAGAGAGGGAGAGACGGAGAAAGAGAGAGAGGGGGACACGGAGAAAGAGAGAGAGTCGGGGAGAAGAGAGAGAGGGAAGGAGAAAGAGATATAGGGGCAGAACAACGTCTGCCGGGCTCAACTAGAAAAATGTTTGTTTCCGCGATACATTGTTGCGTTAGGTTTGAGGACTCTTAAGCATATTAGAGACTAATATATCATTAATACTATAATTAGCAGAAAAAACAGCAATTACTATTTGACTACAGGTAGAAATGACATTGGGACTAGAAGCTTTGTTTTAATAATTTGTGTTGTTTGTTGCTGCGAAATGTTTAATTAACCTTAATTAATTAAAGTTAGTTAGGATTCGGAAGTTGATATTAAATTCTCGAATGTACAAAAGGGGGAACAGATTCATTGTTGAACAGTTAAAAATGTGTACATGTATTTTATAACGAATGTTTAAATGATTGTCCTTTAGAGAATATTTATTTATTATCGTTAATTATTTTCTCCGGCCGTCTTTTAATATGTTTGAGTCCTAGATTTTCGGCGTTACTGCCATGTAGTGCAACAATAGGTGAAGATAACCCTGATTGATTTACATGATATAATGATGTAAGTATCCCCGCCAGGCGTCTATCGGCGTCATTTCTGACCAGTGTTGCCAGATGGACCACATTTCCGCAGTGTTGCCAGATGTACCTAATCCGCATTAAGCGACGCTTCTGACCCAGTAAGCAGCACGGAGTAGGGATGAGATCGTAATAGTGACGCTTACAATTATCATTTTTCTATTTCGGTGTAATTTTTAAATAATTTATGATTAATTTGCAGGGCTATAATGAAAAACGTTGTCGAAGCCATCATTTTAAATAGCAAATTTCGAGGTGATATTATATTACTGCCACGGATCTCTATTATACCCACAGATATGTCAATTCAATTTAAATGTATTCAATTTCCGTTAAGATTGGCATCTGCGATGACTATCAATAAAAATCTTAAGACCAAACGATGTCTGTTTGTCTTAGATTTGAGCACATCATGTTTTTCACACGGTCATACGTGGCATGCCATTGCCCTCTGGAATTCTAGAGGGCTCTGGGCATGCTCTCGAATGGACAAACCATCCAGTTCATTTCTCTTAGCTAAAGATGGGATAAAAAATATTGTACTCTCTATTGCGTTGAGGGATTGATATTGTTTTTTAGTAAAATTATCATAGTTAGCGATGTGTATAATTGATAAAAATAAATTACAATAAATTAAAAATATAAATGTGTGGTACTATGTTATTTTTATATTCCATCACAGTTCACAGCGCTCCATGCCTCTTCAATTCATTTATACCGCATCCTCAAACACTGACAATAAGTTAGTCATTTTTTTTCTACTAAAATAATTCTAGGAATAATTTATATGGCAAACAACGTTTGCCGGGTCAGCTAGTATATATATATATATATATATATATATATATATATATATAATATATATATATACACACATACCCAAAATCCGTTTTTATACGTATAGATTCAAACTTGAAAACTTGTTGCACCCGCCAAAAAAAAACTGCACTCCATTGCACAAATTATGACTACACCCAAGGTCGTAGCGTGTCATACATTTTTGTTTTTATGAATGTGTATTCAACTTAAACATTTCTTAATTTTAGGAAAAGTGGAATAGAAGAATTGTGTGACCCTGTTCGAAAGATTGAATGATCCGAGCCATTGTACAGCCCAGTCATCTCCGAAGTTGAAAGAAATGAAGATGGTGCTGGAGACAATATTGTAGACTTATTAACGACTATAGGTGAGTGACACGCAATAACTGTGATATGAATTTGAAAATAATGAGTACATTTCCACTTTAATTCCAGTAATGTCAATAATTTTGTTTTTTGTGCTCGTGACTTAAACACTTATTCCGAAAGAATTATCAGGGGTGTTTCTCCAATTATGATTGTAATATTTTTAGAACATAGAAATTTGAATTCTACTTCATGTATTTAGTAATTATCTTTTTCTCTGCTCATGTAAGTGGCATCTATTGAATACTGTACTTGCATCACAAATTGTCCATATCTATTGAGGAGCTAGTCACGTGAATGATTTCAATATATTCCCTCTACAATGTTAATAAAAGTCAGTTATTTAAAATTTAAATTTTGTATTAGAAATAATTTTTCTATTTCAACTTATGCAATTGTAGATTCTCTTAATCTCACCATGTCTTTAACATATGCATGAAGGTTGTATTGTTCTCTTAATAGTGAGTGTTATCAGTGAAAAGAATTATATTTAACTCGAAGTATTAAAAATAAAAAAGTTTCTCCATCATAAATTTACTACCGACATTAAATATATACGAAAAATGTGTGGAATTGAACTTTATTATATGAATTGTGTGGATATGTTCGAAAATAAGAAAGTAATGTCAATAAAAATATTTGTATAGAATAATTACTTGTTACATATTTCTTATGAAAGATTTTTAAAAATGGACGCAGTACTTACTTTTTCGTATGCTGTAAAGTTTATGGACATTGATGTACAGTAAACTCGCAATTATTCGAGTAAACTGAGGCTCCGGGTTAACCGATGCATTTAAAAAAAATATTGGCAAAAAGAACAAGAAGTTCATAAAAGAATTCTAGTAATAATTGTACGGCGCGTGCACTACGAGACGTCGCGGAACTTCCTCGAATTCGATAAGTCATCAGATCACTCGTCGACCATTAACTTGTTTTCATATCGCACTCCTTGCACTAGTTGTCTATGAATTCTGTTCCATATTTATATTTTGTTTTGTAATTTGTGTTTTTTACGTCTGACGCGGATTATTCTCATTGCGGATTATTCGATTTTCTCGAATCCGAGTATTTCGGTCCCATTTACCTCGGATA
>JAHLJT010008446.1:167912392-167938367 GCA_031308135.1 Acheta domesticus | reverse complement strand
AAGATGAAACTGAGTAGCTGGAGAACTTCCTACTGGACATAGAGGAAAGATGGCGGCCATGGTCGTCTGCTAAAATTAGTACCTGTTTGCTCGGCTCAGTAGGATTGTCTTTGTTTTCAAGTGGGCTAGAGTGTGTAGCGTGTTTTGATTTTAACGCACTTCCTATCCTGTTTGTTCTGGTTTGTGCATGCATTTATCGATGATAGAGGAGGGTTGTGGAGATCAGGAAGGCGAGGAAAATCTGTCTTATAATCTAAACCACTAAACTTGTTTTGGTTGCGACAGGATGTGGTGTCTTGTGTGCAGTCACGGGTGCACGGTTTGGAAGATTCGCAGTGTTGTCGACTTGTACCCAATTGTCTGTGTAGGAAACGATCTCTTCCAATCTTCGAATAGGATGATCTATATTGTTAATGGTATGTGCGAAGGCTTTCAGAATGTCAGCTTTGACAGTGTAGAGAGTAAAAAGGCTAGATCGGGCAGTGGGCATGTCAGGTAGAGTTTTAATATATGTAATAAAAGTGGAAATAAATATAAGAGCACTCTGATAAAAGCAACAAGCACCTAGTTTAATATTTTGATAGTGAAAGATTGATGTTTATACAATAAATTGAAAATGATTTTATACGAGAATGAGAAGGTACGCTTTTCACAAAATCGATTGAAGCAGGTACTTCCAAAGTTTGGCAATGTGATTACGTAGATTGTTGTCCAATTAAGCTCCAACTATTTAACACAACCATTTATAATTGAACGAAAAATAGATTAAATATATTAATTGAAAATTGTCTTGAAAATATAGAACAAAATGTCAAGCAAAAATTCAAAACTATTCGACACGCCGTCCTTCTAACGTTCAAATCAACGGAACCGTCATTCGTCAGAAATATACGAGTAGTAAATACTTCAGTAATTAAATTAACACATTGATATATCGAAAATAAACTCAATAAACTCAATGAAACATGTTTTGACACTTCCACCAACTCAAATCCGTTAAAGTTTCAGTGACCTTTTAAAATTCGTAATCTGCTGGTTCGTCTTGGTTATAGCAAAAAAAACCAACAACAACAACACTCGGAATCATACTTCCAGTTAACCTGCGTAAGTAATGAAGGCACTTAAACACAGTCACATTGCTAAAAATAATAGATACATCACAAAACTGTTACAAGCACTGCCAGATGTGTTTGTCTCGTACGATGTCGTCAATCACTCCAATGAGACCAACAACGCGACTTAATATTTTAAATATCTTTACAATGGAAACATTGGACTTCTTTTTTAGTGTCGGAATCGTCATTTTTAACATTTTGCACTTGTATATTTTTCTCCCGAACTATTCGGAATACGTACAAATGTATTACTATCTCTTTTCTTTATTGACACGCTTTATAAACTGTTCTTGCAGATAAATATCGCAGGTTTTAAATTTAAAATATTTTCGAACTTCAGCAAAATTTTCTAATGCTTAAATATTACCGATTTCTCTATCATTTGTTCTTTGGCAACAATGAGAACATACCTTTTGATTTGCTCCGTAACTAAAAGATCGTTTAAATTATTTAAAAATCTATTCCGAGTCCTGTAATCCAACTTTGCTAATTACACTTTACAATATATGTCAAATCTGTCCAAGATTTATCCAGCGTTTTGCGCACACAATAAAATTACTGTCTTAACTTCTCAGATTTTGATTTAAATTTCTCTTTCAGCAACTGGACTATTTGATCTAATCGACATCATTATCTTTCGGTTCACAAATTAAATATTGTACTTCAACTGATGGCAATAAGGTCCCTAAATAACCTCTAATGCTTCCAATTCAATTCTAATTCTTACTCTAGTTCTGCTAATCTTACCTTTTGCCGTTCCTCTTTCTCTGTTAGTATTTCCAGTTCCTCTTTCACTTTTTCATTTTCCAACAATGTATTAAACCATTTTCCCTCATAATCCTTATGATTTTTGATAGCTAATTTTTATCGACTATCTAATGTTAGTCTTTGAAAATTTTCGATACCTAAGGCAATAGAAACTTTGACTAAGATTTCTTTAGACACCTTTGGTGTATTTAATTAAATTTACTAATTAAGAAAAGCAATAAGAAGCTTAGCATATTATAAATGTTTGACGACTTACCAGGTAAATTTTAATTTTGTACTTAACAATTTAATTTTACTTCAATGTTTGGTGTTCGTTTTAATGTCTTTACAGTTTTTAATGTAAATTCTTGTCACACAGTTACTACACAACATTAATGGTCTTAACGTATCCCTACTTTTTTCTAAAAAGATTGTCCAATTCGTCCTTTATATCAGGTACACAATTTGGTACTCGCGCCGTTTGCAAAGCACGTTCCGTCACTGCCACCAATTCAACGTAGACCTGTAAAGTCTCAGTCGGCAGGGTGTCATATGTACGAGATCGATTTCTCGTCGATCGTTTCTTCTTATGAGAAATTATAGTCTTTCAGAACAACATAATAACAATTTAATTTCAGACATCCGCTTTACTTTCACAACTGAAACTGTTTTAGATGGATTAATAAATAAATAATAAAAAGAATTAAAAATATTTATTACTAATAATATTACTGATATGTATGATACCTTCACTTTCGCTGGGCGACACTGAAACGGTTTTAGTGATTTAACAAATAAATAATATTACTGTTGTTACTGACAGTAACTTCTGATATGTATTACAGACTTTCTTGGCCGCACGCTGGGAACACTGAAATGGTTCTCCTATATGGATTACGAAAGATAAACAATAATATTTACATTTCCTCTTTGCCTCAAAACTAATCCACCGAGTTCAGAAATGTTTATTTTATTGGTGAGTCCGCGAAGCCGCCCATACGGAAATCGGCATGGTCTCATCAATATTTTTGGGGATAGGATGCAAGGCTTGTTGGCTAACTATCATTTCTTACATAACATTTGAAAAAACTTCAATATCTCCAATATTGCAACCGCAATGACCTACGCAATTCGTTTATTTACACCATTAAAAATGTATCTTATAACGTGATTATGCCATTCCACCTCAATAGCTCTTTCATATACAGACAATAACGATGAGAAAACAAAAAAAACATAACGAAATAATTATACCCTATTGAAAATAATACTTTAGTGCTCATTCACACTTCATCATACGAACAGAGAAACTCATTCACACGCGTTTTCACGGCCATTTACTTTTTAAAAACTTGAGCATTGTATATTATTACTGAGCATTCTTAACCTCTCCGCGTCAAAATAGTTCAAAAGGTAATCACTCCTGTGTGCAGCGATGCCCGCTTTATCATCCTCAGCCTCCCTCGCTCCGCCGACTTCCAGAAAATTTGCCATCTTTCCAAATCAGAATTCGACATCCATGTCCACGACTGCTTTATACACATATTGTTTATATATACTTTCGTATGACTCGACACTATATTCTCAAACTACATTCGCAATCGGCAATCGAAAAGCAAGCCCTCCCGTGTACATCGGCCAAGCAGTCCACACACGTTCTAAAATCAATCTGTATTTTGTTTCACTATCACTTACCAACAAGTCTAAAACATCAGCCGTCGCCTTCCCTTGCAAATTACTCCAGAATGTTTCCTGATTCATCGTTTATTTTAATAATACTATCATTTTACTCTTAAAATGTTTTTATGTTATTTTAGCATCCTTTTTTTAGTTTCTGTTCTCTTTTGATCCATTTAAAATTATAACTTACATCACGAAGTTTTCGATTTATTGCTTTAAATTGTTTTTATCGGAACTATGTTCCTTTTAATTTTATTCCAAAAAACTTGATATTTACGCGAATGTTTACTTACTTTAAAACCTCATCTTTGTAAATAAATGTCTCCGGTCTCCGTTATTCGACACAGATCCTGATCCGGCGCAAGTAAATAAATATAATGTTTTCGTGTTCCTGCATTTGTTTATCATGGCAATGTCATTCTCGGGACCCCTATTTACAAAATTTAAATTAATGTTTAGACGAATCCGTGTGATTACTTACATCAACTTCACACCAATCACAACTTACATCAACTTCTTTAAACACTCGGAAGTACCATTACGAATCCTGCATACATATGCATACATATGCAATCCTGCATACATATGCATAAATCCCAAAATACCTGAAACCGAGAAGCTCTCGATCTAGTCTCCACGAACTCACGAAGCATTTTGCTTCTTAATTCAGGGTCTTCTACCATGCTACCCGTTGCTAGGCGGAGACTAGCAACAATAACCCGCTACGTTACATTAGCAACAATACTTCATACCCTGCTATCACGTCAGTCAACTAAAGATTACTGGTATGGAAGTCCAAACTTCACCATGGTATATTTCTCCATGCTCTTCAAAGTGTCGACTATGACTCTTCAGTGCGGTGGCTCAGAGATGCGTCTCTATATGGAGAGACAGAGCTTCGTTCAAGCAACTCAGGACTGATTTATTTCAACTAATAACTACAAAAAAATTGAAAAACTGAGTGTTAATAACGAATATAGAGTGTCTCATCAATCATCAAAGACAATAGAACACGTGATCACTGGGTGCACAAATCTTCCCAAGAGTATCTACATCGGAACAACCTGATAGCAAATGTGCACCGAGCACTGGCCAACAAACATGGACTTCTGTTATAAGAGGAAATCATCCCTTATTCGAACACAAAGCCAAACTCGTCAAAGAAAGTAATCAGTTCAAAATTACGTTTTACGACCTTCCAATACATATGATTAAACGATTTCGAAAAAAAAAGCCGAGACATTCTACTACATAACCTACAGGAAAAGAAAGCATTCATTTTAGATGTTACACACCCTGCAGATCAAAACATACACAAAGCAGAATCAGAAAAAAAATCAAAATATATTCCCCTCTCAATATAATAAAAAGACATACAAACTTGAGTATGTTAAGTTACCAAATGAAATAGCGGCAACTAGCCTTGTTAACAAAAATGTAAAGTATTATTTAGAAATATTACGTCTTCCTGCTCACAAAATTATTCCAAAAGGTCAAAAGCCAGTTATTATTGAAACCTGCCGAATTGTTCGCGTGGTTCTAAATATCCAAAGGCAGAAAAGGGGTATGCCGAAAGGTCCCTCAAAGCTAATACTCCAGATGAGAAAACTCCGAAAAAAAATCATGCCAATACCATAATAATGATTTATATCACAATAAGTAACTATAATCTTCAATTAAGCGCAAAATGTTGCCTGTGGTATTCATTTTATTAACGGCTATTATTTTTTGAAAGTTCTATATGATTAAACCTAGTATACCTACTTTTCTGCAGAGCTTCCGATTGCTTTCCATAAGGTTTGCACATAGCAGGGCGCACGTACGTTTTCATTCTTGACATATTCTTCATAATTTCTGCAAAGGCTCTCACAATCTTCTCTTGTCCTGGAAAAAAAATCAGTGTGCAATACATTGCAATACGGAGAAAACAGAAGATTAGTGGTTAAACCCAAAACAAAACACAGATTCTGTAGAAAAATGAAATTAACATAGTGTGAATGATAATTTTCTGAAAGTTCATCCACGTACAATAAAATGAAATCATGCCAATATATTAAATAGTTATTGCAAAAGCACATACCCTCTCGTGCTATTTGCAACGGTAATATAATATTACAAAATTATAACTAGAATTCTAGTAATTCTTCTGACATCTCGTGAAATACTCTTCAGCAAAAAGCGCAGAAAAAAAAATTAATGTGCAATTTACGAAATTCAAATGTTTTAATGAAAATTGGTCCGATACATTAAGAGCACCTTGCTCTGATGAAAAGGTTTAAGAAAACTTTTACCTGTGAATCATAGGATTCGATCTATGGCTTTCCAATTAAAAAGGAACAAAGAGTATCGGTAGTGATACGTAGACGAAAATGATGCCTACGTCATTCCCTTCAACGTTCTTCGCACTATTCAACAACAAAATATAATCAAAAAATTTGGAGCCATTTTTTTTAATTCATAAAATCTCAAAATGGGCTTCATGTAAAGTATCCTCAAATACTAAGATATCGGTTTCAAATTCAAGAGGCCTTGAGACGAGTAAAAACCATCGGGGAATATCAATTTTGAAGAAAATCGACCGAACGGTTTAGGCGCTAGCGTTGACCACAGACGGACAGACGGACGGAATGCCGTCAATCGATTTTGAAGTATGAAGAAGCAACAAATCATGGATTTTGACTACACCACGAGGTAGAGGATTTTTTTTTCTAAATTTAGCAACAGGTTTTATCCACTTTTTTGTCACCAGACCCCTGCTATAAGAGATTTTCTGGCGAAAATTCCCCGTTTTCCGCCGCATGATTACATAACTTTCTCTTCTTACGAAGTATTAACATTTAACACTTCGTAACAACGTTTTTAAACACTCTTGTTTATTTATATGCAGGCACGCAAGTGCAACAACTAGGCTGATACAATCGGTGCACATCACTAGGGCCTTGAAAACAGGGGTACTGAGTGTCTCCCGCCAACACTCAATAAGGAATTCCTGTTGAAAAAGATTTTGAAAATATTTAGTGGTAAAAATTCTTTACAAAATACTCGTTAACGGAATATCTAATTGGCAATTAAGATGGTTCCTTTTTATTGCTTCTACTGCATGTGAAAATTATTTGGAGAAACAAAGACTATTGGCGGATCAGTGGTTGGGGAAGGCGCCCAGTGTATGTTTACCCACTTGGTAGTCCGCTGACAGACACATGCCACCCAACCAGCCGACGTTTTTGTAAAATTAATAAACAAAATTCTTGCTTGAAAACGCACCGGTGGAAACAGTGCAGAACAAATGCATGAGCATCTGGCATTGTTTTTCACATGACACATCTCAGAGATAATAATCTTCATGGTATAGAATGATAAATAATTATTTTTTCGCTGGTTAAATCTAATACAGGTGTCCGGGGAGGAAACGTCGAAACTTTCAAAATAAGCTCTTACGACAATTTTAAGCACATTTTGTCTACTAAACTACATGGTTATTCCGAATGGCTGAGCCGCTATAAGCACTCAAATGTTGGTTTGAAAATATACTTTTTAAGCAAAAATTTGCATTGCAGAAGCATAGAAACACTTCATAAATATGTAAATTGTTTATTCTTAACAAAAGAAATTAATGTATTTGACCATCCATTGGAAATGGTCGTTGATATTATGGACAACTCGCTGATATTATGAGCAAAAGGTTGTCAATTCGAGCTGATGACAAAAGGTGCGACTTCGTCGCCAAGGATGGAGCTGTGCGTTTATGTGGTGAAAGGTATGGAATGTTACACAAGTAGAATATTCCTGCACTGAGAAATTTCAATAGTGAAGTCAACCTGTCATCAACCGAGTCTCTGTAAGTGTGGCATGAGCGTTTGGGCCATCAAAACAAACGGTACGTGGAAAGGTTTCTTCGAGAGCGCAGCATAAGTGTCCAGGGAGGTGATTTCTTTTGTGGAGCCTGTGTCGAGTGGAAGCAGCAGAGGGCTTCTTTCAAGTCAAGAAAACAACGAGCGACGAGTGCTGGTGAGGTCATGCATGCTGATCTGTGTGGACCGATGGAGGAGGAGCCACTTGGAGGCTCCAAGTACTTCGTCTGTTTAACCTGTGACTACTCAAAGTTTCGCATCGTTAAGTTTTTGAAACAGAAGTCGGAGGTTGCTGGTGTTGTTGAAGAGTTGCTGAAGTGTGTTGAGACTCAATGCGAACGTCCACTGAAGGTTTTTCATTGTGATGGACAGGAGTTCAAAAATTAGAAAGTCGAAAGTTTACTCAAGGTCAACAGAGTTCAAATGATAATCAGAAATCCTTATTCGCCTGAGCGGAATGGGTGCGTGGAGCGCACAAACCGTACAGTGGAGGAGGCTGCACGTACAATGCTGTTGGCTAAGAAGTTGCCAAAGTCGTTGCTGGGCAACGTTGGTGGGCTGAAGCAGTGAACACTGCTGTCTATATTTTCAATCGATCGGGCCCTGCTGGAGAAGATAAGAAGTCACTTTACGAGATTTTTACTGGGAAATCCGTGAATTTGCAGAACTTGCACGTGTTGGGGACCAATTGCTTTGTGCAAATTCCGCAGCAGAAGCATCGCAAGTTGGATGCGAAGGGAAAGCCAGAAGTCTTCGTTGGTTATTCTCATGACTTTGGCGGGTAGACAATCTGCATTCGAGGTACGAGAAAGATAGAACGAAGCAAAAGTGTTGTTTTTGAACCAGAAAAATGAGAGCTACTGCTGTTATATCAACGGAGCAAAATGCTGAGGCAGCTGCGCCAGTGCGAGTCGAAGATGAGCCAGATGATCTCGAAAAACGACGGGCGAGCTAGTGTCCTGGAGCAAGAAGAGTCTGGACCAGAAGCAGATGTTGAGTAGGCAGAAGAGCAGTTTGGTAACCCCGAGCCTGATGCTGTGGAGCGTCGGTGTCTGTGAAACAGGTCAACTTACGTCCATCTGCACGCTATATCGAGATGAATGTAGCTGAGCTTGAGCCGAGAAGTTACAAGGAGGCAATGGCATCTGGCGACAAGGAGCTCTGGAAAGGTGCAATGAAGGAAGAGGTTCAATCACTGGTAGAGAACTTTACTTACACACTGGTAAAGCTACCTCCTAATCATAGAGCCATCACAAATAGTTGGGTGTTCAAGAAAAAGAGAAATCCTAGTGGCGAAGTTAGCTGATACAAAGCCAGACTAGTTGTGCTCTGTTTCAATCAGAAGCCCGGAGTGGATTACGAAGAAACTTTTAGCCCAGTGGTGCGCTTTGATACGCTTCGGTCGGTGTTAAGTGTCGCAGCTAGCGAGAAGTTACATTTCGCCCAGTTTGATGTGAAGACAGCATACCTGAAGTCATCTGAGGATATCTACACGACTCAACCCGAGGGATTGTCAGATGGCACTGATCGAGTGTGCAAGCTAAAACAGAGCTTGTACGGACTTAAGCAGTCGCCTCGCTGCTAAGCGTTTCAAGGAAGATGTGTCAGCTCTTGGTTTATCTGAGAGCACTGCTGATCCCTGCTTATTCGTAAGGAAAGTCAACGGGTATAAATTTTTGGTAGTTCTGAATGTTGATGACGGGATGGTGGCAGCGGACAAGGCAGAATGACCCAGAGGAGATCTTGAAGCAGTTGCAGTTACGTTTTCAAATCATCATTGACAAGTTTGATTGCTTTCTGAACCTGCAGATTTCTCAAGAAGATGGGGTCTATCGTGGTTCAGCAGCAGTGTTACGGTAAGTCAGTACTCCAACGTTTCAACATGAGTGAAACCAGTGTGAAACGTTCCTGTGTCAACGCCAACAGATCAGTATTTTCAAGTTTTTATACTTCGTTTTTTCTAACGATGTACGATGGCATTAGGTCATTATTACACCCCCTGCCTTATAAAATGAATCTTTTTAACATTGGTAAGCACATTTATGAGGCCACGAGACACATTGAGCAGGCCGGCCGCAAATTACGCCGCAAATTACTGAAAAATATTCATTTTATAAAGCAGGGGGTCTAATAATTTCCTAATGTCATCGCCCACATTAGAAAAAACCAAGTATAACCACTCATTCTTTATTTTGTTTTAAAGGTGTCGTACATTTGAGTTTTTCTAAATAAATTTATTTATCACAACCTTGACAGAACTGTTGCTTTGTTCTTGAATTAGTCTTCTTATTCTCTCACCTAGAGTTAACGTTTTCAATATGTCGCCTGTCATAAACATCGATTAACATAATAAAATCTGCAACTCTTCGAACTGAACAATTTTTCATACCGTCGGACTGAAAATCCCTTTCCGTTTCCGTCTTTTTTTCGTTTCCCCCATTTCGTTCTGTCGTCCTTTCTTCCATTTCGTCTTTTTCCGTCCAATTCGTCCTTTCCGTCCTCACCGCCCATTTCGTCTTTTCCATTCATTTTGTATTTTCCATCCATTTCGTATTTTCCGTCCATTTCGCAGTGGCGTAGCGTCAGGGGACGCTGAGATGCTGAGCATCCCCGTATATAAGAACCTTAAATACTGTATTGATAATCTTACAAGTGGTCTGTTGAGCGAAACACGTTTTGTATTAATTTTAAATTGATTTCCTATGATTGAATTCGGCGGGCTGTTGAAGCTGGCCTCTGATTGCTTGGAAGCTAAAATACTTCTAGCGTCTGCCGCCAGATTGCGACAAGCAATGATACATGCGCAGATGGCGAGGTTCCCCTCTCCCCTCTTCACCCCTGGCCCAGAGAAACCCGACTGCTTTACGCTAGCGTCTACTGCGGAAAGAAGCTCGTTTGTGCACGAGAGCGCAGCACACTTCAGGGGGTCAGTAAATTATATTTCTCTCTCTCACTCGGGAGTCCCCGCTTGGTCATGGGTACAAACTGTAGAAATAGTGCCTGACTACTATTTCTTAATTAATATCCAAGAAATTGTATTATCTCTTAAATAGATTACATATTATTTAAGTCTGCAATGTATAAATTAACAAATGGTCTTATTGCCATTCGCGTATAAGAATTAAAGCTGAGCCATTGTATAATTTGCTTTCAAGACATCGGCAGCCCTGACTGCTGTGAGGATTTTGTGGGAAGCGCCTACACCGTCGTAAGCAATCGAGATCGTGGAAGTAGTCCCAGTGTATCTGCCTTGTGTTGCGTTCGCCTGTTAGATGAAGTAGTTGATAGTGACATTTTGTGTGTTATTGTTGAGCATCCCCAAACGTGTGAGTCACGCTACGCCACTGCCATTTCGTCCTTTCGTTCTTTTCATTCATTTTGTCCATTTCGTCTTTTCCGTTTAT
The DNA here is from genome assembly GCA_031308135.1 of Acheta domesticus. Classification (NCBI taxonomy): domain Eukaryota; kingdom Metazoa; phylum Arthropoda; class Insecta; order Orthoptera; family Gryllidae; genus Acheta; species Acheta domesticus. The sequence goes on along the minus strand of JAHLJT010008446.1, from coordinate 167,927,570 downwards.
TTCGTTCTTTCTGGCCATTTCGCCCTGTCGTCCATTTCGTCCTGTTTGATCTTTGCGTCCGTTTTGTCCTTTCTGATCATTTCGTACTGTCATCCTTTTTTCCATTTCATTTTCGTCCATTTCGTCCGTTTGGTCCCTTTTGAAAAGAAATTGCGTTATTGCTTAAACATAAATAACCATTTCCAATAGACCCGCGACCCGTATTTTACGACCGACCCGTATTCTACGAGCGACCCGTGTGACACGGGTAATACAGGTACCCGTGTGACACGCGAACATACACGTGTGACACGTGAACCCGTATTATACGGGTTCCCGCATAATACGGATACCCGTATCATACGGGTACCCGTATGAATGCGGGTGGGTTGGACCGGCAGTTTTCTGAGACGGGCAGGCGGGCGGGCGAGTTGACGGGTCTGCGGGTACTGAGAGCTCTAGCCTGACGACAGTGCGAGTGCTATGAAACTATGTAAAAAACCAGAGTTTCATAAGAAAACCAAGCACATTGATGTGCGCTATCATTACTTGCGAGATCAAGTGGTAAATGGTCGCTTGGATGTGATCAATGTGTACAGCAAAGAGCAAGTGGCTGATATTTGTACGAAAACCGATTCCACGAGTTCAGTTTTGTTAATTGAGATCTCTCCTTGGAATGTATTAAAGATTAACTTTTTGTTTTGTTTTTAAAATTGTATTGTTATTAAAATTGTATTGTAATTCAGCTTTAATTTTGATAATAAGAGAGAGATCTGTGATCTAAAATGGTAGGGGAAGTGTTGAAGGAACAATTTCAGATCGTATATTGTACTTGTGAGTAATCGATTGAGTTGGATCGATTGGCCGAGTGACAGTGCTCTTGCGCGCTCTCTGCTTCTTGCGTGTTTCTCTCTTTGTGCAGGGACCTTTTAGTCATGCTGTCGAGCCCTTCCCGCGCGGTCACGAGTTGTACCTCGTGCGCAGTGTTGAAGTTCTGTACTAATGTAACATTGTAGTTTTCTTTTGTGCGTTAAGGAATAATAACAATAATCGTTTGTGTTCTCTTTTACAACCCGAACAGCAATATAGTTCTTTCATTAAGGTCATGTACATTTTTTTAAAACTTTTAGTAGTTTTCCGCGCAATATTGCGTGCAACATTTGCAATTTTACAAAATGACAAAACAAGATTTTTCTCAAAAACGGCTTTTTTTTAAACTTTGGGTAGGGATAGGCTATAAGATGGCATAAACGCCATATTGCTCTATTCTTTTGTTTTTCCAAAATTAAAAAAAATAATTTTTTGACTTGTCTCTCACGTCGTTAATATTTGCATCAGCGGCGATTTGTTTACATTACTCTATTTATGAGAACATGTGCTTTAAATAATGTCAGAGAAAGTTTCTCGAAAACTCAAAACGTTTTCTGTGAAAACTAACTCCAAATTCCGCATTTTCAAAAACGCTCAATCGCCATTTTCTGAAAAACGACTCCAAATTTTTTTCTTCAAACTTTTCGTGCATATAGTGCCAATTGTACTCTTTGAGATGACGAAAGATTAATTTGGCTGCATTCTTTTTTTTCCAACAATTACACAAATTATTTTTTTAATATCTCTCTGCCGTTAATATGCACATTTCCTGCAATTTGTAAACACTAGTGCATCTGTGAGTTAAAGTGTCTAAAATGACTTTAAATTAAGTATTTCGAAGACTCAAAAAATTTTCTCTGAAAAAGAGCTTCCGATTTCGCATTTACAGTAATGCTAGAATGCCATTTGCTTAAAAAACGGCTTCAAATTTTTCAATGAAAATTGACATTTAGGACGAGGTGTAACTCTTCTTAAAGTATTCATAAAGTAATTTTTCGGTTCTACTATTAGAAAACCGAAAAATTGAGAAAAGTTCAAAAAAATGTACTATGGGCAACGATTGTATGGCAGCTCACAAGAGTATGTGGCAAGCCCCAATAGACCAAAGAGAATAGATAACTACTACGAGAAAGTCTGTGTCATTCTGCAACATCACTAGTTTTCGTTTTTGCACATAAGTGGTTGTGAGGCATTATCATTCATGAGCAAAAGTTATCAATGGTAATGCAAAAACAAACAGAAATTTCACTAGACATTCAAATATCGTTTAAAACAAAATTCCTTTATTGAGATTATGCCTTTCTGTTGGTACATAAGTGCGTGTAAAGGATAATAATTCATGTGCCAAAAATTACCAATGTTGAAGAAAAGGAATCAGAAGGTTCCATAGGTGTTAAAACGTTACTTTATCAGGCTTCATTTATGGAGCTTGTGCTTCTGCCTTCTGTGCAAGACTGAAGGTGTTTGAGTGATTATCCCTCATGAGCGAAAGTTGACAACGTTGGAGCAAAGGAAGAATGATATCAATGGGTTGGAACAATTTTCAATGGGTTACTGTGAATGAAGATTTCTCATTGTGATTGTGTTTTTTCTTTCTTTTTGTACATCAGAGTTATGAGAGACTACCATTTATGTATAATAAGGGTGTATTTCTTTCGATTGTCAAACTGTGCTTCTTGCTGTGAAAAAGATTCACACTTTTCTCAAGTGTACTATTGGTCAATTTTTGTATGAGTGATTTTAAATGATAATGCAATTAACAAGCTATTATATCAGTTCAATGGGAAGTGAATGTTTTTACTTTAAATTATAGTCTACCAAGAGGCCCCGATCCTCACAGCCAGGAGCGTGTTTACCCTTGAGACAATCTAAGCAGAATTCGAGAATCCAGCAGATTATTACACATTGTTAAATTCAAAACTTGGGGTTTCAATTAACAATCACAAATTGACCGTGGCCTTCACCGGGGTACTTCACCGGGGCCTCCGATTCCCTGCTGCCTCAAAATTATCGCGAAAGGTTCTAATGGAATTGAAAAGTGTACAATGAAATAAGTAGATTCAATATTGGGGAAGCATTGCATTAATAAAGAAAGCTCTAGCTTCAAAAAAAAGCAGTTGAAGGGATCCATTAAGTTTTGAAAATTTGCATTTTACGTTCTAATGAAATTCTAACTTGTGCCCTTTTTATAAAGGCAGTTTGCTCTGATGGAGCACACTGTAAATAAAACGAATGGTAGACGAGAAGGTGGTATTATGAGCCCCCACTTTGATTTTGACTTAAACAACTAAATTAAATGCCATTTTTAAAAACAAACATGATAACCTTCTCTTCAACATTTGTGTCATCATCATGCTAAGGGGCGCAAAAGTGCCTTGTTGCTGCCGCCATGACATTCTTCTGCCGCCATGACATTCATGACAATGACAGCGGGAAAGATCACGCTGTCATTTCCATCTCTGCATAGGTTTTGAATTGTAATTCGGTTTGAAGTTGTTCTAAAGTTTCATTCGAAGTCTCCCTTTTCCTCTTTTTCCAACTATTTCAAAGTCCGAAATTGTGTTTAAGATATGCTTATGTCTAAAACTGTGTCCAGAGAATTTTGCTTTCCTCTTCCAAATGGTTTTTAGTAGAGATCTCTTCTCCTTCACTTTTTCTAAAATTACATTTTTTTGCAATTTTTTCAGTCTAGGAAACCTTTAGTTGTTTTCGCTACAAACCACATCTCACAAGCTTCGAAACGACTCATGTCCGTTTGTAAAAGCGTCCATCTTTTACATCCGTATAACAGGTCACTCCAGATAAAACTTTTCAGAAATTTCTTCCTAAATCCAAATTTGGGTTGGTATTTGTGAAAAAAATTATTTCATTTAGGAACGACTTCTTTGCTAGTGTAAAATCGATTCTTTTTTCTGTTGTGCTTTTATTGTCTTCGGTGAAAGTGCAACCTAAATAGCAAAAGTTGCGTACTTGTTCTATTTCTGTTGTATCTAACATTATTTGATGTGTAGTTTTTTTGTTTCCCAAGAATTTAGATTTCTTTCGAGACTATTTATCATTTTCTGTAAATTTTTTCTTGTACTAGCTGAGATTTCTATGTCATTAGCATATATTTAAACAGTGTATTTCTAAACTATTAAATCTTACGTCCTTTGTGTTTTCCTTTCAGGTGTTTTTATTTCTTCTTCTATAAACAAATTGAATAAATGGGTTGGAAAGGGAGTATACTTGTCTTATTCCATTTCTGATCTTCGCTTTGGTCTCCTGGTTATTAAGGGTTATTCTTGCGAATTGATTTTTATAGAAATGCAGGATAACTTTTCGGTCCTTCCAGTCTAGGTGTACGCCTTTCATGATCTGAAATAGTATTTTCCAGGGAACATTGTCAAAAGCTTTCTCCAAGTCTATGAATGCTACTATGTGACCCTGTTCATATCCATTCTTCTATCTAAGATGTTCCTGAGTGCATTAATAGATTCTCTCGTACCTCTTCCTGAACTAAACCAGAATTGATCTCCACACAAATTTTGTTCAATTTTACCTTTTATTCGGTTTTTGACTATTGTGATGAGAATTTTGGCGGCATGGGATCTTAGGGAAATTATTTTATAATTTTCGTACGAAATTGTGTTTCCATTTTTGAGTATGGTAATGATTTTGCTTTCTGAAAATTCTTCAGGTATTTGATCAGTCTCGTAGCTCTTGCATATTAGTTTAAACATATTATCGTATTATCTTCACAGTGTTTCCACTAAATTAGATTAGTTCTCCAGGCAATTCATCTCGTCCTGTGTCCTACCTGCCTTTCAGCTCCACTTCCGCTTTATCAAATTCATTTCTTAGTATCATTTGTAACGTTTTCCGATTTTATCATTATTTTCATCTTCATCTTTTCAAAACTTATAAAATTATTACACTTAGACGTGAGATCTGACATACAACATTAACTGTCTTACCTGTTGCATGCGTACGAGTAATTCTATACAGAATTACGAAAACTGGAAGTTCTGTGGAAGAAAAAAAACTTACTATTGAACTGATGGCAACTGCAATGAATTCTCAGCCTTCTCTTTTAAAAACAATCAAATTTTAACACTTATTACTATTATTTTATTCGTACAAAGTATTCGAGTTCTCTTGAATTAAATGATTGAACTTTCTCTCTCAATAGATAAATGTACTGTACGATCTTCTTCAAATAATGTTCATAAGCTTACGATTTCTTCTCGAACGATTTTCTTTTGAAATGGTCCCACGTCTGGTGCTGTCCAGTTGGTCTTCCGTAACTGTTTTTGGCTTATTGGCTTATCCGAATAAGCCCGGAATGTCTCTAATTATTTGATCTTTTAATAATTTAATGTTATATCGCGATCCGACTGGCCCTCGCTAGGTTTCGTATGAAACCACTGCTCGCGACTATCTTAATCAACATATTAATGTTGATAAACATTAATATGTAACCTTTATGTACTAACATAAACCCTTCGGGAAATACGAAGTCTTTTTAAATTACATGAACTAAATGGACTTTAACACGCAAAACAGAAAAATCACAATTATAATTTACGATTGATATGCTTCTGAACTTTAATTCTATACTATGTCAATCTATAAGGATTAACCATAAACTAATCGCCTCAATAACTTTTAACCAAATAACCCAGATTACAATGAAAACTAACATTGACACATACCGCTATCATTTGATGTTCACAGCTCCACTGCTTTTTGACTGAGAAAATGTTACTTTCCACAAAATTAAGACTTCACATTTGTAGCATCTTCTGACAACCGGGCCGTGACGAAACGTCACCGTTTATTGCGCCTTGACATGGAACATGGAATCTCTATATTTATTGAAATGTTGCCTTAACAACGTCTATTCTTTGTCTCCATAACGTCCCGAAAACCTATGAGCACCTCGTAATGGCAGGCTTGATAGCATTATTTTCATGCCAAATACGGTGGGGGTCTTTTGGTATATCACACATTGGTCCTTTCTCATCTTCTGGTACATCAGCTTCATTTTCTATGTATTCCCATTCATTCTCAATTTCTACACCACTATACAGTTTTTCTAAGTAGTTTTTCCAGCAACTGATCACTTTTTCCTCTTCCCAAACTAATTTTCCATTTTCATCACTCAGGATGTGTGATTTTATCTTGGCTTTATATTCTATTGGTTTAATTAACTGATATGATCTATTCTTCCGTGTTTATGTTGTTTTCTATATTTTCACAAGTTTCTCACATCCACCTCTCGATTGTCTCTCGGCACATTTTTGCAATTTTCTTTTTGTCATCTTGTAATTCTGCCAACCTTCCGCTAAATAGACTTTTCTCCATTTATTGCTTTTACTGATCAGCGGATCTTGTTATCCATGGTTTCCGTGGTACAAATTTTGGCTTACCTAAAATTTCGTTTGCAGATGTTTTAAAGGGTTTCTTTGATACTATACATTTGTGTAAACTATATAAAAATATGAACTTTCTTAATTGTTCAGAAAGTGGGTATAAAAACAATAATTCCAAAGAAGTGTATTTGAAAAAAAGTTATGAGCCCCCTTAATATATTAATACATGGGTTTAGAAAAACTAATTACAAATTTACTTATGTAAATGCTATTTTATAACAAAAACTTGGAAAATAAAAAATATCATTTACAAAAATCACTTATCATTTACAAAAATATAAATGTCCTTTTCGGCACCAGTACAGTCATAGTGCGCTCACATTTCACACAATTCCTTGGACTCGCAGTTCTCGTTGGTAGGCTGAAAATAGTCTAGCAGAAAACAAGCAAGGCGTTTGGCCATCACAGAGACTTTCAACCCCCACGAGAGATTCCAAAGCAGAGACTCCTGAATTGATAGTCTCATTCTCCATCTTCCAGCTTTCCAGATTCCTCATCCTCCTACATTCTATGACAAGTAAATACTCGACTTTTTTTCCAGCTCATCCCTCAATACAGGATTTTTTCCTAACTTCGTTAAAACTGCTTCTTCCAAAGGTTCGTCAACACGAAGTCTTTGAAGAGTAGGTGTTGATACGAGAAACGTTATGGAAGCCTCTTTCAAATCCATTTCCTGTTAAAAGCGTCGCCTTAACCATGTCTTTATTTTTTTGTTTTAGGTCTAGAACCTTTTGTGGCATCTAAAACAAAAATAGTACGAACACAAGTTGTAGTGTATGTAATAGGAGCCCGTTAAAGTTTGGGGCTCATATACCCAACATAGTTCGGGGCTCATTTTACGACCATCGCCATTTTAAAATTCTGCAAACCAAAACCGGCGTTTGTTACGTTCGAAATTACAGATTGCGGGCATAAAACAATGTTTAAAAGATATTGTATTTCATTCGTTAGGAATTAGAATCGGTCTAAGCGAATTCAAAGTGTAATTAAAAGCCAACGACTTACCTTCCAAAGTTTTTAGAACCGAGAAAAAAACGATCACCTCTGTTATTCATCAGCTCTCATCCACAACTGAGCCACATTTGCAGGAATTGCTGAGCTGAATTTGCATTTCTTTTTGTTTAAGGAAATACTGCCAACAAACTTTTTGGATAGGAGCCCAAAAGCAACAAATGATTAAAAACCGACCGGATCGCTATAAAATGATGCCAGTGAAGCATCTGGTGGTACAATTTCATAGTTTTCGCGGTGCGCATTTCGGTGTCGCAATTGGAGTTAAGAGTCACGCATGGAAATTGAATTTGCAAAACACAACAACACCGAGTAGGCAATCCTAGTTTGAGTTTGTTTGGGGGCTCTCTTCATTTTGTGTTGTGGCTGGGGAGAAATTACAATAATTCCAATGATTCTTGCATGGCGATTTCTTTACAATCTTGTAGATTGCTTTCCGACCCTTTTAAATGCATTACAATTGGCATACAGGCTACTTTTAGGAAACTATTTTTGACAAATAAACTGTTAGAGATTTGAAATATAAATATAATCTATTCTATACAGAGATAGATATAGAAACACTAACTACTAAAACGCAACAAATTGTTGTCTTTTCACAAAATTCAAAAGACATCGGGACAAATAGTGGACCTAATCTTCAATACACACGCTGTTGGATTCCGAAAACGTAGTGTGTCTAAAGAAAGACGATCAACAGATTGAATTCTTGTATGAGACGTGACAAAAATCGCAAATTTCTCAAAATTTTACCTGGTGGTTCCTTCAGGGTCCCTCTAAAATCGCTTCGCGGTCCGCTAGAGAAAGCAGACCGTCGTTTGAAAACCTATTACTAATAGTAAAATAAATTTTGAAATAAACTTAAATTTAGTTTTAATGAAAATAAATTGTGTCCTATTTAACACAAATAATTACGAGGGTACTACTGTTCCGCATCTTTGATAGGTCATTCCTAGTGTTACATTCTGCATTCGCATTTTATTTGCATTTTGGCGTTTAATATCTAATGCACAATTATCAGCTCTCTTCGGGACAAATACAGTCTAAGCTTCGGCAGTTTTGAGTCAGGCGCTCTGGCGTTTTATATTTCTCCAAAAACCGCATCACTGAAAGCAGAGGAAGAACCCGGCGAAATCACATTCTACATTTCAACTACAGTACTACCCTGTGCCGCCAGAGCGCAGCACTGCCTGAGCAAGCAAAGACAAGTTTTTCAAAATTGCAACGCCTCTAGTCGAGCCAGATCCGCTGGGGAATGCCCATTTTGAAGAAATCGTACGTATGATTTAGGCGCTACAGCCCAGCAAGACAGAAAGCTCCCTTCGAGTGCGCATGCGCGAGGAGGGGTGACTCCCACCATCAACCGCTCACTTCCCCTGAAAATATCGCTCTCTCACTCGCTCTGCGCGCCAGGCGGCGTGGCCGCCGAGGAGAAGGGGGTCTGAACGCATAGACGGTCTGCTTTGTTCGTGGACCCAACGTGCAGCAGTAAAAGTGTCAGCCATCCAAATCAAAACAGTTTCAGCTGTCTGTGCACAAACGCTGACTCTTAATGTATTAAAATTCAGTAAAAGAAATATATGTATAGGAAGCATCGCCCCTGGTAATCAGTCCTGTCCCTTTCGTCTTCGAGTGCTGTGCAGCGTGGCGTGTCTTAGCGCAGGCCTAATTTCAAGTGAAGTTCACACGCGTAATATTGGGTGTATTTCTTTCTAACACTAGGACAACCGTTTGCAGGTAATATCACCTGAACATCAAGCTCCCTCTTTACCATCCCGATCTCAATTCCATCGAATTAGTTTGGAGTTCCATCCGGAGTTCGGAATCATGTTACGAAAGAAAGCATCGGTACCCGTCTATGAGTTAAAGAAAATGTATGCCGAATATTATTTTCTGAATATTGCCCAAATCAATGGACGAAGTGTTGTGAATACGTTAAGAAAATCGAAAAAGAATATATGAAAACAGACATGACGACGAAAGCAAAAGTGGACAAAATTATCGTTTCTTTGCGGGACAGTTTCTCTGAGGACGACAATGACGTCATAGAGCGAAAGCTGCAGTGACATTGATGACTTATAGCTCCTCCTTGCTGGGGGAGGGTGACGAGTCCCGTGCGCGCAGTAGGTTCAGATAATCTGGCACTGTAGCAGCGGTGGGAGAAGCCCGTGAAACTAAGCTCCTCCCAAAAGGAAGATTTCAAACTTGTCCCCCTATAGTGGTGTGCACAGACGGACTCACGGGCGGACGGGCATTTTGCTGTCAATTGGTTTTTGGGTATCAAGGACCCACAAAACAGGGATTCAGGCTACACCACGTGTTAGAGGATTTTTTCTTAATTTAGCAACTGGATTTATCCACTTTTTTGTTATCAGGGCCCAGCAATACATTTTTTCTGCCGAAAATCCGCATACATTAAGTATACGTATATCACTCCGTATATACGTACGTGCACGAGAAAGTATTTAGTTTGCTGCCTCTCCTCTCTAAAGCTTTTGAAAAAATGCTCCTGGCAAAACTGCAATCAACTGCAACTATCTATATATGACATTCTCAGAAGCCAAGTCGACTAACTCCATCAAACGAAAATTTTCAGTATGAACAGTTCAAGTTTTCTACTTATAAACGCGTCTATAATTATTTCAGCCTATTTTGAGTAAACTCATTTATTTTTTACAATTAAGAGTAAGCTTTCAGCACTTTATAAATATGTCCCATAAAAAAGCCAATTTATTTGAAGTTAGTCACATTGCTAACTGAACGGTACATTGATGAATTCTGAATTGCATTGACATGATATGCTGAATGGTTTCCAAACAAGTTATTATTAAATAAATACGCCCAGAACAAAACATTTATACTAGAGACAGTTACCAGTATTATTGTACGTAATTAAACAATACTTAAAATAAAATAAAAATTGCCTGCAAAACAAATAAAGATGTTCATTGTCTCTATTCTGCGTAAGTGATGCAGTAGACATCACTAGCAGGTTCTTCCAAACGTCATCCTTCTTTTCCAAATGTCATTTCTGGTAATAATGTAGTTTTATTTCTTCTTTTCGTGCTGGTGATACATTTTTCAAAGTTTTCTGTCGAATGGAAGTTCATGATTTATTTCTGTGAGGAAATACTTGTTTTGTTTTCCTACGGCCAAGAACGATATACCAATCCCTTAGAGAAAAGACGTGGCTACTAGTTTTTGCTCTTTTTTCAATAGAGGGAAAATCTGAATCATTTGGAAGGTAACTGTGTCCTGGTACAAGGAAATTGAAGTCAATATTTTCAGTGTTACCACTCTGATTTTTCAGTTATTTCATAAGAGAGAGAACAAAATTTATGTTGCGGTTTTGACCGCTGCATGAGCCTGAGCACATGACTTTGTCTGGCATTATTGCCATTTCGTGATTGAAATAAAGTAAACACAAGAATGCCACTTACACAAACACTGTAAAGTTAGAAAACGCGAATCAGTTCAGTTCAGTTCAAATCAGTTCCGTTAAACATCGTCCGTCATGGAACCAAGAAGTTAATCACACTGGCCACCGAAACAACTGATAAAATGTTAATTTGCCAGAGCAGTTAGCATATTTTAGCGACAAACCAGTTAAATGTGGAGTTCCTCGTCTTGGCCACTGACAAATATTTACTTGTGGAATACAACCATATTATTATTCACAATTTTTTTTAAAAATTGGAGTTAGTCAGACTGGCTTCTGAACGCCTCATTTAAAATATATTTATTATATTTTTATTTTTATACTACATATTATTATTATTATTAACAATTTATTATATTAATATTTTACTATATCAAATTTAGCAATTGGATTTATCCCCATTTTCGTTACCAGGTTCCAGCAATAAGAGTTTTTCTGTCGAAAATTCGCCGCTCTTTCCCATACCATTACGGAACTTTCTCTGTACTAAGTAAGCGGAAGAGAGAAAGCGAAAATGTATTCTAGTGATAAATACACATATCTATTTGGACGAACATGTTATGATCTATATGGTAGACCAAGATTGTTATTGAGAAGGGGTTTGCGACAGATAACAGAAGATTTCGTCGATAAAAAGAAAAAATCTTCCTTATATCAGAACACCTTATGTAAAAATTGTTATGCAAGATTACAAAACTGTAGGGATGATTCAGACGAATTTATGGAGGATTTATCACCAGTTGATGTACCTCCACGCGAAGAAAGAGAGACAATAAATTCATCATTTGCAGAAGTAGGAATATCCCCATTAAAGGGCACGAGGCTCAGCAGTGAACAAGTATGATCTCTTAGAAAGACGAAATTAGCACATGTTTCATCAACATTAAGAGATAAATTGGCAAAAGCTCTTGAGGTTACATTGGATTTAAGTTAAAATAATTCAAACAGAGATTTGATTGCACTTGGTAGGGACTATAAGGCGTTTATCTATAGCGGCAAAATTTCCTTACAAACAGCCGTGACAGTTCAAGAGAAAATATGAGCATTTCAGTTGCGCCAGAAAGCTGGTCATTCAAGAAAGTGGCAGGGAGAATTCGGAGTGTCAGAGTATGTAGTAAAAAAGTCGAGATCACACGGTTTGCTCTTCGACAAAAGAAAGAAGAGTGGCCACGTTTTTCCTGAAAATGTGGTAACAGCAGTGGTTGCATTTTGTGAAGATGATGGTTACCAGTGGCGTCTCCTGACAAGTAGATCTGGGAATGCGATCATGAACGCATAATTAAATAACAGCAGCAGGTTGAACGCATAATTCCAAATATTTAAAGTCGGAGTCATTCTATTTTACTCTGAAGTATTTTAGAAGTTTATTTTGCAAATTATATACCACTTCCTTGAAAATCACCACTTTCTGATTGTATGCACTAACTTATATCAACAACTAGTGGTGCTAACAGAATGGCACAGGACTTTCCCGTATTAGTTTCTATTTTCCTGGGTCTTCGCTAGCTATTCGGAATTGCCACATACTCTTTCTTGCCAGCTACCATCTATCATCGACCAAAAGTACATTTTTTTGTCATTTTCTTAATTTTTCGGTTTCCTATTGGTAGAACAGAAAAATTAATTTTAGAATAATAAAGAACACAAAAAACCTAGCCGTAAATGGCAATTTTCTTTAAAAAATTATGTGCCGTTTAAGAGAAAATGGCGTTTTAGCACTACTAAAAATGCGAAATTTGAAGCTCATTTTCACAGAAAATTTTTGAGTTTTCAAAATACATTATTTGAAGTTATTTGAAGCACTTACACTCACAAATATAATAATCTTTACAAATTGCGGATAATGTGCATATTAAAGATGTGAGAGATCTTTCAAAAAATTTACATTTATATAATTTTTGAAAAAAACAAAAAAAACTCCAAATAAACTTCACGCTATACTAATGAGTGTAATTAGCACTATCCGTTACAAAAGTTTCAAGAAAAAAAATTGCAGCCATATACGAGAAAATGACGTTTGAGCATTTCTGAAAATGCCGAAATTTTGAGCTACTCTTCACAGAAAAAGGTAGTGTTTTCGAGAAACTTTACTTGAGATTATTTAAAGCATATATACTCGTAAATATAATAATGTAAAAAATCGCAGATAATGTAAATATTAACGACGTGAGAGACAAGTCAAAAAATTTACATTTTTGTAATTTTTGAAAAAACCAACCGATAGACCAAAATGGCTTTTATGTCACTGATAGAGTACATTTACCACTATCCCTACCAAAGTTTAAAGAAAAAATTTGGAGCCGTTTTTGAGAAAATTTTGTTTTTGTAATTTTTTAAAATTGCACATATTGCACGCAATATTGCACGAAAACTACCAAAATTGTGAAAAACATTTACATGACCTTTATTAAAGAACTCAATATGCAGAACAAATTTTATTTGAAGAAAAATCTCTATCTTCAATTTTGTAGTTGGAGAAAGACGCCGAAAAAAATTCAAAACTTTCACAATTTTCGAAAATTCAGAGCTGTACATGAAAATCGGACCTATGCCATGTTAAAAAGTGTATTTTCCTCTATTCATACAAGAAATTTAAAGAAAAAATTTGGAGCCGTTTTTGAGAAAATGTTGAAAATCCCCGGGGGGCTTCATATAAAGTACCCCCAAATTTTAAAGAATCTTTTTCAAAATCACAAAGCTTCGACTAGAATCAGATCGACTGGGGGAATATCAATTTTGAAGAAAATCGACCGAACGGTTTAGGCGCTAGCGTTGACCACAGACGGACAGACGGACGGAATGCCGTCAATCGATTTTTAAGTATAAAGAAGCAACAAATCATGGATTTTGACCACACCACAAGATAGAGGATTTTTTTTCTTAATTTAGCAACTGGTTTTATCCACTTATTCGTTTTCACGGCCCGGCAATTAATTTTTTTCCGCCGAAAATTGGCCATTTTTTCGCGCAGCATTACATAACTTTCCCTATACTACGTATATCACTCCGTGTATACGTACGTATACGGGAAAGTAAAACAAAACAACAAAAATAAACCATAAAAAAGTACATACCTAATTTTTGAACTCGAGATCCATGCGCGGTCTTGGTTGTCAATAACTAATTACCTCATGTTTTTCGGAATAAGAGAAAGAACTAAACGGAATTTGAAGAATCCTGTCTGTAGAACAATGAGACGTTTCAACTACTATTCTCTATCACCAGTAACGCATCCACAGCCACATGTCGCGTTCTTTCACACACACACACACATTTTTTCTTTCATGTTACAATTTCGAATTGACGATTCTCTTTAACACATCAATAGTTAAACAAAGTAGTATATTTAACGCAAATGAAGTACGAAACAGCTTTTAATCTACAACGAAGGATACACAAGACGAACGAAATAACATCACAGACATCGTTTCGACTTCATGGACTGTCCCTACCATACTATTTTCTTACATGAAGGCAGTGATCTTGTTTTGTAAGGCCTGCTAACCCACATCGAGTTACACACCTCTATTGAATCAGGTTGAAATGTGCTTAAGCATAGTTGGCAAACTTGCATGAGTTGTGAGAAAGACAGTCGTGTCGTCTGCACCCCGCTCCCTGCTTCGGGACCCACAATCGCGGCACGTGACATCTGGGATTCCCAGGCGTGCTGCCGAATTATGACTGCATTAGAGAAGGGGGTATGGAAGGTTCATAGGAGGGAAACACAAACGCCAATGAGAACTCAGAAGCCTGAGATGTGAGAGGTCTGGTCACATCATCGGTCGTCGAAACCACACAGCGCATGGCCGTGAGTTCAATGAACTCGCAGACATAGCGACGTCGTTCAAGGGATGCTTCTCGACCCGTCACACCAGCAAAAGAAAATACTGCCTATTGGACAGCGCACATAAATGGTGAGAGGGAACAGAGAAACAGAGGGAGGTGCTTACGGAAGAAAGTAAATTACTTCACTGAAAAGAGTTTAAAGTGAAAGAAAAACTAGGGGATGCAACACATCACTCGCATACATTGAGCCTACGCCACTGATGGTTATAGCCGTGCATATCCTGGTAAAGACTTTGTCTTAGTAAAAAAGAAGACAGAAGATTCAACAATACGAGAGCATGTGCTAAAGCATTTAGTGTTGTGCAACCTGAAAGAACTGTACGAGAGGGGGGAGGGGGCAAAAATTACCGGACTGAGAGCGCGCTGCCTTTCGTGGACGTATTAGAGAGTTCTCCGGCTATATGGGGTTAATAGGGACCTTCATGAAAAAAGCAGTCCAGACGGCGTCATTTTGTATGCGACCGTTTGATCATAGTGTTATTTTTTCTCTTACTGATCTGGTGTATCGCCTATGAAATCGTTATGGCAGATTTAAAAGAACAAAGAGTGTGTGGGTCATTCCATATTAAATCAACACAGTCATTTTGCATCACCATCTCAGATTCAGACGAAATTTGAC
>JAHLJT010008446.1:167776909-167911392 GCA_031308135.1 Acheta domesticus | reverse complement strand
CAAAAAAAAACAGTAAAAAATGTATATGACGTTGTGGGGAAAGAAAATTATCCGCGCACATTTTCTTGAGGGCCAGAATTTTATTAAAAAAAAAAAAGAAAACGAAAAAATTAATTTAGAAAATAATTATTTTAGAAAATAAAGATATTTGAAAAATGTTTTTTCCCGAGTTATAGAAAATCAATTTCAACTGTAAATGAACTACAAGCAAAAGGAGTGCTCAACAAAACATGCGCACAGTGAAGCTACATTTACGTCCAGAAGCAAAACAAGGGGCCATCTCAGCATTTGCTCTATGGATCAGGGAAACTGGACAAAAACCTGATCGAGATGGGGGTCATTGACCCAGAAGCTGAAGTACATTACTTGTTACAGGCGTATTAAATATTTTTTTAAATGTATACAATGCAAACATAAACTAATTCATTATATATCTTTGTTTTGTTACATTATTTTTCTTTTTCACGATCAGTATAGTCTCTAATTGTATAGAAACAGTTTTGCAGCAGAAAAGATTTTACTTTTAACTTAAATTTGTATACCGACTTTAATTGTTTTATGTCATCTGGCAATGCGTTGTAAAGTAACGTACATGTATTGTATGTTGATTTCTTGTACTGAGCTGTTGATACTGACACTTGATGCACGTGATTTCTACAGCGTGTGTTGTAATTATAAATATCAATATTGCATGAAAATATGTTCCCTCCGTTAAGTAGGTCATTTTTGACAAATATTACAGATTCGTAAATAAATAGACAAGGCAATGGTAGGATTCCCAGCTCAATGAAAAGAGGCTTGCAGGAATCACGTGGAAGGCATTTTTTCATTATTCGAATAATTTTCTTTTGCAATCTGAAGGTCTGAATACTACAGGATGAGCTTCCCCAGAACATTATGCCATATCTCAGGCGGGAATGCACAGTTGCAAAATAAACGCAACGAGCTGCATGAAGGCTGACAGAATTTGAAAGAATTCTGAATGCATAGCATAATGAACTTAATTTAGTGTTCTGTTATATGTACCTTCCATTTGAGGTTTGATTGAATTGAAAGACCTAAAAATTTTGTTGCCTCAACATCAGCTAATTGCATATTGTTCATTTTCAATGGAACATGCGATTTCCGATTTGAGATGCAAAAATGCATTGAAACAGTTTTTCTTTCGTTAACAATTAATTTGTTATTATTAAACCAATTTGAAACTTCTGAAATTGTACTATTTACTGCTTCTTTTTTGCAAAGAACATTCGAGTCATCAGCAAACAGAACCGTTCTTCCATTTTTAATAGACGAGGGCATATCTTTACATATAACAGAAAGAGAATAGGACCTAAGATCGAACCTTGCGGGACCCCATGCACAATTGGCAAAGAATTGGAAATATAAGTATGTAATGTCCTTTCCTGCCAGTATGGTATTTCTACTCTTTGAGTCCGATGTTTAAGGTAAGAAGTTATCCAATCTAGGGCAATACCACGAATTCCATACGAAGGTAATTTTGAGAGCAAGATCTTATGGTCAATAACGTCAAAAGCTTTCGAGAGATCTAAGAATATTCCAATGGGTATTTCATTTTGGTCTATTGATGAAGCAACATCTTTGAGAAAAGAAAAAATGGCAGTTTCCGTAGATTTTGATTTTCTAAAACCGTGTTGTGAGTCTGAAAACGCTCTGTTTTTCCTGAGAAATGTTTCCATTCGTAAGTAGAAAAGCCTTTCTAATATTTTTGAGAAAACTGACAAAAGAGAAATTGGCCGGTAATTTTGAATATCATTTTGTTCCCTTTTTAAAAAGTGGCTTAATTTTTGCTGTTTTGAAAATATCTGGAAATATTCCTGTACATAAAGAAGCATTGAAAATGTGAGTTAACGGATGTATAAAGGCAGGTGCACAAGTTTTTAATAAACAATCCGGAAATTCATCTAAACCAGATGAATATTTATTTTTTAGTTTACTGACTATTCTGAGGATTTTGTTGGGAGAAGTTTCGGGAATAAACATCGTATCGGAAATTTTTTGGGAAGTGTAAAATGTTGAATTTTGTGATTTTAGTCCCTTCGTGAGATCAGATGCAATTCTGGAAAAGTGTTTGTTGAAGAGATTGGCAACTTTTTCCGGATTACTCGTTTCTCTTTCATTATCCTTTAAAATAACATTCTCTACAAGGTATCGAGATGATGTGGTTGTATTTTTTACGATATCCCACATTGCTTTAGTTTTGTTACTAGCGCTCAAAATGTCCTGACTATTTTTCATTATTGATAAGACCAATTTCATTATTGATAAGACCATTAATTTCCCTATAGAAAAAGATAAGGTCAATCATATGTCTCCAAGTTTAAACGCTATCAATCTTAAGTAGATTATAAATAACATCGGTGTTTCTCACATTTTCAACTCAACAGTGACAAATCACGGATTTACAGAACTTCCATTGAACTGTCTCTGGTATATATATCTATATGACATATGTGATATGATTATAAAATTTTAATTTCTTCTGACATATAATATATATATATATATAGACACATACACACGCACACACTAAAATTTGGTCGTTCTAAATCAGGGGTTTACTGTACAATTCATTTATTTTAGTATCGTTGACAATGACATCCATTTCTGCCAATTAGTGAACTTTCTTATAATATGTTTAATTTCAATGCAAAAAAGTTAATTAAACACTAAGTAATAAAGAATGAACTAAGAAAATAAATATATTCAGCTTGATATTAATATAAAAGTAATAGGGCCTACATATAATTCAATTTTTTGTTGATTGTCTCTGAGGTTGCTAATGATCATGTTGTTGAAAAGCATACTAAAATAAATAAAAAATAAAATAAAATAAAATAAAAATAGGGTGGATGACAATGAAGGGCTCAGGAATAAAAAATGCAGGTTCAAAGTTATAGGTTTTTGTAATATAACATTTTTGTATGCTTCTATCAGCTATCCATGTGCTGTGATTCTCAAGTAATCCAAATTATGGTCCATAGTTGTCCCCTGGCTGTTGTCATTTTAATGTTCTTCATTTAACACTAGAAAGCCCGACTTACCAATAATCCCAGAACGCCCAGCGGAATCGTTTCAACTATTCACTCAAGTATTCAACGTTACTTCTTTAAAGTAAATATATCAAAAAAATATTTAACTATGCCACTATAACATTATTGAAAACAATAATTTATTGCATAATTTAAGTACTATGCCAAAACTTAAATATATTTTAAACATTAATTGTCGTTACTGTCCTGCAAAAGGGAAGTAAAAGTAATATATTGAACAAAATGCACTAATATGCAAGCAAAGAGTTTATGTTGAAAAGTTAATTCTAATATAGTATTAATAATATTGTAATAATAATAATAATAATAATAATAATAGAAAATTGTTATAAACATTTAATTTTAAATAATATTAATTTCACACATGACACAAACACGTTTCCTTGCATTGCACTTCCCATACTGTCTCACAATAAGTCGTATTTATTAGAAATATTTTACAAATGTTTGTTTAACATTGATAGATACTTGATGTGTGTTACATGTTCTAAAAGAAATTTAATCCCATGTTTCAAATGGCAATAGTTCTTGTTCAGGTTTTCATTGTATTTACTTTCTACATTTCTGACCTTACTAGGCATGTTGTATAATATAAATATATATAGTTGTGGATTTAAAACTGTAATGACTGAACAGACTACAGTTTTGGAGCACATCGTGTAGCATACTACATACGTTCCATCAACACATGCTTCGTTTCCATATCCATGGTTCATACCTACATTTTACAGGAGTTTGCTCTCATTGTCTTTCACAATACTTCCCCAATATTTTCAATGTGTATAAGAACATTTGTACACTCCATTTTAGTGATCATCACAATTGTTTGCAGCTTTTGTCCGATTTTCATGCTACTAACTGTGAAAATGCATCGAATTTGGAAGGTAAAAGATGTCGTATAAACTCATTTCCTCTAATGCCTAATATTGATACAGTTTGTAAAGTTATTGCTTCATACTAAAGCAGAATAATTTTTCAGATGAAAGCAGTCAAATCTGCCAGTGATTTCTTTCCAAATATCTCTATTATTTTGAAAATCATGGAACAAGACAGTGTCTATAAAAATAATATCTGACCACATCATTACCATCTGGAGTCTGAAATGCCCTCCTATACACAAAAGATATATTTTATACTCAACCATTTCTCTTTTTTTGAATTACGTATTTGAAGAAATATTTTTTCATTCAACCTTCATGTGATAACATTGTTATTCCTTCATGTGACAAGTATTTTGTTTTCAAAATTTAGATATATATTTGCTAGCATCACAAAACAACTCATGAATTTGCATGTATTGAACCAGAGAGCAAGAAAAAAACTGCACTGCACTACATCTTCCTCTGCCAAATTTCTTGTCACCATCACATTCAGTATTCCCAGTTTCCATGGGGTTGTTGATCTGCCCCACCACCTTCTACATGATGGTATCCGTTCATATATGTATTTGAGCCATCTCTCTTCTGGCATTTTCACGAGATTATCATTGAAGTTGTTTTCGTTCTAAAGTATCTATTATATCCTTTTGAATTTCCAACTTCTCCTTTATTTCTTAATTATGTATGTAGTGTAAACGAGATAATCTGCAACTTTGTCTCAAAAAGTCCATTTGAATTGTCAATAACCTCTCTCTTTTTTTTTCTTGAGTTACTTCCCTTACTTGTGAACCATGTATGACAGTACTTTCTATTGTGGTGCTTTATATATTTTTCTTTGTTTTCTTTGGTAATGTGGAGTTCCACAGAATTGGATATAGCATATTTATGACTTGTTTCTCTTGATTCATCTTATTATTAATATCCTTATTACTTATGCCTCTTTTGAAACTGTGAAGCCCAAATACTTAAACTCATCACATAATTGTATTTTATAATTTCCATATTCTTCTGTTACTATTTACTTTTCCTTGGACGAATTTATTTGCAGTCCCCATAGATCAAATTCCTATTGTTAATATCCTCATCCATGATCAACCACGAAAAGTAGAACATCAAATGATCATTCTCCAATCTGCATTCCCATTACACTGCATTTCCTCCTTTTTTCTCTGGGAGCTTCGGCAATGAAACAAATATGTTAAAAAGAATTGCAGACATACAACACCCCTGTCTTAATCCTTTAGAAATTATTATGTCATATGATACTTGTCTGTTTACTTTCACAACATCTTTACTGTCTGTTTGTTTGTACTGGTGCGACAGCTCATGTATGGGCCATGGCCTATTAGCAGTGTCACAGCCTCACAGCCCTGGGTTAAGGGGTACGTGTAGGTGTGGCTGGCACAAAGACATTCCCATGCCATATTCTGGTCTTCTCAACCTGAGAAGTGAATTTTCTCATCATCACACAGAAACATATATTGGGACATTGCATGGAAAATGTACATTATAATCTTGCCCAACTGGAAATCAAACCCAGGGTCGCATCAAGGAAAGCAAGCATGCTCTGACCAATGAGCTAAACCGCAAGGGCTTACTGCCGTTGTACATTTTGTTAATGGCTTTAACTAATTTAAAATTAAATTTTTGTCCTAAAATTTTAAAAAGCTTCCTAATGGGAATGCTATCATATGGTTTTTGGAGGACAACAAACAATAGATGAGAATCTCTTCCACAGGCTTTTTTTCTCTCTGTCCCCCACTCTCCCCTCTCCCTCCTCCCCCGCCCTGCCCCTTAAGATCCATCTGACTACATAAATTGATTCATCTCTCTCCATTTTTATTATATAATACTTGTTCTACATGTTTACCCACTGTATTATTATTCTGTTTACTTCCTGTTCAGGCATTTAAGTCACCTATTAATAGAATTTCCTTACTTGACGGTATGTCTTCTAACATTGCCACTAGTTGATTTTCAAATGAACCTTTAGAATCAAAGATAAAAGCAATAAAGTCTTTATAGGGATGGTATAAAAGGTTAGTCCTTAGAGGGACATGTGCAGCTTCTGAAATCATTCAACCGCCGTCAGTGTCAGATCTCTGTGTTATTGTTTTCTTTTAAGATGGATAGTGTCCGGTTTGTCAGAATACTTCACTTGTTAAATACATGTCAGGTGTTCTAGGGTTATTTCCTGTGGCATGTCTGTGTTATTTCCTTCGGCAACCTCAAAGTATTCCACTTCTATGAATGTAAAAGCAACCAATAAGTTTTATTCAGTCATAAATCATATTGTAAAGTTGTCAAAAAAACTCAGTGAGTCTTTTCGTCATTGTCATCATTATCATTATTCCTGGAAGATAGTATAGCATTGCATGAAATCATTAAAGTTAAAAATTTGCATGAATTTCGAATATTACAAAGAAATTTTTTCAATGAAGAATATAGAACAATCAGTGGGCACAACTATGAAACTACAAAGAAATGCAATTTTCATATTACCACTCTTTTCAAAAATTCAGAGAAAGAATGCTTAAAACTATCATTCCAATTTTACTCAACTCACTGCCAGATGAAATAATAGAAATTACTTCGAAAAGAAAATTGAAGAGGGAAGTAAAAGACTGGTACTCTACACATATCATAAAAGTAAAAAGTACAAGAATGAACAAAATAATTAATTATTTATAAAAATAAGCAAGATAAAACATACCTTACATTTTATATCATGTCAATTTATTATTTTAGTCAAACACAATCTTTTTTCTTTGGCCTCTTGCATTCTTACCCGTTTCCTGTTACATTTTGCATGTTCTGTTTTTTTACAATTTATTTGTTAAATTAGAGAATAATTATCTGTTAATAATATAATGTTTGCTATTGTTGTATTGTAGTTTTGATAATGTTAATTCTGTAGTACAACATAATTTAAAACACCTTATTAATGTCCTAGGGACTAATTATTGTCAAGGAACAAGTCAAGACTTTATTTTACTTTTTGTTGTTTACTTTATTGTTTCATTTTTAGTTAATACGTTATTTTGTCAATTCTAATGATGTAAATTGAATGAAATTTCTTTTTGTTATTGCCAATTGGCATTTATAAAATGTTTTGTTGTTTTGATTATGTAAATTTTAATAAATTGATTATATTTGTTTTGTGTTTGTTGATGATAATTCTCATGGTGTTAATTTCTTTCTACTCTTTCACCTTATGAACACTTCATAAGAAGAGAAAGTTATGTTATCGTGCGCCGGAAAACAGCAAATTTTCGCCACAAAAACTCTTATATAGAGCTGAGTTCTGGTAGCAAAAAGTGGATAAATCCTGTTGCTTAAGTTAGGAAAGATCCTAACTTAAAATCCTAACTAACCTATCGTGGTGTAACCAAAATCCCTGTTTTGTTGCTTCTTGATACCGAAAAATAGATTGACGGCAAAACGTCCCTTTGTCCGTCTATGGACAACTCTAGCGCTTAAACCGTTCCGCCGATTTTCTTCAAAATTGACATTCCCCGACAGTTTTGGCTGATGTCGAGGCTCCTGGAATTTTGAAACCGATATTTTAATATTTGGAGGTACTTTTCATGAAGCCCCTCGGACATTTTCAGTTTTTAAACTAGTGCGGCTACCAAAGCACATACTTTCTCGCATTGTTCCTAAATGCTCCACAATATTAAACTTCTACATAAACCAGCAAATTGTTTCCGCTCCGAGACGCGATCCCAAATCCTCAGATTTAACTTTCCAGTATTCATGCTACTAAGCCACATAAGCGTACATGGACCGAACTCGGGCAAAGGCATAAACACGAAAATGTCCGATTGTCCATGTAAAAAAAAAAAAAATAAAAAAAAAAAAAAAAAAAAAAAAAATCCGGCCTACGTTTACTTAACATTCTCTCCTTAAATGTATTCGTAAGGCGAGAAAGCATTAATTATTTCAGAACAATTAGAGATATGTAAATTGATCACATGACACATGAGCTCTAGTTAAATTGTATTTCAGTTTAATGTTGAAATACTCATAATTTTAGTTAAATCGGTTCACACAGATGCACAACGGACAACGATTGATTTGACATGACATACGATTCAGAAATTGAATAACAGAGTTGAAAAAATGTTTAAAAGATGCAATTTGGGAAACCACAGACAAGTCCTGTATATTTATCTGCATTGATTCTATTAGTGAGTAGAAGTGCCGTGATGGTTCACATGGAGATGCCAAAAAAACATTTGGGAATATTTTAGCAAAGACAAATATTGGCATTGTCACAGTGACAAACAACGGTGCGGAGGCGTACGAACTTTTGTATGTTTATTACGCCAACATCGAAAAATTTAGTGAAATCCGAGCAAGCAACAACAAATAAATAAGGATATTTATGTAGTGATGTGCCAATGAGCAATAGATGCGAGACAAATCTAAATTTTGCAAAACTGTAATAACTTTAACTGACGTCAGCAGACAAGTGAATGGCTTACACACCATGTAGGTAAGGGTGTAAGTCATAGAAATATAGATCAATAAAATCAGTTTTGAAGCGTTTAAGGAGGCGGGAAACTTGAAATAATTGCAGAAGTAATTTATTTAAAAACTGTAAGTGAATACGTGTCAGAATAAGGGAGAAAACGCAATTCTCGAAACGAAACAATGCCTGGGACAAAGACGAAAGAGACAGTGAGTTGTTTTCCTGAGTTTTCGTGGTGAATGCAAATAGCTAGTTGATCAAACGGCGCAAGGATTTCGTAGAAAACGGAACGTTCAGAGACGTTTAGATTGTGTTTTGAGATTTCATAAGTGAATGTAAATAGTGGAAATCACGGACTTTTGGAATGGAGATCCAAACCTGTGGAATGCGAGAAGAGAGAAGCTGGTAAAACTGATGATGTGGTGTCCAGCGTTGCCAAAGTTTCAGAAAGGGAAGTTTTTTAATTTTCTTTTGCTTGACTGGCGGCATAGCTTTGTAAGAAGGCCTAATTGTGTATTTTGAGAAACGTCAGAAAGAACCAGTAATTATTCAAAGTAATTGTAAAAATGGCCACGTTTAAAGGAAACGCCCACACTATGAATGAGTATTTTGAAAGTCAAGTGTGTGTGAGATAATATTTATGTCATGTGTTGATTTGTCTACTGTTCATGTTCAAGGGTATTTTTTTCATTGTATGTGTTTCATTAACGATGTCATTGGTCAGAGGCGGCAACGATGCCATTATAGTTAATGAATAAACTCAATACGCCAATTGACGGTGGCTTTGATATCGGAATTCTCGTATTCTTTACTTTTTTGCTACATGCAATCCTGCAATATACACTACTGTTTGTGGAAATTGCAACACCGCGAAGGAGCGGCATTGAACGCATCGCATTTCGTGGATAAGTTTGTGACATTGAGATCGCCAGGTGATTACATTTACAACGCCGCCAGTCACGTGGTTGCGACGTAGGGACGGCTTATCGCACCATGTTCGGGTATAAATAGAGGCGCCTTGGAGAGGCTACAAACAGTGACAGGTCGACCCTTGGCTTGCTCAAGTTGTCTGTAAGTCACATCATGCCTCGTCGCCGACAGCGAGTGCAGTACGAACACTTGACGGACTTCGACCGGGGCAGGGTCGTTGGGATGCGAGAAGCTGGGTTGTCCTACCGCCAGATTGCCACACGTCTGGGACGAGCCGCCAGTACCATCATGCGAACATGGCGTCAGTGGTCTGCGGAAGGTCGTACCCACCGCCAGCGTGGGACAGGGCCTCGCTATCACACTACGGCGAGGGAAGATCGACACCTCTACCGTATGGCCATCATCGATCGCACAGCGACATCCACCACGTTAGCGCAGCAGTGGAATACAGTGACAAGTCACAGCATGTCCGCCAGCAGTGTTCGGCGCCGTCTTGTGCAAAGGGGCTCGATTGCTCGCCGCCCCTTGTTGCGCCTTCCACTGACTCTCGACAACAGACGCCTCCGACATCTGTGGGGCGTCGAACATCGACATTGGCGGGCTGAGTGGCAGCAAGTCATCTTTTCCGACGAGTCCCGCTTCAATTTGTCCAATAACGACGGTCGTATACGTGTTCGACGACATCGCGGTGAACGCAATCTGGAGGGATGCATTCGCCAGCGTCATACCGGCCCAACACCCGGTGTAATGGTATGGGGTGCCATTGGCTACCACCCACGGACCCGCCTACTCCGCATTGAGGGAAATCTCAACGCCCACCGGTACATCGAGGAAGTCGTGAGGGCGGAGGTCGTGCCCTTCGTACAACGCTCGCCTGGAGCGATATTCCAGCAAGACAATGCGCGACCCCATATCGCTCGCATCGTGCAACGTGTGTTCAATGAACACCAGATACAGCTCCTTCCGTGGCCGGCTCGTTCACCTGCCATGTCGCCAATTGAACATGTGTGGAGCATGCTTTCCCAGAGGCTGGTCCGCCAGGCACCTCCGCCAGCTTCCACCGCCGAACTCTGGACGTGGCTTGAAGGAGCATGGCAGGACCATCCACAAAAAAGCGATACAGACTCTTATTAGCTCAATGCCGCGCCGTGTACAGGCTCTTGTGGATGCGCGTGGTGGCTGCACAACTTACTGACTTGGCATGTATCCATGTATTTGATGGTACTGCAAATGAAATAAAGTAGTGCATGTGGCATGGGTGCATAGTACATTGAATATCTTTTCCGTATATCCGTTCGTTCTTGGTGTTGCAATTTCCACAAACAGTAGTGTATATCCTGCAATTACAATAAATACCGTATCCTGTATAGGTGACTTTGCACCCCAATATCCTAAAACATTTCTGAAAACTGTTCAGGGTGGTAGGTCACATGCCCGTGCATTCATAAGAAAGTAATAAAGTAAGTAAACAAAATTAAACAAAGAAGAACGGGGGGTTCTTCTTTGTTTAATTCTTCGTGGGGGAGGGCACAAACCGTTTCAGTACTTCAAATGATTTTAAATGAAGTTACTACACTCAATAGATTTTTTTCTGCAACAACACATTCATCGAATTAAAATCCCTGTCAGGAATTCGAACCCAGCATCTTCCGAAGTGAAGCGCTCAGTCTCCGCACGCCTTAACTACTTCGGCCATTCGAGTGAGTTGGGAACTGAATACTGGGACCTGATGGATCCAATTTTTTTATTAAATTTGAATAGTACAAAGGACGTTAAATGAAGAATGAATGATGCAGGTATCATTTGAGAATGGTAATGAGAAGGAGAATGAATGAATCATTTTCGTTGATATCCCCAATTTTGCGAAAATTGCAAAAAGCAATTTCAAAACTGCAAAATTGAAGATAGAATTTTTTGCCTCAAAGTCAGTTGTACAAAATTAGCCATTTAAATAAGGTCATGTACATTTTTTAAACAAGTAGTTTTTGCGTAAAATGCGATTGAAATGTACCAAAATTTCAACCCATTACAAATTTTTCTTTAAATTTTCTTCACTTATGTAATAAGGATCGGTAAAAAATATGGTGGTAGTCTGGGTACTGCTCGATTTTTCGAAAATTTCAACAAAATATTTTTAAAATTACAGTATTGTAGATAGAGATCCTTGCCTGAGACAAAGTCTGTTGTACAATATTAGCCCTTTAAAAGAGGCCATGTACATATTTTTGAAAAAATTAGTTTTTGCGTAATTTGCGTTTGAAATTTACAAAACAAATTCTCAAAAAATTCTCCAAATTATTTCTATAAATTTTCTCCGCATGCGTAATAAAGGACGGTAAACTAGTGGTGCAATAGAATGGCGAACTTTCTGGCAGTCGTTACTTTTCCAATATTTTTAGTCATTTGGAGTAAGGGTCATTCCATATTAAATCAACACAGTAATTTTACATCACTATCTCAGATTCAGATGAAATTTGACACATAGGTAGTATGAATAAATAATAAGAAAACTACCAATTTTGAGTAAAATATTCCCACCCGTTTCTGAAATACAGCCATGTAAAAGTTTGCAAAATTGGGTTCCCGAAAATTTTAAAATTGTTGTAGAACCGCTCCAAATTAAGATAAAGAGCTGGAACAGGTGTCATTTTGCAGCTTTCTTTATGGCCTTTTATATGATATATAACTCAATAGGGGTTGCGTTTAAAACGTTTTTCAAATTTGAATTTAAACTTTTGATTTTGAGTTTTTTCAAAATGCTCACCTTCAAAAAAATTGAAAAAATTCTAAAATAATCCTTATATGTTTCCAAACAGATGGTGCAAGTTTGAAAATGGGACTGCAATGGGTTCATATGGTAATCTTTACTTAAAATGCACAATATTTACTTACTCTAGATTTTACTGATTTAAAATGCATTTTATTTCAAATTATAAGCCTCTTGTGCAGATTACTCCTGCACAACAGTTCCGCCATTTAAATAACAAATTAGCAATAATTTGGAAATATTGGTCGCGAAATTAATTCCACACCTTGCAACAAAGGTGAAGTGGAAAAGGGAGTCACCACCACTAGCTGTAAATGATTTAGTACTTTTAATTGAGGAATCTCCGCCCTCTCAATGGAAATTAGGTGTAGTGGAGAAATTGTTCCCTGATCAAGCCGGGGTCGTGCGTACTGTTGAAGTACGAACTAGCCAGGGCAAGTTATTGCGACCAGTACAAAAATTATGTGCACTGGCTAGATCCTCCCACGAGTAAGCCCCAAACCATGATAATTAACTCTACTTTTTCCCCCTCTGTCGACCAGAGATGCTCAGCTGATTTTTCTTTCGCTTTGCCGCCTGGTGAACAGGCGTACCACTATCATTTTATAGGTCATACTGCGTGGGCCTGCCACTTGGCGTTTTGTTAATTCCTTGTTGTACTAATTGGTATAATTTTTTGATTAAGCACTGCTACAAATTCTATGTGATTTTGTTACTTCTATGTAGGGATAATTGTTACGAGATATTCAGTAATGGTTAGAGGTGATTACAATATGTACGCTAGGCAAACGCCTATGCTTTCGTTTGGTGTATGCCCTCCTCACGTGTTTATAGTAGGAATGGAGTCTCTCAAGCTAATGCAGAACTGTGGTGGACTTCTCAGTGCTTGTTGCTGAAGGAAGGGAGTGAGAGGCGGACGGTACCGGACTCAAGCATCGCCATGCGCCCGGCCCGAATAAATGTTGGCACATTTCGCTCGGTGCGGACAAGTTCCTGCGACTTCCGCCCACCTGGGCACTCCTTGCGGTAATCCCGCTAAATTATGGGAGTTCCATGCTACACCAGTGTGTTATGGGGGCGCCAACTCCAAAGTTCGCGCGTCCCACTTAAAAAAAATCATCAATCAATCAATCAATGAATGAAATGCAATGAAAACATTAATTGAATCATTGTTTCCCCGCGCCTTGAAGCATGTGACAGTTCTTCCGCCGCCCGGCCAGGTTGTAATCAGCTACCCTCGCCGCCGACACCGGTGACGTCACTACATCGCCACCGTCATCGCCGCCACCAACACCATCGCGCCGTCGCCGCCCCTATCTCTCCCCCCGCCTGCGTCCGCCCCCCGCCGCCAGCTAGCCGGCTGCCCGCCCCCCTGCGCCCTGCCCGGGGTCTGAACCCGGGGCAGGGCCAGAACACGAGTGGACAGCGGGCGACAAAGCTGGTGGAGTGTGGGCCAAGCGGAAGGAGCTATGGTGGACTGGGAGCATGAAGCATCCACGGCGGTGAAGGGCATTTTTCACGCTTTCTGCATTTGAGACCCTCTACTAGACAGCTGGGTAATTTGTAGGAGCTGTAGTGCTGTGACAGTGATGTGGTTCGACAACCCAGCCATGTGTGCCTCGTAACCTTTCAATGTTACATTCATTTGGTTTTTCTTTTCTGTGTTAGTCAGGTAGCATCGCTTGGTCAGTGTGTGCCTTTAATTTTGTGTTTCGCAACATTGCAAGAGTTTTGTGAAATTGTTGAAGTTTTTTTTTTGTATTCTTTGACAACTACCTACATGTAAAATTTCATCTGAATCTAAAATGGTGAGGTAAAATTTTAATTAAAACTGTGTTGATTTAATATGGAATGACCCGTGTTTGAAATTTTATTTCCTGCTCCAAAAATCGGAAACAGAAGCTTACCAAATGCTTCAACAGGCTTTCAAGAAAGATGCTGTGAGCCGCAGACAAGTTTTTGAGTGGTTTGGGCGCTTTAAACGAGATGAGATGAATGTTGACGACCATGCTCGTTCTGGACGCCCTTCAACATCTCGAAACGATGAAAACGTTGAGAAAATCTGTCAAAAATCAACGAAGATCGTCATTTCTCTATCGACAAAATTTCAGAAGAAACAGGAGTGAATTGAAGCTCATGGGGTGAGTTTTAAGACGTCTGCGAGAGGAGGGGGGACGAAACTCCCGGAACTTGGGCGATCAGCGACTGGTCCCTTCATCACGACAAAGCCCCCCACACACGGACTTATCTGTGAACCGCTATTTGGAATCTCAGGGGTGGTCTGTCTTTCCCCACACCCTATATTCCACAGACCTAGCAATGTATGACTTTTTTCTGTTCCCAAGAATGAAGAAAAATCTAAAAGGGAAGCGTTTTGATGATGTGGAGGCAATAAAAACCGCTTCGAAAGGGCACAGTACAATATCAAAGTTAAAGAGTTCCCGTCCTCCTTCGTACTCGTTATTCTGCTCAGAGAACCCTGGAATTTCTGTCGGGTTTTCTAAATTTGCCGAGGCGCATTCAAACCATTGCATACTGGCGGAGGCAAAAGGAACACATACAGTGTGCGTTATACCAAAACATTAGGTTAATGGGGCAAAGTGTAAAACATATAGAAGTGAATGAAAAAACTCTTCTTCAAATGATGGTATGTTTTACAGAAAATGGAACATGTGCCTTGTGTGAAAAGAGTCCTGATCCAGATAAAGGACATGACACTTGTTGGAAAGCCAGGCATGTGTGCAAGATGTTGAATACAAACAGTAGACCGCTCTCCACTGAAGACCCGTGTTTCACCATTCGAATAATTCGTTGATTGATTGATTAGATTTGGAAAATGTATCGTCCTCATATCTTCATTGCACATACACAATCCCAATATTTGAAGATGTGCAAGGAAATACTGAAGAAACACGAATGTGTAGTCTCGGAGAATAATACAATTGTAGTTGAAGGTGTGGTTCAAGGCTGTCATTGGACAAATGGGAGGGTGACTCTCCACCCGGTAGTTATTTACACGCACCAGGATGAATCACCCACTGTTCCTAAGTCAGTTTCTCTATTTATTATATTAAACGATTGCTTGAACCATGTAGCCAGCACTTTCTACCATTTCCAAAAAGTTATAATTCAACTCATCAAAACATTAGATACGAATACAGTAATCCCTCAACATTTGCGAGAGTTATGTTCCAAAAAAGCATCGCGAATGTCAAATCCGAGAATGTTGAGTCCATCTTTTAATGAAGAAAGGTGGATTAGGTTCCTGGGTATCGAAAATCTGTTTAAAAAATATCTGACAAACAATTGCAGTAGAACTGAGTATGCAAACAGAATGAACAATTAACATCCCAAAGAGAAGAAATAAAACAATAGTTGAAAGTTTTCAAAGTTGAAAGTGATGGGATACAAGATAGGTATTTTTTTTTGTTTCATCACCCTCCTCGTTCTAATTTCATAACATGGAAAAGTTGCTGCTTCTGTTTCTCTTTAAAATTTCGAAGTTATATTTCCAGGTTCGGATCATGTTCGATCTGAACTGTCATTTCCACCAAAGCTTGCTGAAGTTTTACAACGTCATTAACAGTTTCGATACGAGCAACGTCATTGCTCCAGGATGCAGTTTTGCTTCCGTTACTTCGTCATTACCTTCGAGGACGTTTTCTTCGCTGATGATTTCCCGAAGTTCCACTTCAGTGAGGTTATTATAATAAGAGTTGTACAGATCCTGAATGGGAATGAAATTTTCTGTTCATGTGGCCAAAACCCTTACCTCCAATTTGACCCAACGGAATTGAATTATTTTATAATTCTATTATTCTGTTAATGTGAATTGACTTTCGAATTTTTAAATTTTTACAGAACGTGATACTTTGAGCTCTGGTGTCTGCCGAGTTCGTTTTCTAAATAGCGCTGATACAGGAAATGAAATGCCTTAGCTTTCAAAAAAATGTAGAACCACCAGACACACTCGCGAATGTTAAAACCGGTAACATTTCTCTAATCGCGAATATTCGGAACTCGCGAATAGCGAATTCACGAATGTCGAGGGATTACTCTATACACAAAATGTATTTCTTTAGTGATGGAGCAGCGTCTCAGTACAAAAACAAGAAAACCTTTAACAATATTGGCAATCATAAAAATTATGTTGGAATATATGCCGAAAAGCATTTTTTGCCACAAGTCATGAGAAAAGTCCATGTGATGCTATTGGCGGGGCAACAAAGATGTTGGTGACAAAAGCCAGTCTACATCGTCCATATACGGACCACATTCTGTCCTCCACAGACCTTTACGTATTTGCATTTATATTACTGGAATAAAATATTTTTATTTGAATAAAGACTACATTGGTCCCACAGAAATTGAATTGATCGAACTATTTAATAACTCCATTATTTCTGGTACAAGAGGAGGCCATTATTTTGTATCAAGAGCTGACCGACATTTGAGAGTTTCTAGAGTTTCAATGTCACCTTCATTCCTTGATACTCCTGTGATCTTTCTAACTGGACATAAATAACTGATTACACAAAGTTTCAATGAAATTAAAAAGTTCAGCACCACAGGTTTTTGGCGAAATTCGTCAATGATATGGAATGACTCATATGGACTAAAATATATACGTAGTTATTTTTATCAAAATATGGAGTTAAGTCAAAATATGGACTTAATATGATAAAACATGACTATGGCAAATATTACAGTTTAATCAAACTATACAAAGAATATAATGAATGTGCATACTTTTCATTCATGGCTCTGTATTGTAATGTGAACAACTCATAAATCACAATTTTTATTGCCTATTACTATAGGAATGTTTTCCCTCCTATGCGTGGGAGCATTGACCCACAGGACTCGGGATTTGGGCAGACTGCGGCGCTGGTGGAGTCGGGATTCGAATCGTCGGCAGCGCCAGAGGAGGTTGGCCTCGGAGCAGACGTGAGAATAAATGAAAAAAATTGGGATCAGATATGTTCACGTGCGGAACGGTTTTCTGAGATTGATGCAGGTAAACTGTCGATGTATAATTCATAAAGCCATTGAGTTTTGGGACCTACTTGATATATACGATCCAGATATAGTGATAGGGACAGAATCGTGGTTAACAGATGAGGTACTAAATTCTGAAGTTTTACGTTATGGGCATAAATTATATCGTAGAGATAGAAAAACAAGAGGCGGTGGAGTATTCTTTTGCGTCAAGACATCGTTAATGGTTAGGAATAGTTGGGTTAGTAGCGACTTTGAAATTTTAGGAATGGAAATTGACGTACTAGAAAATTACGTGGAAATTATTGCTTGTTACAGACCGCCAAACGACGGTTATGAAATTCTAGATGAAATCGGCGACAGGGTGCAAAACAGAAACGGTCGTTCTATTCTTGTCGCTGGTGACTTAAACCTTCCCGACGCTAATTGGAAAGGAGAGGTATGCGACAGGAATATACAAAAATGCGTAAATCGACTGGTATGGGACCGAGGATTAGCATAGATAGTCTACCAACCCACGCGGCAGAGCGCAATTTTGGACATTTTCCTTGTCAACCCTGTAAAAATGTTCCTTTCTTGCGACGTCTTTCAGGGAATTAGCGATCATGAAGCAGTAATGGTAGAAGTACCAGCAAGCGTGATAAGGCGAAAGTAACGGTAGTCAGGCAATGTAGAAAAGCAAACGTCGAAGGATTACGTAGTTTCTTAAGAGTAAAATGCGACCAATTTCTGAGAACAGAAGGCGGTATGGACGAACAGTGGGGTGCCTTTAAAACAATCGTAGAAACTGCTTTAACTACGTTCGTTCCATGCAAAATACTGAAAAGTATCCTAATCCTG
Organism: Acheta domesticus; assembly: GCA_031308135.1. Classification (NCBI taxonomy): domain Eukaryota; kingdom Metazoa; phylum Arthropoda; class Insecta; order Orthoptera; family Gryllidae; genus Acheta; species Acheta domesticus. Next base: position 167,893,431 of record JAHLJT010008446.1, on the reverse strand, counting down.
AATATTTTAACGGGGCGATACGGCGTTTAAAGAGAAAAGCAAGGCTAGCATTTAATAGGAAACATCGCAGCATTGGTGACATGATTACTTTTAAAAATTACTACAGGAAATTAGAAAAAGAAAAGAAAATTGCTCATAAATTATTTTAAAAAAGGCTTTTACAAATATGTCTGCAGACGCAGGGTGAATAAGGAAGAAATTCAGGAAATTCGAGTCGCAGACAACGCGCCACTCCACGACGACCAAGCGAAAGCAAATGCGTTCAACAGGTATTTGTATCGGTATTCAAGCCAAAACGGGTACGGGAGCAAGTTAATTATTTTCCAATCGAAAATCAGTTCAACCTTCATGCATGGGAACTCCGCAAACGTATAAAATATCTAGAAAACGGTAAATCACGCGAGCCAGACGGCATCTCGACAGATTTTATTAAACTCGATGGTGAGGCAGTATTCCCTACTTGTTAAGATTATTCAATGTTTCTATTAATAACGCAAGTTTACCGGACTACTGGAAAGCTATGTAAACGCCAAAGAATTAGCATATCTTTCGCTGGTCATGGAATACGGAGTAGCATATTGGGATCCGTACAGAAAGTCGCACCGGAAAACCTAGAAAAAAGCTAATGGCTAGAACTATGGCTAATTCAGCTAGAACTGACGCAATAAAAAGCCAAGGGAACCTCTAGAAACAAGCAGGACAAGGGCGAGGTTTTGTGCACTTTATAGGGCAGTTAGCTTGGAAGGAAATTCAGGTTAGACTAGAAAAACCAAATTATTTAGGCCGAAGCCATCACACCCACAAAATTCGAACAAGAAAACAAAATTCAGATCTTGGGAAATTTTCATGTTGTAACAGAGAATTAGAGATTAGAACAGTTAACCCGCAGCAACTTTCAAAGCCTTTCCTCTTAGTGTTCGAAGTTTTAGAAATAAGTTAGAACAAGCTGAGAGTATTAGATGTTGCGGTGAAGTGTTGGTCAGTGTAATTAAAGACAAAACAGTGTAGTGTAGTGCAATGCAGTGAAGTGAAGTGAACGCGATCAATGACTTCGTTTCAATCTAATTTAGCCAATATCTATGTAGTTAAACACTTAGAAGATTATGACGATTCAGTTGAAGATGAAAAAGATGATGCAGAGGAAAAAGAAGGAAAAACAACTTCTAATTATAGTTACAATTTCTAAATGAGTAGGTAATTGTAATTGAAATTAAATATTTTTGAAATATTTTACACCACCTTCTATCCTCTGATTAGTTATTTTTCGAGCATTCCATTTTTTGAGCTTATTAACTACAACCTCCTAAATTTTGACGTTTATTATAAATAAAACGACTTTTATCAATTTTTGTCCGCCATCATGGATCCACCATTGGTTTTTCTTTTTAATTTTGAACTGAATCATCAGCAATCTCGATAATTTCGCAAAAATTACTTTTATATGAATAAAATGACTTTTATCAAAATATGCCCGCCATCTTGGATCCGCCATTTTGTCTTTTCACTTCTTAATATCATATTCTTAATCAGTAACTTCCATAACCTTTAAATAATAACTTTGGTACAAATTGAACCACTCTTTATGTTCTGACCAGGTTTTGGGGATTTTCGCCCACCCGCGCGCTAAGCGATTTCTATATTTTCTTACATCTCAAGAAATTTCGGCCCGGTTTAGCAGATCAAATAAGCATGACGCATAGTTGCAAGTGGCTGTTGCACCAAATTGCTCAATTTGTTATAAAAGTTCTGGTGGCTATTATAAGGAAAAATTGTGCAACTGTGTCTGCTACGAAATTTTTTTCATGAAATTGTGTTTTCTTTTTGTTGACGACAAACGGAAAATTACTTTTTGGATGTTCTTTGAAACAATAACATACTATTTACTGATATTAAACGTACCGAATGAAGTATCACTTACGCTCATGTACTACAGTAGACACTCATTAACACAAATTGTAAGGAACCAAAATTACTAGTGTTCGTGTCATAAAAATTCGTGTTTTCCGATTATTATATAAATCCGTGTTACGTTTCCTTGCCAGGACTCAAATTTTGTTCATGCTAAGGAGGATTTACATTTGTGGTACATTTGTAGTAAGGAGGGTTTATATTAAGTATATATTTGTTTTTCCATGTGTCACTGCTAAGATTGTAGGTTGTAGAATTTTTTTCTAAACACCATCAATTGCAAGAAAAAACGCAGAACAAATCCCCGCGCAGCAAAAGGCATGTTAGTGTCAAGGGCTTAAATCGGGTCCTGGTTGTCGTCACTTACCTTCAGTGTTGGAAGAGAGTCGCTTTTCTAAATCATCCCCGGTCCATGCACCATTATGTAAAGCAAGAAGATCCTGAAAAACATGATAAAGAGAAGAATATTTTAATTTGATTATGAACACTAAAAGCAATTGGTGCCGCTTGTTTAACAATAAAATCTTATTAATATACACTATACAATCACACTATTAGAAATACGTTCCCGATTGTCGAGAAATGTTAAGGAAATTTCCTGTCTACCACATCACAAGACCCTTAGAGCTATAATTTCTCGAAAAAGAGCATTTTCTAAATTTAACCCATTTCTTAAATTCAAATACAGTAAATCTATTTACATGGAATACAATTAAATCAAAGAAACCATTAGATCAAATCAAAATTAACAAATCCACTGTAAACCATGAAATAATAACGGAGAGGTTAAGGTGCAGAGACCTCGAGAAAATAATTATTTCCTTTTTCAGTAAAAGGAAAGCCAAGGAACCAAACGTATGACATAGCAGACACACATTAATGTTGAACTCTGTCATCAAAGGCGCGATATTTATTAAACCGATAATACTCCATGACGCTTATCCAGTAATTGAAGCTGAGTACAAACAAGAGTCTACATACTCCTTTATGCAAAGATTAAATCACTAGTGCAAAAACTTGGTATCCAGAGAACACCCACAGGAAAGAAAAAAAAAAACAATATTCTTCGTAGGATAATACCAGAAATCGAAACCAAACTGGCCTTATCTTCGCTTGAGGAATTCAAACCCACAGCAGAAAATTGGGATTTACAATCTGTCAAACTCACCAAAGCCGTTTAGAAAGTATGGAGTAAAAATAGAGAACGTAACCTATGCTTTTGGTACTACACAGGAAGCTACAATTAAACATCAACTGCATTCGTGTTGCAACACGATCACTGCAAATTTTGTGTTCTCTCATGTTTGCATTTAGAGTGGTCAGCCAAATGACTGGCAATCAATTTATAATTTTCTTAAAATCACCCGGAGCAACTCAAAATTTGTCCAAAAGAATTCCCAAAACTGAAGTGGTCATTATTATACAAGTACATTACCAAATCAGAGAAATCTATCACAATGGAACTGATCCAATTAGAAAAAATAATTGGAAATGATATGAGCCTCCCCTATTGCTGAAAGGACAGTTGGAGATTTGAAAATGGTATTGACTGTAATTTCTTCTAATACTGACCACTAATACCTATATTGACTATGATTTCTTCTAATACGGTTGATTACACAGGACGACGACAACAACAACAACAACCACAACAACAAAAAAGGAAAGTTTCAAAAAAACTTTTTAAATTTGATAGCATATTTTTATTTTTTTGGATGCTGAATCCGCACCTGAACTCTATTCGTTTCCATCACCCACAGTTTAGTCAGAATTTGATCTAGTAAGATTTGGTACAATATGCAATAAAAATGAAAAGTAAACGACTTTTAAAATACCAACAGAACTTTATTTAAACATAGAAGATGGCTTTATATTCACAACATTGCATTCTACAAAGGCTTTACGTGTCCATTGATTCCCCTTTTCTTTAAAGCTCCTCATATAGTTTATTCTTATATATGCCGTTTGCTGACTCTTTCAGTGAAGTGACGAACAGTAATGTCCCATCACTTTTGTGTTCTAGCATTGCTGAAAACGTTTTTCCATCGCTTTTAGATCTTGATGAAAACGTTCACCTTGTTCTTCACTTACATCACCTCAATTGTTCGGGAAGAATCGTAAATTACTGTTTAAAAGGTGGACCTTGAGACTCATTAAACACCCCAATTTTTTGAAAGCATCTAGCATATTGGCAACAATTGCTTCATACTCTTTTTTTTGTTGCCTAGGAAATTATTTACTTGTTTAAATGTAATCCACACTTCTTTTTCATTTACTGTCATCTGTAGTTGAAATTGGGAATGAAATATCATTTTTGCCAACGTCAGACCCAACGTATATATCCCCTTTTAATTTTGCTTAAGACAATTGAGAAAACTTTTCACAAAGATATTTGAAACACTACCCATCTTTAAGCAAGGCCTTCACGAATTGTTTCATGAAACTAAATTTTATGTGCAATGGAGACAGCTGAATCATGTTTTGACCTACACGATGTTCCCGTAGAATGTTCTTTTCTCCTGTTTTTAAAGATTTTCTTACAGACCAATTCTTTCTAGGCCAATTCTGATCTCGTGCCCCCTATCCCATTTACATAGGAAATATGGAAATTAAGTAAAACCTCTTTGCTAACAGAAGCATGCATGTTATATTTAAGTCATCAATCCATGAGCAGAGTAGTTTATTTTCTCTAAAAACAACAATGAGGTTTTCGTAACTTTCCTTCGTATGTACAGGATGAGCACAGGTAATGATGCATAGATATTACCATTGTATAGTAGAACTGATTTTAAAATAGTTTTAGAGGAATCGATAACAGCCTCTCTTCTCCTGTGCACATGAATTGAAGTTCCAGATGCTAACAAGTTCTTTTTCTTGAGTCTGGAGCCAAGCAGTTCAGCATTCTCCTTTGTTAAGCCCAAATCTCTAACCAAATAATTTAGCTCAGTTTGAATAAACAACGGAGGTTACGTACTGTTTACGGGACACTGAAACTCATTGTCTGCTATTTCATCTTTATCACAGGGAGATTCATCACTTGATATATTATCCAGATTACCAGTTTCAATAACCACTGATGATTCATGAACAGGCAGATCCGGACTATGGCTTATTGGCCGAATTGCAAAGTGGTAGGTTAGGGTACTGTATTACTTTTGATTTTGAGTTGTAACCAGTAACATCAATACAATAAAGTAGCAATTATCTGAACGACTCCTTGCTTCACTTCATACCATTGCCTTCATGCCACTATTTCATACCATTCATGCCATACCTTCAGACCACTTCATACGGGGGACAAGGCTGTTCGCCTCCTGGGTGGTGCTAAAGAACAGCAGCTTCGCGTGTGAACATCTGCTGAAGTTTAAGCAGCCATATCCAAGGATTCCTGGCTAAAATTACAGCATGGCTAATATGAAGCGAAATGGTCCTTCTAAGGACTTCTAAGGTAGAGCACTAATACCTGGATACGACATAATCGGAATTATATACCATCACATATTACTGAATAGCCACCTATGTACGCAGTGATATTGAAGATGTGACATTAGTGAGTAGCTATGTCTGAGATGATAGTCATAATATCGTTGTGAGAATTGGAGATATTAACATTGTTAATGTCTATAAACCCCCAACTACCCAGTGGAGCGTGAAGCACCTTCCAACATACATCCGACACTATGCCGAAGACTTCAAAAGTCACCATAACGACTGGAAATACAGAGAAAACAATGAAAATGGTGAACACTTAGTTATGTGGGCAGAGCAGAATAACCTACAGTTAATATTTGACGCCAAGGATAAGTGCACCATCCTGAAACCTTTAAATTGAGAGCCTGGAACACGGAGTCCAACCCAGACCTGGCGTTTATGTCAACTAACTCAGAAGGCCGTCCCCCACTAATACCACGACGCATTCTAGAAGACTTTCCGAAGAGTCAACACCGTCCTGTTATATATGAGATGGGAATTCAGATACCTATTATAAGATCTTACCCCAGACCGAGATGGAATTTCCAAAAAGGCGGACTGGAACGGTTTCAAAATTGACCTCGATAACCGTCTCGATGTTATACCACCAACGGTTGCTAACTATAGAAGATTTTTGGCGCAACTATTGCAAGTGCTAAGAAACATATCCCAAGGGGATATCGAAAGGAATACATTCCTGGATGGTCTGAAGAGAGTGAATCGCAGTATAGAAACTTCCTGCAAAGCGGAGACCCCGAAATGGCTAAGGACTTACATTCACTGGACGCAGCCCGTAGACAAAAGTGGTTTGATACCACTGCTACTATCGATTTTAAACATTCTAGCCGGAAAGCCAGGAGCTTACTCCGGAAACTAAGCACCTGTAAACAAGCTGCTCGCCAACGAGTGGGTGTGACTCCTAACCAAATATCTGCGCGAATATTAAATCCTTTGAGGGCCCCTAAAGATAAGAAACACACCAAAGCCATCACGCGAGAGCTCAAGGTCTTTCAGAAGGAATGTGTGGAGGAATCCGCGGAAGCCAGAGAGTTTGAGATGAGCGAGGTGCGTGAAGCGATAAAATCTTTGAAAATTGGGAAGGCGCCAGGGTTCGACGGGGTCCATAATGAATTCCTTAGTAATTGCGGTCCTTACACTGTGGAATGGATAACAGAATTTTACTCCGATATTATAGCCCATGGAAAATTACCTAGGTAATTCAAAAGAGCCACAATAATAGGCATGTTGAAACCTGGGAAACCAAAAGACCAACCTGAAAGTTATAGACCAATTTCCCTTCTAAGTTCTTGCTATACGGTGTTCGAAAGGCTTCTTCTTAGCAGGCTAAATGGGAAAATAGTGCAATATTTTCCGGTAGAATAAGCCGGTTTCAGAGAAGGGAGAAGTTGCACAGATCAGGTGGCCTTACAACCTTTATAGAAACAGGATTTCAGGAACGTACTAAGACTGTAGCAGTGTTTATCGACCTAATGATATGATACAGTGTGGAGAAAAGAGCTGCTTTACAAATTTCGAAGGAGTTCCCATGTAAGAAACTCGGCCTCCTTTTGAACCATATGCTCTCTTCCCAGTTATAGAAGACAATTCCCAGTTATAGATGGTAAGGCAAGTAAGCAGAAAATTCTGAACAATGGACTCCCCCAGGGCTCAGTCCTGGCTCCCACATTCTTCAACCTGTACATCTCTCATTTACCTCAAACAACTTATAAATTTCAAAACTCTTATAAATTTGCATATGCCGACGATCTGGCTATCTCCGCGAGACATAAATCGCCTCATGTTATGAAAGATACTTTAGAAAAATATCTAGCAGTCCTGGGGACATTCTATACAAAGTGGAGGCTCATCCCAAACAAAAATAAAACAGAATGTTCATATTTCCACTTTAATAATAGAGAAGCCAAACAAAACCCAAATACATGCTGGAATGGAACTCGTATTAGGTCTACTTCTACTCCAAAGTACTTAGGAATCACGCTGGACAGAACTCTTTCTTTTAAAAATCATCTGGAAAACACCACTGCAAAGATACAGACAAGAAACAATATTTGAGACAAGCTTTGTGGTACAATCTGGGGCGCCTCTGTTGAATCCCTACGATGCTCAGCTATGGTTCTTGTTTACTCAACCCTCTGCTGCTGAGTACGGATCTCCATTCTGGCTAAACAGCTGCCATGGCTCCAAGGTGGACGCTCAACTGAATAGAAGTATGAGAGTTATAACAGGTTGCATAAAATCTACCCCTACTTATTGGCTACCGACATTTAGCAATATCATGCCTCCACACATCCGCAGGAAAACAGCACTTATGCGGAAATTTACGAAGATTCTGAACAACCCGGATCTACCAATACATGAAAATATATTAAGCGCTTGCAGTACCAGACTAAAATCCAGACGATCTCCCCTGAAAACAGCGATGGACCTTTATGAAAGTAAGTTTTCGGCAAATAAGGAATGGGAGAAGTACAGGATGGAAAATGCCACTACAAATACACCTTTAAAATATAATGAAGCTCCTGCAGGATTTAAGCTGCCGAGAAGAATCTGGAAGACAGCTAACAGACTACGCACAGGAAATGGTGTTTGTGCAAATACACTATACAAGTGGAACAAAGTGACATCTCCCGGTTGCGAGTGTGGTGCGGAGTTTCAAACAATCACATTGCTCAAAAATGTGAACTAACGGCATATCAGGGTGATGGAACAATGTGTATACTCTTCCTCCCTCGGCGATCGAGTGGATTGAGAGGCTTCGTATTAGATTGTAAGGGTCGAAATTTGGACTGGTCTTGTGGGTGCTTAAAGTTTCTTTTCTTCTTCTTATTTTTTCTTTTTTTATTGTGCTAGTCAGTCGATGCGGTGATTTTTGGTGATAGTTGGATTTTGACTTGTGTTGATATAGTGGCTGTTGTGCTGAGGGCCATGTGTGATTGCCATACGCTAAATAATTAATAATAACCACTTCATATCATTGAAATGGCAAATCTAAAGGACGCCTTCTCCTCTTTTGACCATTTTCTTTCGTCTTCTACACAAGTATAACATACCTTATGTGGCGCCCAAGATTGATCCTGACCTTCAAGTTTAATTCCGAAATATGAAAAATATACATTTCTAAAAAAGCCTGTAATTTCCGTTGGTACTTTCATCACAAATTCGTCACAGATATAACAAAAACTGTCAGGACTGTTCTTACAACCATGACTAGACATATAACCAATAGCCAATATAACACCATATAGCCAATATAACACTAAGCTCAACTAGTATCTTGTATTGATAGTAACAATGCAAACACGTGCGCCTCGAATAAAACAAACAGGATACTGCTTGTCAAATGCAACTCTGATTGTGAAACCAACACGCCTATTGATGCACGGTAGTGGATGGGATGTACGCATTTTACCAAAGCATGTACTACCCTCAATGTCGTCCTAATATTTTCTCATTCTAACTTCCTGCATCTCATACGTTTCTAGAGACTCAGCTGCATTTGCCAAGCTATACAGGAAAAATGTTAAAATGTGAACAAATGGTGGATGACCCGGCATTTTTAATGTAAAGTTTGGAATCAGTGCGCTTAAAACATTGAGAATTAGGTGAACACACACAAAAAGGTTTTTGGTCGTTGGTCGGTGTTATTTACAGACTTTATCAACAAGTTATTTCGTGTAAAATGGAACAACACACGGAGAAACCTGAAAACCAGTATTCTTCACAAAAAATGAATAATGTTCAGAACCTTAAATCTAAATAAATAAAACAAAGATAGGTTAGTTACACCATTTATAATTCAAGAACGGTTGTACCAATTTTAATTATTTATGATTTGGGCTAGATGGAGCTGAAGAACAAAATATATTTCTGTCAAATGCAACCCGTATCACTCGGCAGAATTTAAACATTTATATCGTTCAATAACTCCTAAACAAAGAGTTCTAGGGCATTAAAAACCGAAATATTGAGGCCAAAGGCCTCAAAGAAACGTTTCTCACACCGTAATCTATAGGATGAGATCTTCTTGAACATTCTCTTACATTTTTCTTGGTCCAGCGCTTATCGATATTACTCCACCTGTTCAGAAACGTGCTGAATCTGTAACTAAGTGAGAATGAGAGAGGAAGAGACAGAGAGAGACATAGAGACAGTCAGACAGATAGGGACAGGGACAAAGACGAAGAGAGAGAGACGGACAGAGAGAAACGGACAGAGGGAGGCGGAGAGAGGAAGGCGGAGAGAGGGAGGCGGAGAGAGGAAGGCGGAGAGAGGGAGGCGGAGAGACGGAGGGGGAGAAAGACAGAGAGAGAAAGGGAGAGGGAAGTAGAAAGATGGGGATGAAGGGCAGAACGTCTGCCAGGTTCCGCTAATGAAACATTACCAGCTTTGCCACGTTGTAAATAAGTAAATATTTACATTCCGGTTATCCGGTGTAACCACGCATGCCCATCAAAAACAAAAATATTCCTTTACAAAGAGGTTACCTTTCCAAACGTTGCCTGTCGGCTTAATATTCCGTGACTAGGGCGCGGCATTCTTGCGCGCGCGCCGCCTACCAAAACAATGTAGTTCGAGCGAAGAAAATAAATAAATGAAAAACTTTAAAGAGATCAGTTTCTCGATATTTTTGCCTTGGGGAAAAAACTAATACCATTTCGCAAGTCTCCACAATATTATGAATGGGTGCAAAGCAATGTATTTGAATGTTTATAAAATATGAATGCTACAAATTTGATTCCGAGTCGGAAATTCAAATCTTATTTTCTTATCTTTTAAAAGAAGTGGGAAATTAAAGGAGTTATACCAACAAAATGTACCAGTAATTATAAAACGGCAGTGAGTAATAATTTCATTTGGAAAATGTGTGAAATTAAATATCTGTAAAGATATTTAGTCCCGTCAAGACATTCTGATGTGCACTAAGGAAAACATAAATATGATTTTGTAAGCAATATAAAAGTAATACTATTATCAGAATGACATGATAAAATAAAAGGGAAATTTATGCATCAGTTTTCGTAATTAAAAAATCGCAATAAGGTTCTATCACTTCTTCTGCGACGTTCCTGATTGAATAGGGTTTAAAGGGCGCTTCGACTGCTGTGGTCATTTGCGCCCATGCCAGAGTATTTGGAGAAAAGAATATTCAGTGTTGCATATGTAACTTACTCACTGTTTAAAAGCATGTACATTGGCTAAAAAGGAGGCTCGAATTCTGCATCAAGTATACATGTAGAAATGGCAGAAGGAAAATAGAAAAAGGGCGCGTAAAATTTATCTTAAAACGTAAAATTGGCTGTAAAGGGGCCAAAAAACAACATAAAACATTGTTCTTTCAAATAAAATTATATATTCTGCTTTCTCTCAAAAAACAAAAAAGTTTTGAGAGCGCAGAATCGTCATCCCCGAGCACCACTTGTAGCGAGTTGCCCAGGTCATGTCTTCGTCGACTGCCAACAAATTTCCTACAGTACAGCAGGACGTGTTCCACGGAAAGAACAGTCTGGCACGAGTCACAGATGGGGGAGTTTCATTTCGAAGAATGAAACCGTGAGAGAAATGGCAGTGTCCGATACGAAGACGGGTTAAAATAACTTCCTCGCGTCTACAGGACCGTGATGAGGAGCGCCAGGGATACACAGAATTCTTTATCGCATTTAGTTTGAAAGTGCTATTGTGCCACTCTGTTTGCCACGCTCTAAGCACGGATCGTTTCAAGAAAGCCTGAACATCGGACAATGGCACAGAAGGGATGTCGATACGAGTTTTACGAGTCGCTGATTTCGCCGCCTGGTCGGCCAGTTCGTTCCCTCTGATACTCATGTGGCCTGGGACCCAACTAAGTACCAGTTCATAGCGGCGGGACAGAAGACGATGAATCAGGCTTTGAACGGATAAAGTCAGGTAGTCTGACGAAGGACGGGAGACAGCTTGAAGAGAGCTGAGAGAATCGGAACAGATAACTACTCGCCGCAACGTCGCTGATTCAATGTATTTTAGGGCCTCAAAGATTGCATACATTTCGGCAGTGAAAATATTGCATTTGGAGTGAAGCCGAAATGATTTGGTGGCCCTCATACAGTAAATACCACATGCCATCGCGTCGCTGTACGATGAACCATCCGTGTATAAGAATAAATGATCCGGATAGGATTCTCTCATATCCAGAAACTGCTTCTGGTAAACCAGAGGACTAGTAGATTGTTTGGGTAAATGGGAGAGTCTGAAGTCAATACTGGGAAGGAGGAGTTTCTAAGGGGGGATCCGGTCACTTGTGGGTCTCACAGGGGTGGGAAGTTCTACATTTAATTCCCAGAGAAGATTTCGTAATCTAATACCTGGGGGATGGGGTAACGATGTTCGAAGATTGTACGAGGACTCATACTTTGGGTGGATGATTATACGACGACAAGGGTGGTCAACCAGTCCCGACACTTTAGCCCCATAAGAGGCTAATAAAATATCTCGCCTTCGACTCAGAGATGGTTCTCCAGCTTCGGCCAAGAGGCATTCGATGCGACTCGTGCGGTAGGCGCCTGTACTAATTCTCATACCGGCGTTGTGAATGGTATTTAATGGCCGGAGGGTTGATAGTGACGCTGACCCATATACAATACATCCATAATCCAAAATAGAGCGGATGAGGGTTCTATACAAACGCAAGAGACACACACGGTCAGCTCCCCAAGAGCTGCCTGTAAGGGTGCGGAGGAGGTTCAGAGGCGAGACACATCGGCTTTTCAGTTTACGTATATGATTTCGCCAAGTTAGGCTCTTATCGAAAGTAAGCCCAAGGAAAGTTGCGGAGTCCACAAAAGGTAGAAGATGGCTTCCAAGATAAAGCTCGGGGTGGTTATGAAGATGATAAATCCTGCAGAAGTGCATACAGTTAGTTTTTGATGCGGAGAATTTAAAACCTGTCGCATCACTCCATTCCTGCAATTTGTTGAGGACAAGTTGTATTTGTCTCTCTATCACTTGAATACTCTTGGAGGAGCAGAAAATGGCAAAGTCGTCAACGAAGAGCGATGCTTTCACCGGCTCTCGGATTATCGACGCTATACTATTGATAGCGATGGCAAACAGAGTGACACTCTGAATTGAGCCCTGAGGGACACCGTTTTCTAAATGGTGGCTGGCGGATACCCTGTCACCAAGGCGAACGCGGAAGTATCTGAGAGGAAAGAAAGGCTACTAAAAAAGGGGGAGCCGGCCCCTAAGACCCCAAGAATGGATGGTGCGAAGAATGCCGTACCTCCAGGTAGTATCATAAGCTTTCTCTATATCGAAGAAAATTGCTACCAGTTGTTGACGTAGCACGAAAGCAGTGGAGATCTGTGTGGTAAGGGTGACAAGGTGGTCCATGGTTGACCTGTTCTTCCTGAAACCACATTGGATGGGGGTAAGTAGGTTTCTCTGTTCCAGGTGCCAGACCAAACGCGTATTCACCATTCTCTCCAGAAGTTTGCATAAACAGCTTGTGAGCGAGATTGTACGGTAGGTTGACGGCTTTGTCCTGTCCTTTCCTTCTTTAGGAATAGGAATAATAATCGCTTCGCGCCAGGTTCTAGGGAAGGTATGTTCCATCCAAATCTTGTTGAAGATACGGAGGAGAAAGATACGTGCCTCTTCCGGCAGGTGTTTTAACATTTGGTTATGTATCTGGTCTGGTCCTGGAGCAGAATCTTTCCCACGGGCGAGCGCACAGGAAAATTCATCCATGGAGAAAGGGGCGTTATAATCTTCCTCCAGGCAGGTTGAGAAATCCAATCTGCATTTCTCCATTCTACTCTTAGTTTTCAAGAAGCTAGGGTAGTAGTGTAAGGAACTGGAGGTATTTTCATAATGAGAGGCCAATTCCTCAACTACTTTTTCTGGAGAAGTAATAAGATTTCCATTAATAAGAAATCCTGGGACAGATGGAGGGGAAAATCTTCCTCCGATCTGTCGGATCTTTCGCCATACTACTTTAGGCGGGGTATGGCAAGAAAGAGAAGAAATAAAGGCTCTCCAGGAAGCGGTCTTACTTTCTCGTATTACTAATCTGGCTCTGGCCCGCTTTCTTTTGAAATCGATCAGGTTTGATGCGGTGGGGAATCTATTGAGCCTCGCGAGTGCTTGCTTTCGGTCACGCACCGCGGTGGCACAGTCAGCATTACACCAAGGCACAGGGACGCGTCGTTGTCGATACGTAGACTTCGGGATTGCAATGGTGGCTGCGCGAAGAAGGGCGTCGGTGAATTGGGCCACCAAGGTATCGATATTATTTGAAAAGTGGTCAGGCATTATAATTTTCTCGCTGAATGTATCCCAGTCGGCTCGATGGAATAGCCAGCGAGGAGGGTGGATGCCGTCTAAATTAGGGATATTAAAGTGGACCAAAGTGGGAAAATCGTCACTCCCATGTAGATCATCGAGTACGGTCCACTCTACCATGGTAGATAGGGATGGACTGCAGAGTGCCAGATCGATTGACGAGAAGGTGTTTGACGCCATGGAGAAATGAGTGTCATTCCCGGAGTTCAGAAGAATTAAGTTTTGCTGGTCAATAATGTTTTCGAGGATAGAACCTCTCGGACACCCCAGAGGGGATTGTGGGCATTAAAATCCCCCGCAATAAGAAAAGGGGCGGGCAACTGAGAAAAACATCTTCGAGTTCCTCTTGTGACACGACTTGGCCAGGGGGAATGTATATACTACACACCGTAAAAGAGAACGATGGTAGGTGTACCCGAACGCAAACTGTTTGGAGGTCGGTTCGAACGTTGTGTTCCTCCGAGAACAGGGAGTCGCGGATGAGTACCGCGACGCCGCCGTGAGCACGAAGTCCGTCGTCTTGATCGAACCGATAGATATTAAATCCGCGAAGAGACAGAGGATGATGAGGGAGAAGATGAGTTTCCTGAAGACAGACTATAAATGGTTTGTGGCGAGAAATTATTAATCTTAATTCTTCTGAGTGAGCACGAAGACCATTTAAGTTCCATGAGAGAGCCATTATGAGAAATTATTTCTTTGGTTGCTTTTTTTCTTTCTCACCTTCTGAATGGTTGTAGAGAAACTCTCGTGGGGTTCCTCATCAACAGCAGAGTCATCCTGACTGCTGCTGGATATGGTCGGGGGGTTTTCCCGACTTTTGGCCACGGGTGACCGAGATCTACAGGGGCTGGAGGATCGTCCGATGTGATTCTCAGAGACAGAAAGAGGTGGACGGGATTTGGATGACGTATTTTTCCTGGGAGGCGGTGTCTGTTTAAGATCGATTTCAGTAGAAGTCTCAGTGGTCGATTTCTGGTGGAGTTTTTGCACAGGTTTTTTGTACTTTGTGGGAATTATAATTTTCCCACCTTGGATACATGCCGAATCTTCGGGGAAGTCTGTCGGCGACACCTGACAACTAAAGTGCGAAACTACCGCTGGGGTACAGTGAGTTTGACAACTCGCTGTTACCCCCGGGGACTTAGGTTTTACAGCACTGGAAAAGGATCGTGATAGGTCCACTGGATTCCTGATTTGGAACCTACGCTTCGCCTCAGGGAAGGAAACCTTTTCGGTTACCCTTATTTTTTGGATTTCCCTTTCCCGGAGAAACGTGGGACACTAGTTGTCGTTGGCTGGGTGATCGCCTTCGCAATTCACACAGTGCGGTGGTTTGTCGCAGGGTTGTGGGTCGTGAACTGATGATCCGCACTTCCCGCAAACCGCGTTTACGGACATACATCGCTGTTGGGTATGCCCAAACCTTTGGCACTTGAAGCAGCGCAAGGGGTTCGGCACATACTGCCGCACACGAGGTTGTAGAAAGCGGTAACGATCCTTTCCGGGAGGGATGGTCGGTCAAAAGTAAGGATCAGGGTAGAAGTAGGGATCACTTTCCCCTGCTCCTTCCTTCCGATCCTGTACACCTGAGTCACGCCATGGGTCTTAAAAAAGTTTAGAAGATCTTCCTCCGTTTCTGAAGCAAAGTCCTCGTGATTTACCACGCCTTTGCACAGGTTCAAGGTGGGATGAACCGTGACTACTACCTGGAGGCCGGCAATCTGCTTTGTATTTTGAATTTTTCCAATTTGCTCGTCGGTACGTGCTTCAAAAAGAATCGTTCCGTTCCTCTGTCGCACGACCGCTTGGAGCTTCCCGTAAGCCTCTTCTATGGCTCGCGCCAAACGGACAGCACTTACAGTTTTACCTTCCTCAGCGCATGACATGAGGAGGAAACGAGGCATCTTGGGTCGATCTTCTTCTCTTGAAAAGAAACTATTCAAGTCGATAGTTCTCTCGGCACATCTCCTCTTCCTTGCGGAAGAGGGCGGGGGAAAGGTGAAGTATCCATATAGATGGAATAGGTTCATCCTCGTGGTCCCCACCCACCACGGAGCCCAACAAGGGGACACTCCATCGGAGTGCCAGGGTTGCCACGAGGATATAGTGGGAGAATAACACAGCGCTGCACCGCCGTGGATTCCCTCGCTCACCCTGGAGTTCAGTACAAGACCTAGTCCGAGCCGATTGATCGGGAGTGGGTTAGCTCCCGACCGCCCGTCTAGAAGAGTCCGAGGCCAAAGCAAGCGTATTGAGGCCTACAGGGAATGTTCCCAAAAACGTACACAACGTATCCCTCAGTGCAAGCCGAACGTAGCACAAGGTGAGTGTTGGGAAACAAACAGACCTCTCAACCGCCAGGATCCACATTCCCTCCGACACGGGTCGCCATGCACGGCAAACACATGGGTGGGCGTTCAGCATACAGAGAAGGCCAGTGAGGAAGAAAAAGGAGTGAAAAGAACGTACATGACATGAAATGAGAAGCAAGAAGATGAAAAAAATGGAGAAAGGAACACTTGAGAGCCTTCTCTGCATCCCCCCGTCAGGACGTGGACCAACCCACCTCGACGGGGCGACGTTCCTAGAGGAAGCCAATTTTTGCCGTAGAATGCTTTCTTGGAGTAATCCTCCATTATTCATTCTTATACGTCCGCTAAACGTACACTATACGTATATAAAGCCGTCAGTCGTGAGTCAAAAGGACCGCCAGGTAGCATCTCCGTGTACTTAAACCCAGTGGCGACAGGTGCCTCAACAGATTGGAGGTTGCAACTCCACTGAATAACGGAAATGTAATTTCCAAAATTCAGAATACGAATAAATAATAAAATGTAAGCAATTCAACTAAATTAATTAAAACTAAGTTCAATAAGTCTCATGAAACATTATTTATACAATTTTATGGGTATTTCCGTGTCAGTTATATACACCGTCCGCTTAGCTGGTTCTGGCTTTGATTTCCACTGGGCACTGAAGTTCGGCTCCTACACATTGCAACAAGAACTATTGCTTCAACACGTTTCACACAAATAAAATTATTTTATTTCGAAAATTTCACTACACTGGTATATTTTGCATTAAAGATCCTTCCACACACACGATCGTATTCCCACCAGCGCTCTCGGCGAAAATATGCATCCATCGCGAGAGGCAGAAAGGGACTTCCTTTCAGAACGGCCAACTTCACACAAAGAATTCATCAAGTATACATTTTCAATCAATAAATCAAATATCAAATGAAGAAAATCTCTAATCATAAATAATGCATTAAATGCCGTCAATAATTGACGGAACCTGTGTACTTGAAATAAAATGCGTAATTCATAATTTATTAAGTTGCAGCTAGTCAGACGAATATTGGTATTCCCCTCAGATTCCTTCGGTCGCCGCGCAGCGCTCTACAGCGCTCGGCTTCGTTGCGCCACCATAGGCCACATGTTCCCCGTGTTCAATCGAGGGGACAAAGAGTAAATGCAATAAACCCTGTAATACAGCCAATAGCCAAGAGCGTAGTGCAATACCTGGCAAGGCACCAAACACCAGAGAGAGCGCCAGTTGGTCGCTCTTCGGTTTCAAAATGATTTCATATATATCGATATTGCTGCAATATCTTGAATATTGAATGCCATTAAAAGGAAAATGTATATTCCAAGATATTACAAGATCTTTTTTTATTATCTGGGAGGTTGTGCAACCACGAAACCTGAGCACGAGCCGCCACTGCTTAAACCCCTTGTACGTAAAGCCCGCCAAATGTCAATGTAACCTACTCACCTGGCGCCTCTCCCCTTATTACTACACTCCTATCCCAGGGTCGTACGAAGTTAAATACCTAAGCCTTACCTTCACCCAAAAACTATCAGGTGTGTGATTATACTTACATCAGATCCATTAACACGTACGACTCTCTAACTTGGGAAACAACTCTATTTACTAAAAGCATCTCGAGCCGGTTTTTCGTCCACTTTACCTGAACCTTTGAGCAAATGCTGAGATGACCCGTTGTTTTGCTTCTAGACATAAAAGTAACTTTATTATCTGTGCACGTCTTCTAGAATTCAGTGGGAAATTTTCAGTTATTCAAATTATCGTTCATGTTGTCGCGTCAGAAAGTATTATTCTTTCACGGACATGATTTACAATTGAAAATAATTTTATTTCATCGGAGAGAATATTTTGTTAACAATCCTAGCAAAAACACTTATTTCTTTCTGTATTCAAAATTAAACTAGTATATGGCTAAGGGTAGAGATCACAGAATTATGAAAACGTGCACTAAATTAACTTCTCACCGTAGCATGTCACACGCAGTTTTACACGTAGAAGTAAAAATTAAAATAATACTTACCGTACAAACCTCCATAATCACAACGAAATATAAAACCGAATAATCAAGCTAATTTTCCATCCAGCCATCCTTACAAACCTTACCCGCTTCAAAACACAGCAAAATATCATTCCCCCCACTACAACATATCCTCCAAATACCCCAAATGCAATTCAATCCTCCACCAGAAATCCCACTTTATCTCACTTTCTTCAGCGTCACCTTCACCACCTCAACACTCCACATTAGTGGATATTAATCCTCCCTAAAAAAAACATCCCCTTGACATTCTTCAACTCGCTCCCTTCCCACTTGACAACAGACATCAGACTATCAGAACACTGACGGAACGACTGAAAAAACATACAAAAGAAACCGCCCATTTCTTCAAAAACACAAATGAAAATTCCTATAAAAACCATGACAGAAAACCTTAACAAAAAACATTCAAATCCTTCCCAGAGCAAATATAAAACACTCTCCTACAAATCGAATTTCTTACAACTCTTTCAACCCCCAACCAAATAGCATTTCTATGTCTCTTTTTCCCTCCATACTTTCAAACTTACGAAACTCAACGAAATAACACATCAAAAATTCAACTATCCTTGTTCTTTCTACATCTCCAGCTCCTTTGGAGAAGTGGAAAAGCAACAGACAGGAAAAAGCCAATCTTCACGAAACAAACCAAAACATTAGAGGCAAGGGCCAGAAAAAAAAAAGCTTCCTAGCAATCGACTCTCATCACATGCGCTCCTGCGTCACTACCCAGCGGTCAGAATTGGGAAGGAATTAGGATAGGGATAGGGTTAGGACGCTTCACTGGGGTTGGACTAGCACCTGTGCAGCAGGCAAACTCGTTTGTTGGAACAAATTTCACATGAGATTATCCGGGAATCGAGCCCGGACTTCGTTAGTGAAAGGGAAGGGAAGTGACTTCACTCTGTGGCACGAGTGCCTCTACGTTACTCTTAATGACAGTAGTTTTCACGAAATGATCTCTGTCAGCTGTTTGTGAGGAAACTGTCCAGTTTTCCAATGAAGATAATAAATTCTGGCTTGGCCAGTGACACTAACGTATCTCTTATTAACGTAACTCTAAAGAATAAGATAGGCAAAACTGCCCACAGGATAAAAAAAAGTTTGAAAATCGTAATTGAAGTGTAAAAAACACATTTTTCGCCAGAGTTAAATCGATTTTCCAGGAGTACTTCCTACAAATGAAAATACGTTTTTTTAGCTTCTTATATAAGTTTAATTTTTGAACCACATTAGGCCTACGAATTAACTTTAATTCTCCTTGCGATTTCATACAGATGATAAAGATGTTTCGAGAATTTTCCCAGGCATTTATATCCGATTTTGATCCTTCCAATCAACAAAAAGGAGGGGAAAATAGAAAGAAATGACTGTCTTCTTCGTTTTTTAAGAATATCTCATGTTCTAACGCAGATCATAAAAAAGGGCTAAACAATTGTAGCCCTGCAAATTCTCTACAGTTTCCCAAAATTTCAACTTTTGATTTTATAAATTGCAACCGATAGCTCAATATAAATAAGACAGTAATTTAATCGTTTCTTATTTATTTTCATAAAATTAGGTTTGGTTTTATAAATTTTCGTAGTTTTTCTGTTTTATGTTTATTAAAAAGATAATGAAAAACAAAATTGTTAGAATAATATTATAACCTATTGTGATCACAAAAAATTGTTCAAGGCCCGACTATAAAAGGAGGACCAGAATGCCGAGAGATGCTTTTCTCTTGCGTCTATTTTCATTCCTTGCTAAACCCCGCACTGCTGAAAAGTTAACCGGTTTTTCCTTTCATCGACCAAAAAGGCGGGTGTTGGTTGGTGAAGTTAACATCCATCTCTTGGGTTGCAAACATTATCGTGCCGCCAGCAACTGCTGAAAAGTTGTACTTCGATTTATCTATTGTGGTCGATGACATTAGGTTATTGTTACACGTCCTGCCTTATAAAATGATTGTTTTTTAAAGTGGTGAGAAAATTTTCTGAGGCCACGAGCTCCGTTGAGAAGGACGTTTGCCAATTAATTGGAAATGTTTATTTTATAAGTATATTTATATTATATATTTCCAATCTCATTTTTTATATGCAAGGGACCTTACGAACTAATTATTTCGGTTATATAAATTACCTAGAAAAAGCTAGGGCCATCCTATATTACATTCACAATATTACATTCATTGTATACACCCATATTACATCCATACCACTTTCATATTACATCCATTATATGCATCCATAAAGATGCAGATCCCACATGTGGGGTCGGAAAAGCGAACACATGTACAAGCCTGTTTGAATTGCCATGCAAAGTAGGGCGCGTTCTAGACCGTGTTGTCGACTGACCGGAAGGATAGGGGAGGTAGCCCGTACGTCAGCGAGGAGAAAGTAGGAGAGGAAGGAAAGCCCAGAGGGCAGTACTAGCAGAACGTATCGGACTTGTGATTTGTTCTATAGAGAGAACGTGCTAATGATTCATACTTAAAAGTATTCATCGTGCAGTAGTTAGATTGTTAGACAAAAGTAGTATATTAATATGCAATGGTTTCAATGAACTGCGATAACATTCATAATACATTGAAGAATTCCGAGTTTCTCAAGTGGAATACGAGACCAGTTAGCAAGGCAGTTATGATCCAGTATTTGTGTGGGAAGAAAACTTTTGATCTAACAACTGCTCTTGTGAACGTGTATTTTAATTTATAAGCGCAAGAATTCTTTTCAAATTCACGAAAGCCCAAATGATGATAAAAGCGCACAAGAAAAGTGTTGGTGCTGCGAACGAGGCGGAGCGGAAGAAGACCGGAAGACGGCGTGGTAAGAAGACGGGGACCGTGCGGGAGCATCCGAAAGCGACGCAAGAGGATTCGTGGTGGCCTGGAGTTGATCCATGGCCTCGCGGACTGCAGCGGAGTATTCGGGGAAGGCAACGGCGCGTGAAGACAGCGAACGTTCAGCATACAAAGTTTTCTTCTGGACAGTGTGAGTAGAAATTGTGAAACATATTATATCGCCAAAGTTATTAACGAACACTGGGAAGGGAAATAACTTACGTGTTTGTTGCAATTGAATGTACTTTCCAAATTCTAAGTCACGAGCCAAGAGAAAAAATCCATGGTTACAATCAATATTTTAACAATATGTAATGGTCTGCCTTCAAATTGAGAAATTTCCTTTGTAAAAATAGAATTAAGATTTTTTGTATGGGAAATTTATTGAACTTAATGGTGAACTGAAATTTGATTTGTCATCTACCTTCTTTCTTATTATTTCCTCGAATTCCTCTTCTTGTTTCAGAACACACATTTCCATTTTCTCGATTTCTTGTAATTTTGACTCTTCTTCATTTTCTTCATCTTTCTTTTCTACATTTCCCCCTTCCATACATTGCTGCCGTTGATAGAGATAATCTGTTTCTTCATGATGATGATCACGTTATTCTGTGCAAGAAAATTTACGCCTACGATGACGGGATTAATTAAATTCCTCACTAGCAACATACATAATACTTCGTACCTCCAATCGTAACCTCCATCATTACTTGCCTCGGGATGGTACGCGATTTCTTACCCCACACGTCTATTACTTTTGTATTGTTGCTATTGCAATGCTGGGACTTCTATTCCTTCTTTGACTACTTGATCATAAAATTCCTCTGCGACCACTGACGTCACGGATCCTATGTCAATTAACGCCTGACTGCATCTTTCCGCAATAAATGGAAACCACTGGACATTTTCCCCTCCCTTTTGACTTGTTCCTACCCCAAGAACATTCTTCTCTTGCTTCTTCTAAACGGCTTGCATTATTCGATTGAGTCCCGCGGGCCTACCAACTCCGCAAGTTTGCATCTTTGAAGGAGCAAGCTGCAGGTGGGTATCTTGTCTTCTTTGGGATCTAACCTCACCCCGCGTCGTGGACAACTCCACTTGGCGCCTCTGATCCGCAGGCGGTTAGGTCCCCTTCATCCACAACGCCATCCGCAAGCGGGGCGACCGAATCACGTCAGCGCGCAGCCAAAGTCTACCCGCACAATACTTGGGTCGATCCGTGATGCTCCAGCTGGCATCCCTACTAGCCAGAGGTCAGTGCGAATTCATTTAAATTGCCTCATTTGCACCGGGGCGAACCCCACCCAAATACCCGTTGGGTTAGCGGGCCACTACCACGACGAATCCGAAAGCCCGTCAGAGGACCACCCGGGGGGCACCCGGCCCTCTTCCCGTCTTCCCACAGCCTACACTTTACGCTACCGACGTGGGTTGGACCGTAACCAAGGCAAACTGGTGGGAGGTAATTTCCCGTCGGACTTCTATTTGTGGATTCCAGAGCCCAAGCACTAGTCAGAAGCTGCTTCACCCAATCCTGCCTTAAGCGTTGGTTCGACACGCTAGGGGCCCAACTGGTGGGATGCCGGGTTGAACCGACATCCAGGAGCTTAGCTTTGTTGTCTACTATCATCACCGCCATGTGGTCTAGCCATCACCGTTGGCTATCGACCTGAGTTTGGCCGGGAACAGGACGACAGTGGGAAGTTCCGATCCCCGTTTTGGGCTTTATAGTGGGTTTGGGACTCACCCGTGAGGGCTTACCCGCTTACCCGCCCTTGTCCTCTGTGGTCGACGGCATGCCTCCTACGTTTGAACAGGTCTCGGATGGCATTTCATCCCCATCTGGAGCCGCCCGCTTGGAGCGCTGTTGGCCCCATGGCCTCAGCTTCCTTCGCCGCCCCGGAGGTGACAGGCCAGCCGGGGGGCGTTAAAACCCCAGCCTTGGTTCCGATCGCGAGGCGAGCGTGCGGCCCTGACCTCGGTTGAATACTATCACTGGGCGGACGCACGGCGCCGTTGCCGGCGTCGCCGCTTGCTTCAAATAGCCTCAGTGGGGTTGTCCGCTTAAACATAGCCTCATGATTATAATGTCACAATTGTAAGTCAGACTTATTCGGCAGTTGAGTCTCGGCCCTATTCGATTAATCAGGGCTCTTACATACTCTGACCTTATTGGTCAGTGACCATTGATTCACGAGCACGGGAAATTCAAGGTTGGCGCGTGCACGAGGAGTCGATCGCCGAGGAGTGGTCGGTTGGCTCAGCGAACGAACTCGCCGGGAAGGGTGACCGAGCGAAAGGGGAGAAGAGTCGAATCAGCGGGCAGTCGCGGGGGAGAGCGGTTAGACAATGGCGGTGTGAGCATCGCGTGCGAGTGGGATCGTAGGAATCTAAGGTAATCGAGCGACATAAGGTAGTGAAAGCAACTAGTGTCATGAGGAATATGTTATGAGAACACCAATTGTGATATTGAACTGTAAAAGGTGACTGTAATTGTGCGGATTTCTAGAAAAACGACAGTGAGTTGTGTGGGCACGTGCCTAGTGTTGTGGAGGCGGCGTGATGGGACGAAATTGAAACTGAGGAACTTCATGAATGGCGTTTTGGGAAGTAATGTAAGGTGATGATAAGCAGAACTTGTAAGGACGTTAATTATTGAATCGCAACATGATAAATGCCCGATCGCATATTAGTGACAGCGACTGTTTAATGCAATTGCATGTACGCGGGGTGGCGAGCACGAGGTACGTACTAGACGCTGCTACGCAATAAAAGCGGCACTTTTAGAGAACTTAAAGGAAAAGCAAGTGCAAAGAACAATAAAGTGATGTACTGTGTCCAATGCTGTGATAGAAGGGTGGAAAATATAAGAGACATTGTGGATGAATGACGGGAAGCATGGAAGCAGTAGGTGGGAGGCATGAATGATTGATGCGTCAACTTGCTGTGTACGGACGGACATCAGCGATCGCCGGTGAAACGTGTTGTGTGTGGAATACACAGTGTTTGGGAACGGTGGCAAGAGGCGGTCGAGGCATCAGACAGCGAGCTCTCGGCAGCGAAGGTGCCTCAAGGTCAACGGACGGCCGCGAGCGTCGCGTCGACACCTCCCGGTTGGCGACAGCGTGGGACCTGCGCTGTGGCACTCGAATGATTGGTATTGTAAGATAAGTCACAAAGAGATTCTTTTATTCAGTTTAATAGGAATAGAATCCGTGGAATGTAGATGACGGGTGGGCGGAGTAGCCGTCGAAGTATAGAATGCGAGTGGGACAGAAATGTAATTAGCAGGCGCTCAGATTAGAGGGCGGAATGGTAGATATTTCAACAGTATTGTTATGTATCCTCTATTAAAGCACGCATTGTCATTGTGATAATTCATGTATGATGTGTTGGTGAGTGGTGTAAGACAGGGAGCTCCCATTTGATTCAGAAATAAAATGAAGGTAAATAAATGATTAGAAACAGTTGTTATGAAAGACCGATATGTTCATTTGAATGTAATTACTAATAATCAAGCGTTCAGTAGTCAATGTTGATTTCAAGTCCATTTGTTTATAATGATCAATATTTTCTTTTTATAATAAACCATTGTTTTTGTGTTAATAATCAATCCAATGTCAGATGCTTGCATCAAAGATATCCCCTGAAATGATATCCCTGGCCCCAAAACAAATAAAAATTATAATATGTGCGACCACAATTACTGAAAAGGTAAGTACGGTCACAATACTATATCCTATAATTACACATACGTTGCAATGTCGCGCGTCGGGAGGCTGTACCCTCGATCGTACCCCGCGTGGCCCCGGCCTCCGTCCGCTAAGTCCCCCAGTGCCAGTGCCGATCCAGCTTGAATCTTCTCGATTGTCAACAACTATTCTACCCTTTGCCTTTCAGATATTGGCAACAGGTAAGCCGGAGACAGGGCAGTGCGGTCGCCTCGTTCCCGTTTGGGCCCCCTGGGGGCCTCCCTTACGTTCGTACACCGCCCGGCGTCGATCCCCCTCCGAAGACCGTCTGGGCGAGTGCCTACCCTTTTGGCTTAGACGCCCTACGACACGGGATGTGCCTGAATACTGGGGTCGGGTGCTTGTTTTCAGGTACACCAGGGGCAGAGCCCCCCTTGCGTTCGCCGGCCGGAGCCGACAAACCATGTGCCCACCGTGGGCCCTAACAACGCGGCTACATCGAGGGTCGGATTTGAGTGGGTGGTTCATACGCTACCGAGGGTACCAAACCTCTCCTGCACTCCAGAGGCAGCCGCCCCTTAACCGTGCCTGCAAGCATGCACTTACTTAACCGGCGCGGCTACGCCGGGGCTTGTTCGGTTCGATGAGTCGCGCTGCTGGGTGATGAGTCCAGGGCGTACACAGGCCACTACTGAACCCTCGTCTGACCCGATGAATTTTTGGACGTCTTTCGCCGTTCCCTGTACAGCTTACTCACTTTTAGAGCGGTCCCAACCTACTTGCTTTCCCAGCTCGCCCAGGAGCAGGCCCCTGTGCAGCCTACTCACGTCCTGCTGAGGCCACTGCCTACTCGCTTTCCCAGCTTGTCCAGGGGCGGGTACTTGACGCCCAGTGGCCGAAGCCTCCATCTCAGCCAAGACTGGGAGACTAGGGATTTTCCCGGCGGTCGTCTCCATTCATGCCCGCCATGAAGCGCTTACGAGTCTTATTGACGTTGCTTTGGCTCCCTCCCTGAGGGCGGCAGGTTAGACTTTGCCTAATCGGCTTGCAGTAATGGAAATCACGATTATGGTATAATTGTGAAGTCCGAGATCCCCTTGTCAATTTGAATTCTGCATGTTTCCCGGACTATCGCCGTTCGCTGCGCCGCGTTCATTGCTGTGGCCCGTCGATGTCGCGTTGTGTGCGCATGCGCGAGAGTCGTCGCATCGCGGTCGGTTGCCGGCCCTCCTCGTGTCCGTCGCTCTTCTCGCTGTCGTTCAGCATCTTCAGTTCCGTTTTCCGTTATTCTTCGTTTCCTTTGGGCTGTCGTCACCCTCCCGCACGTGCATTGCGTTGAGGCTCGACACTAAGATGACGATACTACGACGCGTTGACGATCGACACTAGTACGTCAATCTATTATTGAGCTACCAGTATCCATTCGCTCATCCGCCTGCAATCAGACCCGCTGGCAGAATCAGCTGCCCAGGATACAACAGTAACAGTCCGCCACACAAGGTCAGGCAGCGCTCCACCAAGCGCACACTCGGGGAAGGGGAGGAATTTGGGTACTTGAAGATACGAAACATATTCCAAATATTTACAAAACTGTTGTAGTTTTCTCCTGAACTCTGTTTTCCATTCTTTCTTATTTTCAGATTTTTTGTATTAAGCATTGACAATGCGCATTTTTCAAAAGTTAGTATGTATTGAAATAAGTTTGTTTCTATACCTAAGATGTCTGCTTATTAACATTGAAATTGTTAGCTCAAAATTGGCAATTTTTGTAGTCTTAATTATTTATTCTTATTGTGCTTTGTTTCAAGATCTCATTAATACCCTATGATATAAAACACTATTAAATGGAGTTGAAGTAATACACAATTTTATTACAATACATACCCGTATTTTTCATCCTTGAATTCCTTCAATCAAGAAAGACAAAAAATCTGAAAATGCGGATGGATAGAAAGCGGAGTTCAGGAAAAAACTGCAACAGTTTTGTGAATATTTGGAATAAATTTCGTATCTTCAAATACAAAGATCCTCCCCTTCCCCGGGCACGGGTTTGCTAGTGGAGCGCTGCGTGACCTTGTGTGGAAGACTATTCAAAATATCCGTTAAACCCTAGTAGCAAAAATCAAAATTACTAAAAACATGCTTATCTAACATAACAATATGTATAACATTGAATTCGTCTCTTTACGCTCGTCATGATCAACTAAAAAATATGAATAAGTCTTTTTGAAAAAAAAAAGTTTGGTCCAACCTCAATGAATGCACGTATCAATTAGGCCCTTTCCCTCATGCACTTCCGCGAAAACTGCATTGCAATAACTTCAACCGTCCAAAAGATACAGGAGGTGCAAAAGTTACGTAACTCACTCTTTGTGCGTATATATATATATATATATATATATATATATATATATATATATATATATATCGAAAAAAATAGATTCAATGGGTTAGTGAAAAAAGTTAGTTTTCGAAGACTAAAACCGTTTTTAAAATGGGTTTAGGGATGCCAAAAACCCCATAAACACCCCATTTTCGGCCATTTTCGCTACTTCTTAGAAAATAACGAATATTATTTAATGTGATTTGTAGCAATGGAGTTTGGCTGAGGTGGTGCCCACGTTACCCTGCAAAAATTTTATGATCATCAAACAATACTTACTTAACTTCCTGTCACAGCTCAAATACGGCCAATTTTACGATAAAACCATAGAACTAGACACTTCTCAATTGATCATAGCTCCGTAAATTTTTATCCAAAATACTTTAAACTTAAATAAGATTAGAGCTCGAAATCTCTACTTTAAGAACTTTGCTTCGCAGAATTTAACTATTTCACTGCAATCAGCTAAAATTGCGCCGCGTGCCATCACTATTAACGACCCCCACGTGTGCCGCACTGCTGTATATGATTTCTTTATTCAGTATTTGGATGTACTGAAGACATTTGGAGAGGCTTAGCAAAAAAGTTGGGTTTCGAGCAAGAGTAACATCCAGACCAATAAAACCGTTTTAAAATTGGTTCAGGAGTGCGACAAATTCCATAAACATAACATTTTCGGCCTTTTTCACTACTTTTTAGAGAATAACGAATTCATATTATTTAATGATATTTTTATCCCCGTATTTTTGGCTGAGGTTGTGCCCGGGTTATTTCACAACCATTTTATGATCATCAAGCATTACTTATTTTACTCAAATAGTGGGGAACATTAATCGGAATATGGTCAATGTTGAAATAAAACGATAGAAATAGACACTTTTCAATTTGCCATAGCTCCGTCAATTTTTATCCAAAATATTTTTAATTTAGAGACTTGGAATCTCTATTTTAAGAACTATGCTTCACACAATTTAACTATTTCATTGCATTCGACTAATAGCGTTTTACATTCGCCGCACTGGTGCGCACTCAGTGCACACTCAGGGCAGCTTTCGTGTTCCATTCGGCCGCTAGGGCGCACCAGTGCAGAGAAGCCCATGTTCCATTCGCACAATGACACGGAACCAGGGTGCACTCGGGGCGCCCTAACCTGCACTGACGAGCTCGACGGTGCAGTCCATTGCACCGGGTCATTTTGAGGTTAGGTACGGAAGTTATGAATGTTGATTTGGATTCGTGGTGAAATTGTAAAGGCAATTGAAGATCTCCTGTCACACAGGGACACCTTAAATAATGGAGTATACCATGTTTTACAAGAAATGCTTTAAAATAACTTTGTGACTTCCTCGAAGTTCGGAAAATCAGTTTGTGTTTTCGTAAAATTCAACCGTGAATTACTGCATGTTAACAAATTCAGTGCTACTTAGTAATCAAACCTATCCTCTTACAAAATCATTCAAATATACAATGTGCTAAGAACAGTTTCTTGCATGCGCAAGCGGAAATGCTTATATTAATATTTTTATAGTTTTCAATAACCAAATAATTCTGCAGAAGCCTTTCGGTTCGAAATGTAGTGTACTTACTATGTTCGAAATCAATCACTGGCAAATCTCGAGAAATGAACTTTCGACAGATTCGCTTTTGAAGTTTTCGGTAGTTTTTAAATAATCACACGTTAATACTTTATGAATTAAGGAGTAAACAATTACCAAAGACTTCGTACAAGATGTGTTAAAATAATAATAATTATCATAAAAATTATAACAATGATCACAAATCCAAAATTCTTATTTTTCGAGTTCTGTCAATGTGGCAGACGAAGAACAGCTGTCTATAATCTCATTGCGTAGCGTACACGCACCGACACAGTTCCGAAATACGATTCATTCGTGGCTGCCCCACGACTGCCCTTCACGCGTGTGGGGCAGCACTGTTGCGGAGCGATGACGTATTTGCCCTGCACTAGGGTGGGTTTCAGTGCAACGAATGGAAAACGCTATAAAATTGCACTGCGCGCCATCAATGATAGCAATCCTCATTTGAACCACACTGCTGTGACTGATTTCTTTATTATTAGGCTGTATTGAACACATGAGTGACGGGTACCACCCATACTTCGAGAGGTAGCGGAATAAATACCTTGGATTACGGTTCGCATTTCTTCTTGGCGTTAGAATCACTGCCTGCATTGTTTATTATTGCCAATTATTGTTTCTCAATTATTTCAACAAAGATGCGGCTGCAGAAGTGCGAGTTAATTGTGTACGAGGCATAAGTGATAATTAGGTCCCCGTTCAATGGAAATGTGATTTTGGAGAAAGCGAATTTGAGTGAAGTAGGCTACTATACGTCCCCTCACTAAAGAAGCGGATTGTGCGGGCCACGTATGTGAAGTAACGCTGATGCAGTAGAAGAAACGAAAACATTTGTGTGTAATTAACTGAGTGCTGTACGTACGCCGAAGGGCTATATAAAACGCACTTAACCAATTGCGCTGTGCACGTCATTTTGCACGAGAGAGTACGCAACGGGACGCGAGGAAGCAAGACGAAGAGGAGGACGGCACGACGCCATCAAGAAAGAAGAATATAGAAGCGAGGCGCCGATCGGACGAGAACAAGACGGAAGGCAGAAGACGAAACGATGGCAGAAGGTGGAAGTAGCTGACGAGGCCACCGGTCCGCCGTACTGCTAGCGACCGCGCCGTCGCAGCGAGCAGGGTCGCGTCGAGGCCGCAGCGCCGAGAACCACGTCGCTGAGGCAGGCGTAATAGTAATAGTGTGAATATCGACATTGAGTTCCCGCAAAAGATTTCGCAATCGAATACCCTGGCATCCTCCTGGATAGCAAGTTGGGATGGGAGAAACAAATTAACTACGTACAGGGTAAAGCTTGGAGGTCTTTGCATTTCGTCATGAGAAATCTTAAAAAATGCAATACGAAAGCAAAAGAAATATACCTCGCTTGTTAGGCCTGTAATGAAATACGGAGCTAGTTGTTGGGATCCGTACAGAATAGGACTTAAGAAGAGCTTAGAGAGGATACAAAACAGAGCGGCAAAATACACTTTTCGGAAGAACATACCTGCACATTGGGAATCATTAGAACATCATTAGAACAGAAAAGGGCTCGGCTTTGCGTAATGTACAAATCTTAGACTGGTGGCTCTGCATGGCCATATGGGGAAGGCTAGATAAACCAGATTATTTTAATAGATTTGATCATAAATATAAAATTAGAACTAGAATGCAAAGAACGGACATAGGCAAATTCTCCTTTGTAAACAGAACAATCGTAGATTGGAACGATTTACCTGCGGCAGTTTTTGAGCCCTTTCCTAGCTCAGCGCGTGGTTTTAGAAACAAAATATAGGAAATTAATCAATAGGGTGAAAACGTGTAGTGAAGTGAAGTGAAAGGTGCGATTATGGGTAGTCTACTAAAAGTATTGAGCTATTAGTATTTAGGTAAAGCGTTATGAGGTGCAGGGAAGTGAAGTGAACTGCTGTGAAGTGATTTCATTTCGTTCTGTTTATTTCCCTAATATAAAGCGTCACACATCATCCTGCACCTATTCACTCACAATCATATTCAGACAAATATGGATAAACATTTTTACCTACAACATAATAATATACAATGCTTATAATAATTTTTACATTTCTAACACGTAAAACACTCGTTAACATAAATCAATAAATACCAACTTTTGTCAGAATAGCCTACTATACTATTCTGACAAAAGTTGGTATTTATTGATTTATGTTAACTAGTGTTTTACGTGTTAGAAATGTAAAAATTATTAAAAGCATTGTATATTATTATGTTGTAGGTAAAAATGTTTATCCATATTTGTCTGAATATGATTGTGAGTGAATAGGTGCAGGATGGTGTGTATGCGAGTGTTCCTGTCTTCGTATGATATGTATGTAAGCGTGTATGTTTGTACGAGTAGTATGAATGTTGGTGTAATATTTAAGGAAGTTTATTTACTTAAATGTTAGTATATATTCATTTGTTGTGTATATATATATATATATATATATATATATATATATATATAAATGGATTTGCATGTTCTAGGTAATGAAGATAATTTGTTTTTATATTGATTTTTTATATATTGTTTTTTATTGTTAATTGTGTTTTGTAATTGTAAATGTACTTTTATGTTTCTGTATTCTGCCACCGGGCAACATCAGCCCAATTGTAGAATAAACCTGATATCTATATCTATACATGGGGGCTGGGGTAGCGATGTTCGAAGAATATACGAGGACTCATAATTTGGGTGCGTGATTATTCGGCGATAAGGATGGTTACAGAGTTCTGACACTTTAACACCGTAACACGCAAATAAAATCTCGCCTTCGGCTCAGAGATGGTTCTCCAGCTTCGGCCAAGAGGCATTCGATGCGACTCGTGCGGTAGGCGCCTGTACTAATCCTTACACCGGCGTTGCGAATGGTATTTAATGGCCGGAGAGATGATGGAGACGCTTAACCATATACGTATAGCGCATGCATAATCGAAAATAGAGCGGATGAGGGTTCTATGCAAACGCAAGGGACACACACGGTCTGCCCCCAAGAGCTGCCTGTAAGGGTGCGGGAAAAGGTTCAGAGGTGACACACATCGGCTCTCCAATTTACGGATGTGATTTCGCCAAGTTAGGCTCTTATCGAAAGTAGGCCCAAAGGAAGTTGCAAACCCTACAAAAGGAAGATGGCTCCCAAGAAAAAGACCAGGGTGATTATGGAGATGAATTCTGCAGAAGTGCATGCGGTTGGTTTTTGGAGTGGAGAACTTGAATCCTGTTGCATCGCTCTATTCCTGCAATTTGTTGAGGACAAGTTGTAAATGCCTCTGTATCACTTGCATACACTTGGAGGAGCAAAAAATGGCGAAGTCGTCAACGAAGAGCGATGCTTTCACCGGCTCTCGGATTATCGATGCTATACTATTGGTAGCAATGGCAAACGGAATGAAACTCAGAATGAATCCCTGAAGGATCCGGTTTTCTAGATGGTGACTAGCGGATACCCCTATCACCAAGGCGGACGAAAGAAAGGGTACTAAAAAAAGGGGAGCCGGCATCTAAGACCTCAAGACTGTATGGTGCGAAAAATGTCGTACCTCCAGGTGGTATATGCTTTCTTTCTCAGTACCGAAGAAAACTGCTACATGGTGTTGACGTAACACGAAAGCAGTGGAGATCTGTGTGGCAAGGGTAACAAGGTGGTCCATGGTTGACCTGTTCTTCCTGAAACGACATAGGATGGGTGTAAGTAGGTTTCTCTGTTCCAGGAGCCAGACCACACACGCGTTTACCATTCCCTCTAACAGTTTGCAAAGAGCTTGTGAACGAGATTCGACGGTAAGATGACGGTTTTGTCCTGTCCTTTCCTTCTTTATAAATTGGAGTAACAATCGCTTTGCGCTAAGTCCTACGAAACGTATGTTCCATCCAAATCTAGTTAAAATCTGCAGGAGAAAAAGTCGTGCATTTTCCGGTGTTTCAACATTTGGTTGTGTATCTGGTCTGGTCCTGGAGCAGAAACTTTTCCACTGGCGAGGGTAGAGGACATTTCATTCACGGAGAAAGCGGCGTTATAATCTTCCTCCAAGCAAGTTGAAAAGTCTAATCTCCCATTCTATATTCTACTCTTCATTTTCAAGAAGCTAGGGAAGTAGTGTAAGGAACTGGAGGTATTTCCATAGTGACAGGCTAATTCCTCAACTACGTCTTCTGGAGCAGTGATGAGATTTCCATAAATCAGGACTTCTGGGACAGACGGCGGGGGAAAGTCTTCCTCCGATCTGTCGGATCTTTCTTCATACTAGTGTAGGGGGGGGGTATGGAAAAAGAGATAAGAAACATACACGCGTTGCCTCCCCGCCGTCGTTACCGCGCACGCACGCGTGGCGCTGTGACATGCGTAAATGGTTATATACACACACGTGACAGAACTTACCCTGGTTTCCTATTTTTCTGGAAGAGTATGAGAAATTGGCAATCTGAAAAGCACACTATAAATGTCTCTTTTTCGAACTATAAAATACTTATGGGACTAGGATCGTCTATGTGGGTAACAACCTTGAGGAAATCGTAGGTACTTAATCGTAGTATATAATCTTTTGAAAACCATGAAACAAGTTTATTGATGCCATAATTGCCATTGTAATTACTCCTTCCTTAACAGATAATAATAAATCTCCTTCCTTAACAGATTATTAATTACGCTACATCAATGATTACTGTTCTTAATATTTTGATGTGTCCCTCTTAAAATATCCTTATCATGATCTCATTCCATGAATATGGTAATTACAGCTGTGAACGCTTTCACTTGAAAAATACTATTTTTCTTTAAACAAAGTATAAGAAAATCAATTATAATTTTCATTATCCATTTATAATACTCTTTTACATCAACAAGAAAATAATACACATATTGATTCCCTTTGAATGTGTTTTCTAACAATACAAAAAAGTACCAAGGTAATCAACTTAATGTTCATTACCCTTTACTATTAACTAACAAGTAAACTGCTCCCCTATACTGTTTCTTTATACTAACATCAACTCATATTTTAATTATTCGCGTGCATTATCCTATCAGATTATTTGGTTTTCATATTCGTTCCTCGTGATTCCATTCCGCCCCAATAATATTCTGAGATGGACTTGTCTTCCCTCTCGTCTGAAGGCGGAGGCCGCAGCCACGCTCGGCCTCGTCCCCTGGGCGCCGCGGCGCGCCGGTGCTCCGGATGGCGGGCGCGCGCTCCCGCCCGCTCCCACGAATGACACCGTTCCCCACCGTGCGCCGGTCCCGCGCCTATTGCTTCGTCACTTTCATATCATTCGGTCCAGTTTCACCTTCTTCTCGTCCGTGACACTCTTCACGGAATCGCACAACCCCGAATTGAGCACTCACGTATTTATAACACTCATCACATTATTGTGCCCAATTATCTCACCTTGTCCCTGTCCAATAGTTGTTATTGCTCCAATTATTCGGTACTACGTCAAGCAACAACTGTTATGCTCGGATGCATCATCACTCAGCCACGTGGCGCCTATACATTTCACTCACTCATCCACATGTCCACTCACTCATAGCACGAATTAGTTGAGTTGCTTAATCCCTATATATTCCTACATACAACGTATCACTAAATCAACAATACCTGTGTCTTTAATGCCGTTTTTATCACTGCACCGGCACATATTCTTGTTACATCTCTCACATCTTTAACATGCCCTGTCTGTCGAAGTCGCCGCTCGACATCAAACTGAAATTCTTAGCCGTCGTCTCGTATTGCACCGCGTTGTGCGCATGTCTGGAACACCCATGTTTGGAAACACCACCTCTTGTTTTGGCAATTTGGCAACGAGTGAAATACCTTCGGCATCCCTTTCACTTTAAGCGACCTGCGGCCGTGTGCCCTCAGATTTCGGGCTGAGAGAATGTGCCTAAATTTAGTTGGTAGAAAGAGACAGCACTTATTCCGTCCTTGTTACCGTAAAATGAGGAAACACCGACCTTGTATGATAATACCGATTATTCATACTTAAATTTGTATGTGTAATTCGGTTCATGGAAATGAATGAAAAAAATATGCTTAGTTGAAAGTAAATGAACTTCGCGACGATTACCCTCGCGTAAAAATACTTTTATTGCATCGTTCGGAGAAAGGAGGTAAAATAACTTGCAAGAAGAATTTGAGATTGGAAAACAATTCCGGAAAACTTCAGTCCCAGAGCGTCTCTGGATAAAAGCAGAATGTAAGTGGCGATCTTATTCTAAGAGAAATCTTTTGATACATCTGTTTGATTAAAATATTTCTAAGGGCCTTTTATTATTTATTAAATCAAAAAAAATAATTATACATGTCGCTTTGTACGGCGACGATCATGGTACGAGTGTATAGGCAATTTGAAAGATAGCTGGGCAATTTGAAACATGCAACTACAACCAGAGGTGGGATTCATGGGGACAAGGGGAGCAAATCCCTCCCCCGAATCTTGGGACAAATTTTAAACAATTGTATTTAGACATTTCATTTCGAAAATCTTCAAATTTATGTAAAGAATATTTACTTGTTCCTGTATTTTGAGAAGAAATATAATAATAATAATAATAATAATAATAATAATAATAATTAAACGAACAAACTTTATTTCGCTTAACAAATTTAATGAAGCTTATAGAGCTTAAACAAGTTTTATTAAGCAAAACTAATAACATACATTAATAAACTGGCGTTCTTTACTTCAGTATTATACAACGCGCGGGATAATGTTCAGCGTTATTGTGAATATCCTAATAACTCTCAAAAAGAAAGAGTATTTCCCCTTTATTATAGACATATAGAGACGTAGAGGTAAAGGTAGTGATATGAGCCATTTACACAATATGAGCCCCCCTGGCATTTTCTCATACAACGCAAACATTCTAGCAGGAAAGATTTTAACTAGTTTAATAACTCCTTTTGCCATCATAGCTCTGTCGTTGAGTTGTAAATGAGAGCTGATGTGAAACAGAGGTGTTCGTGTTTTCTAGGTTCTAGAAGCTATGGAAATTAAGTCTTTGACTTTTAATTATAGTTTGAGTTTGCTTAGACCGATTCCAATTCTTAACGAATGAAATACAATATATTTTAAACATTGTTTGCATGCTTGCAATCTGTAATTTGGGACGTATCAAAGACCTGCTGTAGTATGAAAACTGTTCAACTGAAAATGGCCATGGTTGTAAAATGTGCCCCGAACTGTGGTGCACTGTCAGAAATTACTTTACATTTAATGTAGTTTAATGCACTTTTCACATTAAATTTAATGTACCGTGTACATTACAGCGATATTAATGTACATCTAAATTAAATATGTGTAAATTAAAATCAATGTAGATTTAATGTACTGCAGTACATTAAATTTAATGTACCGTGTACGTTAAAGCGATTTTAATGTGTTTGTGCATTAAATTTAATGTTAAAATTAAAATCAATGTCGATTTAATGTAGGACTACATTAAAAGTTATGTACCTTGTAAATTAAACCGATATTAATTTTTTGTACATTAAATTTAATGTATAAATTAAAATCAGTGTAGGTTTTAGAAATATTTTCTTCCGCTATTTGAACTTACGTATAATAAATTTACAATATATTTTCAACATGTATACAAAAATATAAATGTTTAAAATTCGTATTTTCATTCAAATTGGTAACAAATAAAATTGTAAAAATCTTTATAATAAAATTGTAGCGATTTACATAGTAAGCTAATTCTTCTGTTAACAATTTTTTCAAATTCTCTGGAAATATTTAAATTTTTTTAAAGAATTGACACAGTAACAATGTCAGAATTTAGTACTCTTTACGGCTACGAAACATATTTCCCAGCGTAAACGCGTCCAAAACAGGTGAAGAAGTAGTGACAATTATAAATAATATACATAATTTTGTATAACTAGAATTAATACGTATATATAACTAGAGTTAATACATATTTAATATATATTACGTATAGAGAAATATTTTCCGTAGACGTAATGCACGTATTATACATATCATAGCGGGCAATACATTAGGCCTAAGAACCTGCTGAAGCAACTGGATGTCGCAATAGCTCAGTGGTTAGAGCACCTGCGCGGAAAGCAGAAGTCCCGGGTTCGAATCCCGGTCGGGGTGACCATTCGTTGAACAAAATTAAATATTAAAAAGCATTTGTTACTCAGTACCAAGATCAGACCTTAGTATTCTTTACATCTGCTGGACATATTTCCTAGCGTAAACGCGTCCAAAAATGTGACAATTGCATAAATCCCAACGGGCAATACATCAGGCCTAAGAACCTGTTCAAAGAATTGGTTGTCTCGATAGGATAGAAGTAAACCAGGAGACACTGGTTCGAATCCCGGTTGGGGTGACAATTCTTTGAACAAATTTTTAAATATTGAAGTTAATGTACATAATGTATACAGTAAATTTCATGCATACGTACAGTAAATTAAATGTAAATGTACATTAAAGTAATTATCATGTACGTAAATTAAATTTCATGTACACATAAATTCATTTTAATGTACACGCACGGTAAATTTAATATACACGCATACATTAAATTTAATTGTGCACGTACATTACATTTAATGCACACGTACTTTAAAGTTACTGTACGTGTACAGTAAATGTAATTTACGTACATGATACTTACTTTAATGTACTTTTACATTAAATTTAATGTAGTTTAATGCACTATTTTACAGGAAGTGCAATGTGCCGTATGCGCTAAAACGATATTAATGTACATGTACATTAAATTTACTCTTTAAATTAAAATCAATGTAGATTAAATGCACTGCAGTACATTGAATTTAATGTACCATGTACGTTAAAATGAGATTAATGTGTCTGTGCATTAAATTTAATGTTGAAATTAAAATCAATGCAGATTTAATGTACGAGTACATTAAACATAATGTACCTTGAAAAACTAAACCGAGATGAATGTGTAGTACATTAAATTTAATGTTTAAATTAAAATTAATGAAGATTTAATATACATCAGTACATAAAACTTAATATACCTTTCCCTACATTAAAGAGAGATTAACATAATTGGTCGTTAAATTTATTGTTTAAATTAAAATTCACGGAGATTTGATAAATAATTATGGCATGTATGGAACACAGATACTGTTTAAAAACTTGGAAATATTTTCTTCCACTATTTGAACTTACGTATAATAAATTTAAAATATATTTTCAACATGTATACAAAAATATATTTTTTTAAAATTCGGATTTACATTCAAATTAGTAACAAATAAAATTGTAAAAATCTAATAATAAAATTGTAGGGACCTACATAGCACGGTAATTCTTTAGTTAACAATTTTTTTTTCAAATTCACCGTAAATATTAATTTTTTTTCAAAGAATTGTCACTGTAACAAGGTCAGAATTTAGTATTCTTTACTGCTACGAAACATATTTCCGAGCGTAAACGCATCCAAAACAGGTGACGAAGCAGTGACAATTATATATAATATAACGCCAAAGAACCTGTTCAAACAATTGGATGTCGAGATAGCTCAGGGGATAGAGTATCTGCACGTAAACCAATGGTCCCGGGTGCGAATCCCGGTCGGTGTGACTGTTCGATGAACAAATTTAAATATTAAAATGGATTTGATACTCAGTAACAAGGTCAGAACTAACTATTCTTTACGTCTGCGGGACATATTTCCGAGCGTAAACGCGTTCAAAAAGGTGATAAGGTGGTGACAATTGCATAAATTCCAACGGGCAATAAATCAGGCCTAAGGCAGGGCCAAGTTCAAGGAATTCGTTGTCACGATAGGATAGACGTTAGAGGAACTGGCCGTAAACTAGGAGATCCGGATTCGAATCCCGGTCGGGGTGACAGTTTGAACAAATTTTACATACTGAAGTTAATGCACATGTAGAGTAAATTTCATGCACACGTACAGTAAATTTAATGTAAAAGTACATTAAAGTAATTATCATGTACGTAAATTAAATTTAATGTACACGTACATTAAATTTAATGTACACGCGTACATTAAATTTAATTGTTCACGTGCATTACATTTAATGCACACGTACTTTAAAATTACTGCACGTGAACATTAAATTTAATTTACGTGCATGATACTTACTTCCATGTACTTTTACATTAAAAGTAATGCAGAAATTTCTAACAGTGTGGAAAATACGAACATCTCTGTTTCACATCAGCTCTCATTTACAACTGAACAACAGAGCTATGATTGCAAAAGGAGTTATTAAACTAGTTAAAATTTTTCCTGCTAGAATGTTTGCGATTATGAAAAGATACCAAGGGGGTTCATATTATATAAAAGTCTCATATTACCATCTGTTTATATCAATGGATATAATAAACGGAATATACTCTTTCTTTTTGAGAGTTAATATTTGAGTGTTATGACTCATGATTTTAGGCATTTAACTGTTTAATTTCGAAGTAAATAACTTTTAAAAGCAAAATATAATTGAAAGGGGATTTATAAATAAGGGATATTCACAATAACGCTGAACATTATCCCGCGCGTTTTATAATGCTGAACTTATTGTCGCCAATTTATTAATGTAGGCCTATGATTTTAGTTCAGCTTAATAAAATTATTGTTCGTTTAATTATTATTATATCTTCTCAAGATGCAGGAATAAGTAAATATTTTATACAATTATTTGAAGATCCGCGAAATGAAATGTTTGAATACAATTTTTTTTTAAATTGTCCCAAGATTGGGGGGCAGTTGCCCCCTTTTGCCCCCCTCCAGAATCCCGCCACTATACAAATAACACAAGTTTAAACATAGTTGTGGGACAATTCACAGAACCCTGAAACATAAAACAAGAAAAGAAATCAGACTTAAGTTCTAAAAGACGATGGCTGTACCAGTATAGTTATATGGAAGACAGACTTGGATTCTCTCAAGAAGAGAAATAGAGTGAGAGCCAGAGAAACGAAATTTCTTAGTTGTAAAAGAGTGTACTATAGATGACAAAATTAGGAGTGGAGAAATACGTGAAGAGTTAGAGATAGTCTTGGAAAGAAGATTAGTGCCACTAAAATAAACTGGTGGAGTCATGTGCGAATGAGAAGATGCCGAATTGCTCTACAGGCAAGGTACCAGCCGGCCGGCTGAAGGAGTAGCGGTCGTCCGAGAAAAACAGCGTTTCCGGAACATGCAGCCCTGCCTAATCCATAAAATAAACAAGAAGAATATTTATCTCCAACAACGTCGGTTAAATGACGTTCTCTTATATTTTCTATATCATCTGCCATTTACAGATTAAAACGTTGACCCATATTGAGAACAATAAAATTAGGGAACTATATGATGTCATTCTAACACCTACAAACACGTATGTAAGCTGACGGGCGAGAAGAGTACACATCACAAAGGCTCCAAGTTTTCTGCGAACTGCGCGAGTCGTCATTGTAAGCGCGGGCTTTGGCAATCGTCGCATGCCGAAGGAAAGAGAGGCTTTGCCACCGGATGCAAAATAGTTCAACACACATGATCAAGTCAAGTGATCTCGTAAACATACACTCACCACATATTTAGATATTGTGGTCTTAAAATGTAATGGGTCTACTAGACCTATGCGCGCATAACGAAGGGTTAAAATTGGTATAACTTCATAATTTTTTGGTACAAACAAAAATTCTGGAGGGGTAATCCGGTACAAACGATGTAGTATGGTTTCAATTTTTTACGGTGGTGGCGCTGCCAGCGTGAAATTGGCATCGACAATTTATAACGGCTGTATTTTAATTATATTTTTGACACGAATGTTATAGTGAAACACAGGTACAAACGAGGAACAAACGCATCGTAATGATTTTGGTGGTTTTCGCTATAATGGCAG
Source organism: Acheta domesticus (assembly GCA_031308135.1). Classification (NCBI taxonomy): domain Eukaryota; kingdom Metazoa; phylum Arthropoda; class Insecta; order Orthoptera; family Gryllidae; genus Acheta; species Acheta domesticus. Next base: position 167,853,014 of record JAHLJT010008446.1, on the reverse strand, counting down.
TGACACCTTCACGGACATCCAGCTAGATTCTTGTTGCGTTTGAAAGTGATCTTCGTTCATTTCAAACGGTGGAAGAAAAGTTCGATTCTGATGAATCAATGGAAAAATCTTGCTTTCTGATCGTTAATATGTATGTTTCTTCCTATTAATTCCATGGTTAGTTGAAACTGCGCCAATACCCTCATTGCCACCCCTCGGAACAGTTCCGGTGGCGCGCAGCGAAGACCGCCTTCCCCCAACGCGACAGTTGCAAGGGGTTCTGAGGACATTTTGTCGGTTTTAATTTGAAATAACCCGTCAGGAAGTATAATTTTTTCGGTCAAACTACTGACAAAACATTAGCAAATGATATATCATTGTATTCCTCTTTTTATGACCATGGCTGGTGAAAGAAATAAATACAGTACACCCTCGTTAGCACGAACTCGCTTAGCACGAATTTCGCCGTACACGAACAAAACTTCGGTAAGGGATTACGGTAATACAGACATTTATAATACTCGGATAACACGAGTTTTTAAAACACGAACTCCGATAATTTTGATCCCGTGGAATTCGTGTTAATGAGGGTTTACTGTAGTTCCATTTCAAAAATCAAAGATGATTAAATTTCTCCAAAACCAGAAATACTGCAAATATCTCTACAGCTTAGTAATTTTCCCGTGATTTCGCATTCATGAACGAAAACTGCATTTCGATATTGTGTACCATTTAGATGTCGGCAGAACACCCTATATAATGTGGAGGAAGCCTGACATCTCTTGTGTTATCCACTAGCCTGCGAAACATTTAAGCAATATGATCTCAATATTTTGTCACTATTATTTAATCGTCTGCGAACAGAAGAGAGTGAAATGTTTCATTTCTTGTTTACAAACCCATTAAATTGTTCCCCAATACAAAATATTGTCAAATGTGTCAATTTGAAGTTGTTTAGAAAGAATTTGTATACTAAAAGTCAAACATTTTCTTGGATATGAAGTCAAAAACAGTGGATAAAAATGAGATGGTCAACCGTCATATCTTGTAGTATCATTTTCTTTATCTCAATGCGTATTTCTAGAAAGTAGGAAAAAATTGGAAAAGTGGTACAGGCTAGTTGGGGTCAAAATATTAAATTTTCTCGAAGACGTTATACTGTGTTTTCCTGTGAAGTACGTATTTACTCACAAAACAAATGATGGGGAAGGGGTAAAATTTTGTTCGTCTCAAGTCTAAATTGCATGAAATCAGAAATATTTGGAAGAAAGGCGTAGGCTACTTGTGTACAAAAGTTCAAGTGTCTAATTTTCCCTTGACAATTACAGTTCATCTTTTTGTGTAGATCCCTTAATATCCTAATAATTTCAGAAGTATTCCATAATTATAAATATGAGCATAGTTTTCGTTATTCATAGTTACGGATAGTTACGAGCGAGCACAGTTACGGATAGTTCCACAAGATTTCCCTTAATTATACTGGCTAAAATCACCGCCATTTGAAGAAGTTTCATTCAATCGGTTACGCGTTCAAAAGTTTCGTTTTCAAGAAAACCAGGCTTTCTTCCTTCTTCCGGACGTGCCATTCAGATCCCCTACAACCGCCCGTACTGAAGAGTCAAAGAAAGACGCAGCAAGAAGTTCAGGTGCGGTGGCACGTAACGTACTACTTGGGTTTACTACTACTGTGTTGATACGTGGAAGCTCCCTATTGGAGAAAGCCTTCCCTCTCCATTTTTCGTCCGTGACCTTGGTGCGCCAAGAACGAAAAACCCAAGTATAAACGTAGAGAGGAAAAATAAATAAATGACGCGATTCGAAGCAGAAAAGCAGTGGCGCCGCTGCACCGCCCTTCGCCCTCAACTCCTCAGAGAGACGCAGGAGCAGCACAGTAGATTTCATCTGCGCACTCTCACAGCTCAAAACATTTTCTCCAAAATTAAAATTTTTGCCAGGAAATTGATGGCACCAAACTTTCTCAAATAACAGTAAAAGCGTACTTTATTTTTGGCAGTATAATTAAGGGAAAAGAATATGGGAATATGACAATTGCTGGTTATTACTGAAAATTTTGGAAGTGAAATATCAAAAGTACATAATTAAATAGAAATAGGGTGTTTCATATTTTTCTTGAATTACGTATTAATACACAAAAATCATAAAATCATTGTATAACTTTTAAGTGAATTATTAAGCTCATTTTCTATTTTAAAAATGTCGAATGTGCAGTTCCATGATTTTTAATCAATTAGTTTAACAGTAATGTACGTGTAGTGCTCACTGATAATACAAAAAAATAGAGCATACTTCGTTAAGCTCAGGTCGACTAATCGAATTTATTAATTCAATATATTTGTGTTTGCTGGACTTCTTTGAATCATAAATTGACAATTAATGAAAGGATACCGACAAAGTTTTAAAACTAAGTTATGGGCACTTTTCCGTTGTGTTTCAAACACATTTTAAGTTAATTTTATTAGGATATAGAGTAGAGAATATCGTTCTCATTAGTTATCAGAAAGGCTTTGCAATTAAAAGGACAGAAGTACCAGAGAAATACAATGAAGACTTACCGAGAGATTGGGTGACTTGAACTTCAGAGATGACATCTGTCTCCTAGCCCAGCGATGGTGCCACATGGAAGCAGAAATTAAGACTCGCGATACAGGCATATCGAGTGAGTCTTAAAATAAATGCAGAGGACTAACTATATAATATATTATAAATAATATATTATACATAACGAGTGTCCCACCAACTATGGGACACCCCCATAACTTCTAAACGGTTCACGAAATCGGAATGCAGTTTTCGAAATATCGGAAATCCACAATGGGGAACCATGAGGCAACTAACATGCCATAGAGAAATTGTTTATAATCTTTTTGGCTTTCGAAAAATTTAATTATCTTTGATTTTTTAAATAGAATTATATTTTTTCATTGGCAATGGATAGATCATAAAAGAGGAATACAATGGTGTATCGTTTATCGTTTTGATAGTAATTTTAGTATAAAATTATACTTTCTGACTTGTAATTTGAAATTAAACGGACAATATTTCGTTTTAGTAGCCCTTCCAACAGTCGCCTTGATCTTCGAGACTTATGCGAAGAGGGGGAGACAGAGGTGTGGCCGTGAGGGATAGATTCGTAACTAAAGTAATCTATGGTCTTTACACGGACACATGAACAAGTATCAATATTAACGTTCAGAGTGATAGTTTTTTTCCATTGATTCATCTGAATTTAACTCTTCTTTTACTGAAATTCCAAAGCATCAATCCTTCCAAAGAACGATGCCAAAAATTGGTAGCGTAAGGAAGATAATTATCGAGATCACTTTTAAACTTGACAAGAATTTCGCTTGTTTGGTAATGGCTGTAGAACAAGACAGCATTTGCAAACATTTCAAGAAAAGAGGGAATGGTTGCTTGAAGATTTTCACTATAATATCTGGAGATAATCCATCAAATCATAAATTCTACTATCATTTATTGTTAATAAACTTCTTGCTTGGTACATCAGTATACCAAATGGAGAAACAAAAAAAAATAGACTTGGAAATATTATTGAAAGAAAATAACTTTTAGCGATTAAATTTTACAAAAATTAAAAATAATTTAAAGGTAACAGTAGATAAACAAATTAAAAAGTATACATAAATTGCATTGGTCAACAGCATTTTTGTAACAAAGAATGTGAATGGTGTTCTTAGCTAAGTCTTGGATTCTGAATTCGAATATGAAAACCGTTTTTTGCCTATCGGGGCCAGTTTTCTTGTGACGGGCCACTCCTGAAAATGCCTAAAATGCTGCATATTGGTTATTTTGCAGTAGCTTCATTCAATTATTCTGCTGATGAAAATGTCCAGGAAGAATCGAAATGTGTACAGGGAATTCCTATACATGGCTCTGAATTCAGAAAATTCACCTCTAGGAAATGAAAAGGGTTTGGCAGCATTGCTGGTTACACGGTTCACGACATCTGCCTTTTGCTAGGAAGGATGGACAGAAGGAACGGATCACACAACAGATTGTTATTTCTGCTTGACAAAACTAACTGGAATCACCTCAAAACGAATAAAACAGCAATATCCTAATTTCAAATCTGCTATAAGGCCTGTAGGTCACAGTGAAGAATTGCCGGTACCACAGCCTCCTGAGAAGAGGTGACAGTGAATGTACATGAATGGTACAGTGACGAACATTCAGAAGACAGAGGTTATAGCCATGCCAACCCACCATTTCAAGCCTCCCATGATTCACATGCACCACATTTTTGCCCCAAGGGGATCTCAATCATCTTGTTCGTGATTTAAATTTATCGAAACAACAGCCTGACTTTGCGACTAAAAAGATGGAATCTTCTTTCCGACTGAACGAAAGTGAGTGCTTTTCGTGATCGCCATGTTCTTTTTCAAAATATTTCTGCAAGTGACGTAGCTTTTTATAATGATATCGAATCCGTTATGAACACTCTTGGGCATGGTTCCAATGTAACTTAATGGCGCTTGTTCATACTTTCTAGCAAAATAAGTCTGAAAGCGGTACTTCTCCTCAATGGGAACAAATTTCCTTCCGTTCCGATTGTTGCAGTTAACCTGAAGGAGACGTATGAGAACTTTAAACTGCTTCTCATACTTATCAAATATGAGAAATACTCGTATAAATAGAATATATGTGGAGATCTCAATATAATTGCAATTTTGCTAGGCTAGCAGCTCAGGTACACCAAACACTGCAGCTTTCTATATGAGTGGGAAAGCAGAGAAAGAAAAAAATCACTATTGTGGAAAAAAGGCCTGCTCAGATTGAACTATTGTACGGACAAAGAAATGTTAAGACTCCTCTTGTCGACCCCAAAAATGTGTACCTGGCTCCGCTGCACATTAAATTGGGTCTCGTCAAAAACTTAGATTCGTCGATTCATGCATTTGCGAGAGAAATTACCAAGGATTAGTGGCGCAAAAATAAAGGAAGGTATGTCTGTAGGATCGTAAAATAGAAAATTAATGGCTGATGAATATTTCGTCGATTCGTTGAATGATGTTGGGAAAAGGTATTGTCTTTCACAAGTGTCTGTAAAACTTTTTAGGCAACCATACGGCTGAGAACTATCGCGATATTGTACATGAATTATTGACGTCATATCACCGTATATGATGTAACATGTCACTTAACTACATATTTTGAATGATCATTTGGACATCTTTATGGATAACCTCGGCGCCTTTAGTGACGAATATGGCGCGCGGTTCCATCACGACATTTCTCAAATGGAAAAGCGTTATCAACACGCAATTTGGAATGTCACAATGATATCCGACTGGTGTTGGATATTATGAAGAGACATTGCCGAGACAAAGTAAAGCAAGAAATGGGGAAGGAAACATTTTTAGATGTTTGTTCATACATTTCTTAACATAAACGTTCTATTTTTTACTGTATACATTTGGACCTGTTTTTATTAGAGCGGGTCATTTTGCCATATATACACACACACTCATCGTCATAAAAAAAAGCTGCATCCAGAAGGACAAGGCGGATTGCGATCATTGTTGGCAGGCAGGTAGAGGGTACCATGCATACGAAATTATTACATTTTCACGTTTGTAGGACCAATATTTACTGCGCTACACGCCCACAGACTGTCCATGTTAGTTTGGCGTAAGGTCACCATATTGGCAAACACACTCGTCCAGACTTCGTAGCATGGAGTTGTACAAGTCTCAAATGGAGTCCTGTGCTAGTCCATGCCATGCAGCCTGCACCTGAGGGCGCGGTTCTTGCAGATTGGTGGGTAGGGGTGGGGTCCTGTTCGCACGCTCCGTAGCACCCCCAACATTCTCGATCGGGGAAAGGCCTGGCAATGCGGCTGGCCATGGCAGAGTATCCACGGCTGCAAGGCATGCTCGGGAGATGGCTGGGGTATGCGGACGCGCGTTTTCTTGTTGAAACAGGGCATGGGCGTGGGCGTTCACGACCGGCAGAGCCACCGGTTGAAGGATCTCCTGAACGTACCGTGCGGTTGTCACGGTGCCTCCGAGGAACACTAACGGAGAACGGGCACCATACGATATCGCCGCACATCACACCAGGCTGGAGGGACGTGTGATGGGACACCATAAATCGCTCGTCGTGGCGCTCCCCACTGCGCCTCCAGACACGGACCCGGTGGTTGCCGCCATCAAGGCAGAAGCGTGACTCGTCGCTGATGATGACCCACTGCAAGTCTGCATGGCCACAGGTCCATCGTTCCCGACACCAGGCGAGTCTGTAGCAACGTTGCTGGGGAGTGAGGGGCAGGCGCCGTAACGGTCAGGGTACGGCGAGCCCTGCATTGTGCAACCGCCTGCCAGTGGTACTCGCACTTATAGGTTGTGACAGTGCAGGCTACACAGCCCGCTGAATCACCTACAGTTGCCGTTGGATCTGGTCACCCGTTGCGGACCATCCGTCGGTCCTCCCTCCTCGTGGTGCGTGGCGGATGTCCAGATTTTGCATGTCATGTGTGCGTGCCTTCCTCAAACCATTGCCGCGAACAGCGGGCGATGGTGGTGTCCGTACGACCGGTGTGGCGCGCAATACGGCGACAGGACCAACCAGCCTCCCGCACACCCATAATGCGGCCCCTCTTGAAAGCTTCTATCTGGACAACAGGCTGTCGAACACGTCGCCTATGCGTAGTGTACGTGCAGGTGACGCTCTGGCGACGCTACCCGATGTCGCAATGGCCGGCGGGGCCGTTTGAGACCCTATTTTCTCGGCTGGTGGTCACGACGTCACTCCCTTACCCCCGAGTGCGCGGCCGACCGTAAAAAACGAAATCATTGGCTTAGTGCAGTGGCGTAGGCTCAATGTATGAGAGTGATGAGTTACATCCCCTAGTTTTCCATCACTTAAAAATATTTGCAGTAAAGTATTTTATTTTCTTCTGTATCTCCGTCTGTTTCTCTATTACCTCTTGCCATTTACGTGCGCGGTCCAATAGGCGTTATTCCCCTCGCTGGATGTGTTGAGCCGAGAAACACATCACTTCACAATTGAACGACCTCACTTCATTGGCGAGGTCATTGAACTCATGGCCATGCGCTGTGTGCAAGCTGCGTAGTTTCGACTGCCGGTGATGCGACATAGCTGATCACATCAAAGACTTCTTATTGGCTTTGTGTATCCCCTCCCAATAACCTTCCATACCTCCTCCTCTGAGGCAGTCATAATTCGGTAGCACGCCTGGGAATCCCAGAAGCCACGTGCTACGATTGGGACCCGTGAGCGGGGGGCACACGGCAGGACTGTCTTTCTTCACAAATCAAGCAAGTCTGCCAACTTCTAGGAACATTTCAACCTCATTCAATGCAGCTAGGTAACACGATGTGTGATAGCAAGCCTGACAAACCATACCACTCCCTTCATGTAAGAAAATGGTTTGATAGTGAAGACGTGCAATGTTATTTCGTTCATGCGTGTCCTGCGTTCGAGTGTAAATGCTGTTTCCTACTTAATTTGCGTTAAATATACTATTTTGCCTAATTAGTGATGCGTTAAAGAAAATCGTGAATTCGAAATTGTAACGTGAAAGAATAAAACGTGTGTGTGAGACATGTGTGTGCGACATGGCAAGTTCATCCAGTTCATTTGTGGAAGTGGATGAGTTATTTGTGGCAGGGAACAGTAATGAAACGTTTCATTGTTCTATAGACAGGATTCGTGAAATTCCGTGTAGTTCTTTCTCCTATTCCACAAAACTTACGGTAAATAGTGATGGACAACCAAGACAACGCGAATAGATCTCGAGTTAAAAAATTAGGTATGTACTTATGGTTATTTTTTTAGTTTTATTGTTTTGTTTATGTAAGTTAGTGCATGCAATGAGAAAATGATGATTTTCAGCGCATATTCAGAAGGTATCTAATTTGCAACATAAACTTCTAAAACACTTCAGAGTACAGTAGAATCACGCAGACTTTAAATATCTGGAATTATGCGTTCAACCTGTAATTATCATGATTGCATCCCCACGTCTACTAGCCAGGAGACGCCACTGGCTTAGTGAATGGTGTGCAAAATACCCACCAAGTTTGCAGCGGATCAGTAGGGTCCTTCGGGGTGCAGCTTTTTTATGACAAGTGTGTGTGTATATATATATATATATATACACATTATATATATATATAATGCATTAACAAAAACGATCACATTTGCTCCATCAGTCCTCCGTCGACATCAGACGTGTATTGCTGCAGGACGTGTAGGACTGCAATGTTTCCCGATTTGCAACGGCACACGCTCTCACATTTCCTCTTGTCAGGTCTTTTGGAGTCGTAGGCACCCTCATATATAACGCTCATTTCCCCCAACAAAAACTCCAAGGGATAGAGATCTCGAGAGAGAGAGAGAGAGAGCGGGCTAATTTACTACTCCACCACGCCCTATCCATCAGTTTGGATACTCTAGGTTTGGAATCCGCCTTGACGCACTGGGAAAATGGTCAGGGCAACCGTTGTGTTTAAAAAAAGCTCACATCGCGTGCCTAATCCATTATCGAAGTATTCTAGTACTGGTAATGTATCTTGCAGAAACTTTGCGTACATATTACCAGTCATTGTTGTTTCAAAAATGTGCGGACCAATGATTCAATCACCAAGGATTCCGCGCCACTCCTTCACTTGCCACCGTCTCTGGTACTCGGCTTCCCTCATCTACACCGGGCTCTCCTTGCTCCAGTGATGCATGTTTCGAAGATTAGCATGCCCATGGTTTGTGAATTATTGCTTCGTTTGTGAATAGGATTTTTCTAAGAAATTGGTATTTTCTCTCATAGATATTAAGAAAAATTAAAGAATTCTACACGTCGTGGAAAATCAATTTCATGAAATTTCTGGTGAAGGCTCGTATGACAAGGAAGGAATGTGTGCGGAATCTTACGGAAAGGTAACAACATTGACTCAAGCCAAAAATTAATGCAATCAACTTTAAATAATCTACACGAATGGTCACAACAAACAGGCTTCAAATTCTCTCATCAGAAAACTGAATGAATAGTTCAAAACAAAAAGTTATAGTATGTCCCGTATTAAAACTTGGTGAAGAACAATTAAAACTGTTGGTTATATCAAAATTCTTGGAATGTTTCTGAATGAAAAAATTACTTTGGAAACCCATATAAATAAATTAACCGTCGAATGCAAAATCCGTCTAAGTATTCTAAAATCTTTAGTAAACAAGAATTGGGGGGCCGATAAATCAATTCTTTTACGAACATATAGAACAATTATTCGATCTAAAATTGATTAGGGAAGTATACTATATTATTCAGCCAGAAAAAAACAGTATTTATAAAACTGATGTTATTCATAATTTAACTCGAATCGCTACAGGATGTTTCCGCACTTCCCCTATAGGAAGTATTTTCATTGAAGCTGAAGAACAATCTCTCACTCACCGAAGAAAATCTCTTCTACTAAAAAATATGCAATCAAAGCCTCTACTTCAAGAAACCCTGTAATAAGAAACGATAAATTCCCAAAATTTTCAAACACAAATAATGATAATCTATAGACTGGACGTATCTATACAAAAGTGAAGCAATATATGGACGAATTATATTTAATAATGCCAAAGACGGAAAGAGAGAAATACTCCTGTATTCCACCATGGATTATAGCATATTAAGACTTACTCAACCCTTTGTGAACATAAAAAAAACGAGTTTATCACGTGATGCTTGGAAAGAAAAATTGAAGAAAATGAGACTACAATACATAGATTATTGTCATATTTACATTGATGGTGCAAAGAATAATAATGGTGTTGGAGCTGCCATGTATTGGGGCAATAGTCTATATTATACCCTCCATCCTTTAATATAAGTTGAAACAGCAGAATTACATGCCATATTAATAGCAATGAAACAAATATCTAATGATTCCATTAATATAAAAAATTATGTTGTATTTAATGACTCATTATATATTTTGGAATACATCAACAAAAACATGAACACATCTGAATTATTAAACCGTATCATGTAATATATTTTAATGGATCTAAATTGGGGGAAAATATCATTATTGCTTGGATACCAGCACATAAAGATATATTTGCTAATGATATCGCTGATTTCGAAGCTAAGAGAGCCACAACAAATGCACACCAAAACCATCCATCTGAAACAAACAGAGTTCAAGATATTTGGAAACACATTAGAAATAAATTAAATCTACAATGGCATGAATCATGGCTAGATGAAAACTGCAGCAAAATTCATAAAAATATAACTATTTTTTTACTTATAACAAATCCCTCAATTAATAGACAAGAACAAGTTGCTCTGTCAAGAATTCGATCAAACCGTTCTAAATTCTCTGATAATATTTTAAGTGAAAAAGTTCCACAACCTACTTGTACCATCTGCAATATTATTGTACGCACATACTTCTGGAATCCACATCCATCCACAATAAAGAAAGAAAAAGTGCATAGGAATTGAAAACTTAATGTAATTTTATCATCGCCAAGTAACCAAGAACAAGTAATACAATTTTGTAAAAATATTGATATTTTAAGAGATCTTTAATTACATTTCATTAATGTCTTAGTTGCTCATGACCTGTGTTGTTTATGCGACTTAAAAAATAATTTAAAAAATGGAAATATAATGAACATAAGACCTGCCACCATTCTATTAAGCGTCATTTACGCTTTCCAAAGACAAAGTTTAATCAAAACATTTGGAGCCATTTTTGAGAAAATTTTTGAAAATGTTTTTGAGGCTTTATTTAAAGTACCCTCAAAAATCAAATATCAGTTTGAAACTACCAAAGCCTAGAGTTCGTTTAGATCGGTCGGAGAATACCAATTTTGGAGAAAATCGGCCTGAACGGTATAGGCGCTAGCGTTGACCACAGTCGAATGGACAGGCGGACGGACGTTTTGCCGTCAATATATTTTTCTGTATCAAGAACCCACAAAACATGGATTCTGGCTACATCACGTGTTAGAGGTTTTGTCTATATTAAGCAATACGACTTATCCACATTTTTGTTACCAGAGCCCGGCAAAAAGAGTTTTCCAGCCGAAATTTCGCCGTTTCTTCGTGCAACATTCTTTGAGAAACTTTCACTGCGTAAGCCGCGAAATGCAAATGCAAAAATTCTAACATTGTTACCATGGGCATTTTCCATATTTTAGAAAGTATAGAAAGGAGCCCAAAATTATTTGTAGACCACTGTTATAATTCTCTATGTGTTATTAATAATGTGGGGAATAGCTGGAAGCAAAAGTGTTCAGTGGGCATTCAGAACTGGCAACTGCACGTCACACAGTCGACTGGCATTCAAGTGCACATAAGTAAGTTTTACTGCGAGAAAGTAAAAACCTAAGAAAGTAAGAGAGTACGTAGATACTATAACACTAGATTAATGAATAATGCTGTAAAGCAGTGCACTTATTTTATTCTCCTTCAAGTTATTGTATTGTAAGTTGCAACACAAATTTTCTGAGGTACCTAACAACGTCAATTAATGCAAAATTAAGAACTCAAAACGCAGGAACACAGTAAAGAGAATGCTTTTCCTTAATGGTGTAACAGAGAGCACCGCACATAAGGTGAATTATATGCCCACCAACTCTTCTGGTAGAAACAGCACAACATAGTGCTAGGCAAAGGATTTATAAAATTTTAGGTCCTGGAACGCGACCCCAAATTAATTATTAATTCAATAGAAATGGTCATATATTTATAATATAATTAAAAAAATATTTCCCAGGTTCCAGAATGCCGTTCCGTCGCATTCCGCCAGAAATCATGTCCTGGTGCTATGGCAATAGTTTTTCAAAAGATGGTGGCTCAAATTCACCTGCGCGGCAAAAAGAATCCCGGTTTATGGTACCTCATGAAAGAAGGCTTTTGCAAATTCTCTAGAGTGCTCGTCGTTATATCTTTTGCCGATTTGAATATCTTAGAGAGTGGCTTTTCTTTCGCCCTCCTCAAGGTCAGAAGTGCATCCAGTTTCTTTTCGTTGGTAAATTGGGTGAAACTGTGATAACTCGGCCACTTCATCACCATACGACTACTGCGGTTCACAAATGGAAAAGAAAACACTTACGTCTTCTGCCCAGGGTTTACAAGTTGTAATAAAATATGTTAAAGTTAAAATATGTTAAAGATGTACATATTATGCATGTATCGCCTCCTATTGCAAGAGACATATACTACGTTTTCACTACGCAACCAATTTAACGATACAGAGAGTCAGTTGCTGTTCAGCTATGGAGATTTAGAATTGTTCTGTTCATCTAGAAAAAAATTAAGTAAATCCCATTTTCATTAGTTCGTTGGGCAAGTTAGTCGATATAATCTCATGAGGTTATGGGCTCAACACGATTCAGCGCGTAAGTAACTGGAAGTAAAGTTCATTTTAGTTTCAAATGAAATCGTTTCATTTTGTGTCGTACACAGAGGTTCGGAAACAATGGTTACTGAAGTAAACTTAAAGATCCAAAGACCTTTGGGCGCATCTAACAGCGAGAGATGGAAATGGCCAATGCACATCCATTTTGACCAATACTATTTATTCATAATCGTTTACGACGTCGAATTAAAAATATAAAACATCTTGCATTCTAATAAGACACGTGATATTCTCATAATTGCCCCCAACATCTCGTCAGAAAGGTTTGATTGTTGGCGTCTCTTCTATTCGGATTCATAATGAGGAAAATGGTTACAAATATAAGGGATGGCAAACATTACCCTTCTTAGAATTGCCTATACAGAGTGTCCGGGGAGGAAACGTCGAAAGCACTCAAAAGTTGGTTTGAAAAAATGATTTTCAGGCAAAAATTTGCATTATGGAAGAATAGTATATTTGTACAGAGACGGCTCGTGCTTGGGACACGGTTGCACAAGCTCCCGGAATATTCATTCTCGTTTAAACGACATTCAATATTCAAGATATTGAAGCAATATCGATGTATGTGAAATCAGTTTGAAACCAAAGAGCGCCCAACTGGCGCTCTCTCCGGGGTGTGGTGCCCTTCATTTGATTTGCGTACCCTCCCGGTTAGACCTGCGTTGACAAGCAGAGCCGACTAGCGCATTGCCCTCAGAACCCTTGCCATAACCTGCATTTCCTGTGATACAACCCAAGGAGGCACGATCCACTTCCAGATGGATAAAACATTACTGATACTTCCAGAAATCGCGAGAAACAAGACTTGCAGTCGGAAATTTGCAACTTTGCATCGTATTCGCCCTTGGTCTATGTATTGGGTGATGATCAAATATTTGATTCAGAGTATGGAGGTGATTCGAATACCGATGATTTATAGCCAAATACTCATTCCTCTAATACTGGAAGGGAAGATACTTCGTTTTATGACTCTGTTAGTGGTGATATTATTCGTTCTGCACTTCAATAAACGACGTATAATTATTTTTCAATATATAATCTAGTAAATTCTTCACAGGTTTCTGGAACAAACGTTGTAGTTAACTTAGAATCTCCTCTGTCTATATTCTCACTTTTTTCTAATTTCATTTTAATTATCTTCATATCATCACTGTCAATCTAATATCTATGCTTGCCAGAAAGGTACTGATGTAATGGCACTCAAGTTATGTTAAGGTAATACGTTAACTGCTTTCAGCGTATAAAAAATACCAAAATATATTGTACCATATTTGCATTGCACATATCACGTTTTCCCATATTTTATTCCTGGATTAGAAGGTGGTGTTTTAAACGACCACCAACTACAGAACTCTTAACCTCAACCCAAACCGGGGCCTATTTTTCAGCCAACTACTTATTTTCTTACATCCAAAGAAAACGAAATACGTACTGTTTATAACTGTAACATATATACATGAAAACAATGCAATACAATTATTTTTTCCAAACTTTTTTACAAAAATGTCCTATAAAGGGTTAATATGCAGTAGCGTGAGGCATTTCCACCATCACAGAAACTAAGACAGAAATGAACACTTCTTGCAGTGGGCTCACATTCCTTGCGCTCACCGAAGCTAATTGAACGGGTCACCAAGAACTTGGGACAGCGGTAAGATCCAATGAGATTCGTCTTAGTACATTACTGATAGTAAAGTAAATAGTAGTGCTTTCCCAAGGTACTGTATCACCCTTTGGTAATAGGCGGTGGCTCGATCCATCACTTAATTTTTCAATATTCCATTATAGTTTTTGTAATAAGTAATGCGGTGAAGTTCTTGGTCCCATAATTCTGAATCTTACCAATTTGAAGATCGTCGGTTTCCCATGTTTTAATCGGTTGACTGAAATCCTCCTCCTCCAACAATTACGAACCAGTTCGGTTAGTTTCATTAGTTCTATATTCCATTCCATCCATTCACATCAACTTCAGATTGTACTGAAGGTGCATCGTAATTGTTCCATTTCCCTCCTTACCAGATTCCTGCCTAAAATGTCTCGACTCATTCAGTTTCAAAAGGTACAGCATTGTCCTGCGGATTTGAAACACAGTATCGGGCTCAAACAATCGATCCTGTACACGAAAACGTTATCTGCGTTTATATAGTTGAGCTTAGGCTTGGAGTTTCACTTCTAGCTTCTCTGACACCATTTGCCTCGTATCATTGGTTTTTTGGTATTTTTTAGTATTCTTCGTCAAACTTAAAATGTATGCGAAGACGGCTAGGCAGGGAATGGCATTTAACCAAATATTACTCATTTGTAATTGTCTTGTTCACTGTGATACCGAGTAGTTTCCTGCTTCCTTCTTGACAGTGAGCGTTCTTGGTTGTCCCAAACAATCTGAGATACTAGGAATCTGGCTGCATGTATTGTAAAATGAGAATGATTTTCGTATATAAGCCAAAAACCCGTTTGTCTCGCCAAAAACTCGTTTTATCTCGCGCTGAATGTGATTTCGCATCATGTCGCTATCGTGAAATTTATAGCAGTACGAAATTTCACCACTGGTTTATTTGGGGATATATGTAAGCCTTGATTAGTCTCATCGTTTTAATGGGTATACGACGGTTCTGTGTTGCGCATATGGTCGATCAAGTAGAACAGCACGTATTTCCTTGAATAAGTTGTTATGGTGTAAATTTTCCCTACTGATTATGTATTGACGTTGGCTGGCCAGCGTTTTTGAATCTAGGGTCTCATATCTGAGTTTCACTCTCACCATGTTATGAAAACGTTTATTGCTGAGCCCCCTCTTTTCATTTATTCTTAGCAAAAGACCCATGTCACCGTCTTTCATTCTTCAGTGCATTTCTGATGATGGCTTCGTCACCGTCGTGAGTTCCCTGGATTAATATCCACTGGAAGATTCAATGTCAAGAAGGTACCGTTTCTGAGCAGGTAGGGGACATTGGTATAACATGCAAGTTAAACTTCAAATTGAAGTTTCGAAAACACATATCACACTTAACCCAACGGTTATTTTCTGTCATCCGTTGCTGCAGCCCATGGAGACTTCGGGATATCTCCCGCAGGACCTAACAAGTATTCCTCCAATCGCCGCTTATTACTACGAGAGTTAAATGAAAAGGAATGTCTCAACCTTTGTAACTTGGGTTTGGATGGGAATATTCTAACAAATCAGAGAAATAATCCTAAGAATATGTTCCTTAATTACCGATATTCACTTTTCCACATAATCACCAGACAATGGAATACATTTCTGTCAACCATGAACAAGTTTTCCGCAGCCGTCTCGGAAGATGTCGGCACTCTGCTTCTTCGACCAGCGTTTTACAGTTCTCTCAATTTCTTCATCGGAAGCATAATGATGTCCTCGCAGATCTTTCATTATCGGGAACAGATGGAAGTCAGACGACGCAAAATCTGAACTGTATGGAGGGTGCCGTATGGTGGTGAGATTCAATCTCTGAAGTTCTACTATGACGGCATGTGAAGTGTGTGGTCTGGTGCAGGTAAAACACATTTCTCTTTTCGTTTTGGACACTTCGTCGTTCCAAAGTTTGCAGTGTTGTGACGTAAACCTCTGAATAGATTGTCGTTCCACGTTCAAGGAAATCAACATTGTTAACATCATTCGCGTCTCAAAATTCTGTTGACATGATTTTCCATCTGAGGGCTGTGTCTTGAATTCCTTTTCCTGGGGCGAGTTTGTATGTCATATTCTATGGACTGATGTTTCGTCTTGGATCGTAAAGGTGTACCCACACTTCGTCTCCTTCATTCTCGTAACGCGCGAAACGCGAGAGGAGTTTATGGTCAATTTCAAGTTTGTGCGCTCAAATTTCAGGCATCATCACCCTGAGTATCCATCGTGCACAGATCTTCTGACAGCCAAGCAAAGCAATAATGTGACCTGCACGTTCTTGTGAAGAGCCGATAATGCTTGCAATTCTTACCTGAGTCATACGACGATCGTCCTGAATCAGTCTGTCAACTTTTTGCCTGTGAAACTAGGTGCTTGCTGTCACAGGTCGTCCAACTCTACTCTTGTCATGAAGTCAGCTATTACCACCTCAACATCTTGAAACTTACCCAACGACGCACAGTGCTTACACCAACACGATCACCATCAAGTTTGCATTTTCTCATGAATTTCTTTAGAGTGATACCTGCTGGCAAATGACAGTACGTTGCTTAAATCGCATTGGCCAACCTTCTGGGCAGGGTTCCGTACTTCATACTTTAATAACAAAACTCTTCAATGCTAAGGCTTTCCGCCAATTGGAACTGTAGAGTCTACTAAGCAATCCAGTACCTTCATCGTCATGAATATCAGACACTGATACAGACTAGTGTTGCTTTTTTGACATTAAATAAAAAATAAAAGCGTTTAAAACCTAAATATCAATTTTTTATATCCTTAACTTTATTTTCCACTTAATATTCCAGTTCTTTTCGACAGCAATATAGTGAAAACACGGGTTTATAGATTTTCTTGGGGAGTATTGGCGTATAGCATTATATGCCTTTGAAACTGTAGTGACACAATATGGCGGCGGGCGCAATCCATAGACACACAGTATAATACTGGGCAACGCCGTATCTCGTGGCGTTGGCGTTAATGAAACAAAATCTTGCGCTCTCCGCCATATTATGTCACTACACATTCGTTCGCTGTCACTGTTCAATTTGTTGGGGGGTTGGCTATTGCTGAATTATTTACTTCACGATGGTGAATAGCTGTATTGTATTAGGATGTAATTTCTTAAATTTGCGACACAAGAGAAAATAGACTGGAATTTTTAATACACCGGTTAGTTATTAACTCTTCGTACTTTGCGCCCATGACATTGGTAATTTCGTTATTAAATTTTAGTGTCAGCTGACGAATTTAACGATACGTTACGGATTAACTATCGGAAAGAGGACTGTGCGCAATATTTTTCCAGCCCATCTAACACACTTGCAAAAAAATTGCAAGACGCCACAAAAACATTCAACACCAAGTTATTCTATCTTAGGAAACGTAACAGAAGCTGATCTGCAATTTAATGAGACCAATAAAGATAATCAAGTTTTTGTTGTAGTGCTTCTCCAAGTGTGAAGTTAAGAAGGTTAATTTAATTAAACACCCTATTTCAAACATAATTTTATTGTATTTGAAAAAACTTCGACTTTTATTATCGTAAAGAAACAGGACAAGGTAACCAAGTGGTGTTTATTTCAATACTATATACACCTGTCAAACATGACGTATCTGTCAAAAAATATTGTAATTAACTTTGAGGACAACTAACTTCAATCTCAGTCAAGTTCTTATCGTTTCCCTTAATTCATCGAGAAAATTCCGAGATTATTCTGTGCAATTTTGTAATGTAGCGTTTATCATCGTTATGGCTATCAGACACTGACTTAGATGAGTGTTGTGTTTGATATGAAATAAAAAGTCAAAAGTTTTTGAAAAACCTTTATATCTTTTTTTTAGATCCGTCGTATTATTTTCCATTTAATATTTTAGTTTTTCTCAACAGCAATGTATTGAAAATCTAGATTCATGGGTTTTCTTGAGGACCATTGATGTAAAGCATTATATGTCTTTGAGAGAAACTGGAGTGACACATTATGGCGGCGAGCGCAATCGTCCGGCTTCAAAAAGAGTCGTTCATTGCCAGTCTAGTATTATACAAAGAGGTTATAGCCTCCTTGATATTATATGTCTATGGTTCGTTTGAACTTGTTCGTTCATGAATGACACATCTATACCTGTTCTAGTAATTTTACTAATCACACGCTGAAAATGTAATTTTACTAATTACATGTTGAAAATGTAATTAGTAGTTTTAATTGAATATAATATTTGACAAGTAACGGTGGTCGAGCCCAATATATTTTTTACGTTCTTTTCCATCATTGGTTACAGATCATTACACTATTTTGGCGACGATCTCACGTTCACGTTCGACATTAAATCGATAATCATTGTTACTGGTGTTTACATCCATTTTGAGAAGAAAATTGTCTCCGTGTAACAATCCAGATGCCAAGAGCGTTATTAGCAACGTACTATTCACACCGTCTTAATCCAAGATTGATGACGATGATCATGATGACGATGATCATGATGACGATGATCATGATGATCTTCACAATGCTTGCCATGGAAAATAAATTAAGAATTTAATTTAGGTACACATATGCTTTTCCTATGTTAAATTTTTGAGGTATCATTTGTACTTATTTTGCAATACACGCAAATGCTCCCTATACTTTCAGAATACATTTTTCAACCAGATTCTGCAGTAAGAATTCCGGATCATCTTGGTTTCTTGTTTCGGAATGTCAATTCCCCACGTCATATGAGATGAAAAGCCAGAGCCTAACAACCAAACCACACTTTCACTTGAATATGTCGAGCACGTTTCCTTCGCCATCATAGCATGTTCTTTCTTACAAATTCTAGTAGAGTTGCTTTCACTGTGGGGATCTGAGTTCTGGTTTCTTCATTTCTCGTGCACCGGCAAAGGTGGCTCAGAGCATCAACTGATGTCGCTGCAGTGCCTTTAACCGGGTGGTTCTAGGGTTCGGCTCCCGTCGGTGGCAGGATTTTTGACACTAGCTACACTGCTAGTGCCCCGCTACCACGCTGGTGGAATATACCTGGTTGGAGAAAATCCCCGCAAGCCGTGATGTCGTCGTGTATGTTGTCGCCGGAACTCGCCAGCCAGCGGGGGAAGATAACCGCCACCTTCCGTGATAAAAACATGCGCTACGCCAATGACTAATGACCTTAGGAGTTGACGCACTCGGAATCACTAATCACTCAACTTTCTCGATCACTGTAGCATGTGGCTTTTGTCATGTTCATTCCTCTGCGTGCATTGACATTTGTTGTTCTCTCTCTTGTAGGGACATCGTACTTGTTTTTCCTGTGCCAACAGTTCTTCGCCATTTGACCTCATGTTCCATAAACATAATTTATATTTTTGTTTACCCTTGCTTTATATGCTAGCATATCACTTTCGACATGTGAATTAACACAATTCTTTTCGAATGTCAATCAAGTGTCGTATACAGTTTCGAAATCAGCTTCTAGAATCGCACACAATGCAGTAGTCACCTCGTAGCTTTTACGTTATCCGTCGATTATGTATTGGATCAACTCCTGTTCTTCATTCATATTCCTAATTCCGCAATTTCACACGATAGGCCTCTAGTCCTCGTTAAAAGAAACCAACTTTTTCTTTTGCTTGTTTTTCTATCCTCCCTAATTTAATTTTCAAATTTACAAGTTTATTCGTCTGAAGCCCTTCGTGTTGCCTCTTCAGAGTACCCCACAGTAGTTTCACACTTGATATTTCCCAGCCAGAAGTTGCTCATAATCAAAAAGATAATTCCCATCACATCATTTGAATATCGCCATTTTCTTGCACGTTCGCTTTCATTTTCTATAAATTAAGATTCTCCCTTGATAATACAAGTGCTTCGCTTTTAGTAAGGCTCTTACCTACATGCTTCACAATTGATAATTATTGTTTGTTAGAGCGTCGATTTTTCCAAATGAAGTTTTAGTCCTTCCGCCATAACATCCTTAATTAATCGCCGAAACTACGCTGTCAGCAAATTGTTATACTTTTACAATTGCTAGAGAAATTAAAGCTCACCTGGAATCACTACATAACATCAAAGTATATTCTCTACTTATAATTCTCAAGAAGATACTTACGTTTTTCATTTTCCGTTCACATTGTTAGGTGAATATGTAAATGTGTAACCCCAAGCTCTATATCAGATTAATAATAACATTCCTTCACGTGGGACCCGCGGGAAGGTAGCAGGAATGTACTAAGACAGGGAAGAAGATGGGTAGTCGATCTCAAAGAAATAATGACGGACGAGAGTGGCAAAAGATTGGACCAAACGGAAATTTTGGTGGGAGTTATTCACAAACCAATAAACAGTCAGTGTGTGTGTGAAGTGTATAAGTGGTAAAAATACAAACTCGAGTATTGAAAAACTACCAATCAGATGAGGCGGCCACCAGAATTCTCCTCCAGGCTGTATGTGAATTCGATCGAAAGGTTCAGCGCGTGTCGAAAATCCGCTTCCGTTGGGGCTCGAACCCTAGGACCTCCAGGCAGGAGACGCTGCAGCGGCAATAACCGTTGTCTCCGAGCCACATCTGGCGGTCCCGTAGGGGATAGCTCAGAGGCGCCTGTAGCGAGTAGAACTTTGGACTGGACTGACGAAGATATGGGAACTATAGACGGAAAGAGCACAAAGGTGTTACAATGGATTTTGTCACTGATCCGCGAGCTTTTCTGTATAGATATCACGCAAAGAAGGAGGGAGACGATTACGCAAGATACGTTGAATATCATTGAACTGCTGATGCTATTTTTTATGGAATAAGACATAAAAAATGTTAACGAAATCATCGCGAGATAAATCATTCCATGAACAACTTTCAAAAAAGAATAAACAGGACATATATTACGAAAGGCGTATCTTCAAGCAATGCCAATTCATAAGATTATATCAAGAAAAAGTCAATCAACCTTAAGTAAGGCGTAAACATACATGTCGTACGAATAGTTGTCGGAACTCTGGGTTCCGTTTCGCGAAATCTATATAACTTCTCTGAATTCCCAAGTCATTCAAAGGTTGAAAACCACTGAGTTTTTGGTAATAGCCCATATTTTGCAGCATTCTAGAGGCGCAATACAGTAACTAGATCTGCTCGTTAGAAAGCTGGATCAACCTGGAGCAGATTACATATTTAACCAACAACTTACATTTTTAGTCGGGAATTTAGATAATAATTAATATTTTATTATTCAGTGTATGTGGGGAATACCAGGTACCAATTCATTTTTTTGTTTATTCAAAATATTGGCCATCGGCTAGTACACACTTCGCCCATCTTTCAGGTACGATATGAATACCATGACAGAAAAAAAACTGCTCGTTTTTTTGCGGCAAACCATTCGTCGACCCATTTTCCAACTTCCTCAAAATTACAGGAGTGCTTCTCTGCAGGCGCGTGCCTCATTGATGCGAAGAGGTGATAGTCATAATACGCCAGGTCGGGGCAGTACTGCGGGAGCGGCAGGATGTCCCGTCCAAACGATTTAGAGGTCTTTCACTGGTTTTGCTGTGTGAGACGACATTTTCGGTTGTCGTACATTAGCCGTTCATTCAAATCGTGTAGGACCCATTTACCAAGTTTATTTATCTCTCCATTGCTCGTAAACGTCTGCTGATTGTTTCTTGTGACACATTTAATACTTTCCCAATTGCTGTTGAGTTTGAGTTGGGTCATCATCCAATAACGCCTGTAGCAATTGCTCGTCTTCTCACTTTTGTGGTCTACCAGAGCGCGCATAGTCTTTCACATCGAAATCTCCACGTTTAAATTGTCGAAACCATGTCTCACAAGTTCTAATCGCTGGAGCGTGTTCACCATATGTTTCTACCAGCAAACGATGACTTTCCACAGCCTTTTTCTTTTGATTAAATAAGAAAATCAATGCGTGCCGCAAATGTTCTTTTTCAGGGACAAACACCGGCATGATCGCTAAACGATACAACACAGACGCTAGTGTTTGGCGGACTCAACTTGTGTAAGTAGGTTAATGTCAAACGAACAAACTGACATAGTGTCAAATTAATACGTTTGGTATTGTTCGCTGGAGCCATTTCTGAGTGAAACCGGAAAAGATTTAAGCATACACATAATTATGATTATTTTTCACATTTTACTAATTGGTACAAAAAAGTAATGTGATTGGACGAATGCCCAGTTTTTTTTTTAAAAAAAGCAATGTGCAACATTGATAACGAAGAAGAATATTTAAACTCTAATTGTTCAAAGAAATGCCATTCCGGGCGGGAATCAAACTCTGTTTCCTTTATTTACGCCCAGTAGCTCTAAACTCTAGGCTACTGAGACGACCAATCCTTTGAACGGTTTCTTAGGCAGATGTATTATATAATATTCATCGCTATAGCGATAAGTCTCACCCTTCTCCCGGCCGGAGCGACCGCACCTGGCCGGCGGATCACCAAAAGGAATGCGAATACGTTTAGCATGTGGCATTCATATATCTTACACATAAATAGTATACAGAAAAATAGTAATATTGTTGAAAATGTATGCACCCACGCTTATCGCAACCAGCGACGGCACGGGCGGCAAAGGTCTTTCTTACATGTCCCAACACGCCGACGGCTTTCTAATTAATTACGTAACTCCTAATCCAGCATATCGAATTTGACAATATTTTGAAACGTTTGTGGCGATCATAACTCATGATTTTAATTTCATGCGGGGAAGTGTGGACGCCTTGCATGCAACAGAGCATCAAGTGTTTCCTCCGCACAAGCCTATTGTGTTCCGTTAGCTCACGCGGCACCGCAAGGTTTGATCAGCTGACAAAGTCGCGTCGTTTATTAAAATTGTTTGGACAATTCAGAATTGTCGAAAATAACAATCGAATTGGGACAAATGATTAAAGTGACGACAGACCTAACGGGAAATATCGAATGACTGTAACATGCTTCACATTTCATCACTTACCAAAGCAGTGCTCATAAACTCTCTAGAAAATTGACAATTTTCGCGAACACTGATAATGATCGTGAACAATGACAAATTGTCGATTTGTGACATTAAAATGATTGCATAAAATTAAAGATTACGTTCTTCCTTTAGTCCCATGTTTGTTTATGTTTTTAAGTAAATCATTCGGTTAATCTTCAGCTAATACGGCTAATTTGACACGCTTATGACCTATACCACACTCGAATATTAGAGATTCAGGGGTCTCTTGCAGTGAATATAATGTAATGTTACAATCTAAACATCAGCATGGGCTCGAATTATCTGGCGATTGGGTTTCTGTCGTGGGCATGAGAGTAGGTCGCCGCCTTTTCGGGCTCGACTGAAATAAGCACTCGATGGATCGACAAAGATGAACAAGATGTCCAGTGAAAGTAGCTTGTCGAACAAGGCCCTCTTTCATCTACCCGATTGCTTGTGCACTTGACCGCACAAAATCATGTGCTGGCTAGCTGATAGTATCAAAGAAAGATATCCCGGATGTCTGGTCGAGTTCACTAGTGTTGCATGAGCTGTGTGAGAAGTGAAATATGAATTTTTCAATGAATCGCAGTTAAGTTCCATCAAAAAATTACAGAAAAGAACTAGTGGTGCTACAGAATGGCACAGACTTTCCCGTATTACTTTTCTTTATCGTTTGGTCTCGACTAGCTATTCGGACTTGCCACAACACTTGAAAGCTGTCATCTATCGCCGCCCAAAGTACATTTTTTGATATTTTCTTAATTTTTGGGATTCCTAATAGTATAACAGAAAAATTATTTTAAGAATATTAAAAAACCGTAAAACTTTGTCCTAAATGGTAATTTTCGCGGAAAATTCTGAGCCATTTTTAAGAAAATGGCGTTTAAGCGCTACTGTAAATCCGAAATTTAAAGCTCTTCGTCACTCAAAGTACAGTTTTTTGACATTTTCTTAATTTTTCTGTTTCCTAATTGTAGATCGGAAATAATAATTTTAGAATATTAAAGGACACTAACACCGTGTACTAAATAGCAATTTTGTTTGAAAAATTTAGAGCCATTTTTAAGAAAATGGCGTTTTAGCACAACTGAAAATGCAAAACTCTGAAGCTTTTTTTCAGGGAAGATTTTTGTGTTTTCGAAACACTTAATTTGAAGCAGTTTGAAGGACGTAAACTCGCAAATACAACAGTGTTTACAAATTGCTGGTAATGTGCACATTAAAGGTTTGAGAAATATTTCAAAAAATTACATTTTTGTAATTTTTGAAAAAACAAAAATATCCCAAATTGAACTTTACGTCATATTAAAGAATGCAATGAACACTATCCGTTCGAAAATTTTGAAGAAAAAATTTGGAGCCATTTATGAGAAAATAGCGTTTGAGCGTTTCTAAAAATGCGGAAATTTGATCTAGTTTTCACAGAAAACGGTAGAGTCCTTGGGAATTTTTTCTGATATTGTTTAAAGCACATGTACATGTAAATATAATAATGTGAATAAATCGCCGCTAATGCAAATATAACGAGGTGAGAGGCAAGTAAAAAAATTATATTTTTGTAATTTTTAGAAAAACAAAAGAATAGAGCAACATGACCTTTATGTCATTTCATAGAGTACATTATACACTATCCCCACCAAAAGTTTAGAGAAAAAATTTGAAGCCGTTTTGAAGAAAATTTTGTTTTTGTATTTTTGTAAATTGCACATATTGCGCGAAAACGAATAAAAGTTTAAAAAATATACATGACCTTAAAGAAAGAACTGACTTTGTAGAACAAATTGTATTTGATGGAAATATCTCTATCTTCAATTTTGTAGTTGGAGGAAGATGCCAAAAAAATGCAAACATTTGCAATTTTCGAAAATTAAGAGTTAACCATGAAACCTACTCGTAAGCCACCTTCATAAGAGTATTTTACTCTATCCCTACACGAAATTTAAAGAAAAAATTGAAGCTGTTTTTGAGAAAATTATGAAAATGTCCGGGGGGCTTCATGTAAAGTACCCTCAAATTTTGAAGAATGGTTTTCAAAATCGCGGCGTCTGCAGTGGAACCAGATCGGCTGCGGAATATTCATTTTGGAAGAAATCGTACGTATGGTTTCGGTGCTACGGTTGTTCACGGACTCACAGACGGACGGAGGACGTTTTGAAGAGAACCACTTTTTCGTTACCAGGGGACCCCAAAACATGTCTTTCCGTTGAAATCTCGAAACCGATTTTCCGCAGCATTACATAACTTTCCCCATACTACGTACATACTCCGTATATACGTACGTATACGGGAAAGTAATAATGATTATCGCGCAAAACACGAAGTTTGTGCTAGCAAAACTTGTGAACACAATTTGACCTACACCCTAGAAATACGAAAGGAAGGATCAAGGAGTCCACCACCTTAATATTTTTATTTATTTTTACTTTCCCTGATACCGAAAAAGTGGTTCTTTTCAAAACATCCGTCTGTCCGTCTGTGAACAACATTAGCTCCTAAACCATAAGTACGATTTCTTCCAAAACGAATATCCCCTTGTCGATCTTGTTCCACTCGAGGCGCCGATATTTTGAAAAACATTCCTCAAAATTTGGGGGTACTTTACATCAAGCCCCCCCCGGAAATTTTCAAAATTTTCTCAAAAACGACTCCAAATTCTTGTTGTTCTTTAAATTTCTTGTAAAGAATAGAATAAAATACACTTTTAAAGAAGTTCCACAACAAATACCAGTTTCAGGGTAAACTAAATTTTCGTAAATTTCAAAAGTTGGAATTTTTTCGGCGTCTTCCTACAACTACAAATTTGAAGATAATGATTTTTCGTCCAAATAAAATTTTTTCTCCAAAGTGAGTTCTATCATTAAGGTCATGTCAATTTTCTTGAAAATTTTAGTAGTTTTCTGCCAATATTACGCGAAATATTTGCAGTTTTAAAACATTACAAAAACAAGATTTTCTCAAAAACGACTCCAAGTTCTTTCTTTAAACGTTTGGTACGGATAGTGCCTAATGTACTCTATGAGATGATATAAACGCCATATTGCTCTATACTTTTGTTTTTTCAAAAAATACAAATATGTATTTTTTTTACTCATCTCTCACGTCAGTAATATTTACATTAGAGGCGATTTGTTCACATTATTATATTTATACGTACATGTACTTTAAATAATGTCAAGTAAAGTTTCTCGAGAACTAAACCTTTTTCTGTGAAAACTAGCTCAAAATACCGAATTTTCATCAACGCTCAAACGCCATTTTCTCATAAATGGCTCCAAATTTGTTCTTCAAACTTTTCGAACGGAAAGTGCTAATTACTCTTTAATATCACGTAAAGTTCAATTTGGGGTATTTTTTTGTTTTGTCAAAAATCACACAAATGTAATTTTATTTTAAAGGTCTCTCAAATCTTTAATATGCAGATTACCAACAATATCGTATTTGAAGGTTAATGTGCTTCAAATGACTTCAAATGAAGTGTTTCGAAAACCCAAAAATGTTCTGTGAAAAAGAGCTTCTAATTTCGCATTACTAGTAGCGCTTAAATGCCATTTTCTTAAAAATAGCTCCATATTTTTCAAAGAACATTCCCATTTAGGACCCGGTTTTACTGTTCTTTAATATTCTAAAATTAATATTTCCGTTCTACCATTAGGAAACAGAAAAATTAAGAAAATGTCAAAAATGTAGTTTGGGGCGGCGACAGATGGCAGCTTGCACGAGTATGTCGTGTAGCAAATCCAAATAGCTAGCTCAGACCCAAAGAAATAGGAAACTAATACGGGAAAGTCTGTGGCATTCTGTAGCGCCACTAGTTTTATTTTACGTCAAAATCAGTGAAAAAGTGAAGAGAGAAGGAGAGAAGTGAATTCTGTGCAAGTTTTCATAATTCTGGGATTCCTACCCTAAGCAATACACTAGTTGAATTCTGAATACAGAAAGAAATGAGCGTTTGTGGAAAGACTTGTTTACAAAATATTCGCTCCGATATAATAAAATCTATTGGGAAGGGTAAATCAGATATAGATTTGGGCTCTTATCCCTCATCATGTACTTTGTAAAGAAATAATACTTCCTGCGCGGCAACATGGAGAACGATCATTTGAATAATTGTACTTCCCTCTGAACTCTAGAAGACGTGCACAGATAATGAAGTTACATTTATGTCCAGGAGCAAAACAAGGGGCCATCTCAGTATTTGCTCAATGGATCAGGAAAACTCGACGAAAAACCTGATCGAGATGGGGCTCATTGATCCAGAAGCTGAGGTACAATACTTGTTACACGTTGTTTATAATTATAAAGTCCAAATGATAAATAATACATCAAATACCATTGTTAAAATTAATATTACTATCCTTTTTGATGCTCGGTATAATTTACTAGGGAAACACGGCAGACGTTGTTCTGCCCTTCATCTCCCTCATTCCCCTTCCATCACCCTCTCACTGTCCCTCCCTCACCCTGGCCCTGTCTGTCTGTCTCTGCCACTCTCTGTCATTCTCATTCACATTTAATTGCAGATTCTGCACATCTCTAAACAGGTGAGGTAGTATCAGGAAGCGCCGGACTAGCAAAAATGTAATAGAATGTTCAAGGTTTCATCCTGTAGATTACGGTATGACTTTAGTTTTTAAAGCCATAGAACTCATCGTTTGGGAGTTATTTAACAATATAGATTCAAAATCCTACCGAATGTGTTGTGGGTTGCATTTGACGTAAATATTTAGTTTTGTTTAACAGCGCCATAGTGGACTTACAATAGATTTAACAGTACATAAACCTTCTCGGTGAAAAAACATGTAGAAGTGCCAACTTTCGTGGAGATTGGTCTCACGGTGTCTAAGTTTGGCTCTTATATATATATATATATATATATATATATATATATATAAATAATACACACATACCAACATCCACTTTTATATATAAAGATAACTGTAGAGAAACAGTTATGCAGCAGAAAAGATTTTACTTGGGACTTAAACTTTTGAATCGAATTTAATTGTTTAATGTTAACGTGTGTTTCGAGTGGCTAGGTTGTAAGAGAACACTCGAGTTTCCGGGAAACGATTTTGCATGTCGACGGTTTCACATTGTTCCGTAAACATCCAATACACTTTGACGACACCATCACTCGGGTCCTTAGTCCTTAGACTTTAGTCCTAACTAATTTCGAACGCGCACAGAAATTGTAAGAAAACTGCAGCCTCGCGCCATACGAGTGGTGTCTGTAGTTTTATTAGGTACCCAAGAACACGGAAAAATACGAATATTAGATAGCGTTACTCAACGTATATTGCGTGTATTGACTGGTTTGTAAAGAACTGTTGTACTGCGTACCCGTGTATGCTATACCATGTTATTGTAGTATTTGTGCAGACTTTCTGTTAAAAACATTTAATTTATTGCTCTAATTCGAGAGAATTTTATTTCCTGTTCTTGATCAGTGTGCATGCTACCTTTTGGACAACCAGATTGATTTGATGAGGAACCTTCTTTTCTTCTGCAGGACACTAGCATAGAACTAATTTACAATACGCACAGAAGTTAAGGGTACTGGTGCTAAACCAGCACCCTTGTATTTTCTCCCCCGTATTTTCACGCAACATTTTTACGTGAAAATTGTTTGCGGCTCTTACAACATTTAAGATTTTCTATCGGTAAAGGTCACATAGGTGTTTTATTTTCTATTTTCAGACCACAGATTCTAGTTTTCTTTGGAAATGTTCTTATCGAACTAAAGAACAAGCAAATTCTGAATCACTGATACCAAATTTAAAAATGGACAATTCCATCACATAGGAAACTGTCCACTATCAACGACAATCTGTTAAGATATGACATTTTCACCAATTTTCTTCTCCCTTGGGGAAGATGGCAGGGAGTGACTTTAAATTCCAAAAACTGGAAATGTGATCTGTGTTGTCACCTTCCACAAAGGAGCCAAGCGCGGACATTCCAGTGGAGTGCCAGAGTAGCCATTGGAATATAGCAGGGAGTGGCAAAGAATCTTCCCCACTGTTCTTCGTATGGGGACAAATGTCACTCCCTCACCATGGTGGATAAACAAAGTGTAAGCCTGAGGGATTATGATATGGTCAGAAGCGTGTTAACTTCCTACTGTCAAAGAACAGTGAAATAAGAGAAAGAGAACGAAGATGTGAATGTGTTGAGAGGGTATAAGGAAGGATCGATGAAGAAAAGGAATACATTGGAGCGCTCCCTTCATCCCCTGTCAGGACGAGGAACGGCCTACCTGGGTCTGGATAATCTGTATATTGAAGTAAATTAAATTTGAAACGATAACAATATAATAATAATAATAATAATAATAATAATAATAATAATAATAATATTTTCAATACGACAGTTTAAACCTTTCGGTTGTCGGCGTAAACGTCCAATCTGATTAAGGAGCCGGCACTGTTTCCGAGCTAACCTTAGGTGCCGATTTCTGTTTGTTATGTTGTTTATTGACAATTATATATCGTTTTGTTCTAGGATAAAAAATATAAAAATAATCTACCTTTATACTTACGAAATTTCCAAATACTGCTACATCGCAAATATGTTCAATTTTGAATGCTAAATATTTAGGGTCTGAAAATATCTCAACAAGCCTAGGAGAGCGGCGTGGCAATTGACAGGGAATCCAGGCGCAATAGCAATTGACGTAGGAAAAACGCGTGGTCAGTCAACAGACAACAAGGCGCGCCTAAAGAAAATAAAACCTTCAATGTATTAAACGAATTATTTTGACCATGTGTAACTTCGTTTCATTTCTAAAATTCTTACAGGCGATTAATTAGAAGAAAAAAACAATATGAAAATCATTGCTAAAATACACTTTCATGTCTTTGGCGTTTCTTCAGAAGCACTTGATTTGCGAATCTTCTGAACACAAATAATACATTCGAGAACAATACTCAACTAGAATAAAAAATATTCACAGATGGATATTGGTCATTTCTCTTTATTCCAGATGTCAGATTTTGGGTATGAACCTCCCAAATGCTTTTTAATATTCCCATCCAAAAATTATAATCTCTAAAAAGATAAAATATGCTATCCCTTCTTACAGAAGGGATTCATTAAAAAGTTGAGACGTGTAAGCATTCCTTTGAGCAATTAAACTGTGTAGAGATAAACATTTGAAGAAGAGATAATCATGTGATGTTGGTACTGTAACCACAAGGATCCGTCTTAACTTACCTTATTTGCGCTTGATAATCCATCAAGATTTTCTAAATTCGTTCTTAAGAAATCTGCAAGTCTGTGGTCTCCAGGAGAGGACGTTTCAAAATACTGTTGCTGCTTGTTTTGTTTGTGAGTGATCTCATTATGGTGTTGCTGCTGCTGTAAAATCCTACAATGTAAAAGATAACGAATTTTATACATGAAAATATGTAGACTTGCAAGAGTGGAATGTATTGTATCTTCCAGATCAGTATACGGTAAAACTGTAATAATGTAACCGAGCAAAAAATATATGGCCTTATTTTAAATGAAGAATATATAATTTAATAATAATAATGAAAATAATAATAATTTTAATTTTAAAATATGTTTTCGGGGAATATTTTCTAGCCGAAACTGAATAAA
The DNA here is from genome assembly GCA_031308135.1 of Acheta domesticus. Lineage (NCBI taxonomy): Eukaryota > Metazoa > Arthropoda > Insecta > Orthoptera > Gryllidae > Acheta > Acheta domesticus. Next base: position 167,822,432 of record JAHLJT010008446.1, on the reverse strand, counting down.
CCGCAATGCGATGAATTTCGAACCATACACTAAGTAGCATCCCAATTGCGAGCCCGACCCTTTGATCTGGATTTGGATTTTGGCGCGCTCCAGGCGGAAGGGCCCACCTCGGCCACTCATGCGAGTCAAAAGAGAAAAACAACACTTGTCCTAACATGTGCAAAACATTTTTTCTCAGTTTACACCACAAAAATTAAACGAACATTTAGAAGTACATACTTTTCTAAATTAAATATTAAGTGGATCCAAAGTTGACGATCATTATCAAAATGGCAGTCCTTGCGTACTTTGCAGAGATCACTATGCACAGTAAAATTAACGAAGTAAACTAAGTAGATGAAAAAAAATATTTGCTGGAATGTGTAAATCATTAACTTAAAGTCAGTGTCAACCAATTTCAATAAAATATCCTTCGACAAAGTTTCTACTAGGTGCAACAGCGCATGTAGTTACGAGTATGCAACTAATGTTGAATTAACCGGTTAGCCGTACGTTCGTATCTCAAGAATGGCGAATTTCCACAGCGACTAATAGGAATCAGTGTGTGACATCATTCTCCAACCCTACGTCACGCGAGTACCAATTACACAGGCCAACACAGAAAATGGTGCAAACGATTTTAATGCTGTTTTTAAGTATATTTGGGGCGCTGATTTCAAAAATGACATTGGTTTTTTTCTATGAGCTTTAGTTTTCAAGTTATGATATATATGATATATAAGGAATGAAAGTACAAAATAGTAATTCAATTCAGAATGTTATTTTAATGAGATATGCCTACTCGTACATACAAACTTACAAGACCCATTCGGCCTTAGTTGGGACATTAGTTGACACTGTGAAAAGTTCTTTTCCGTGACGACCTAGAATGGATCTGGTTTCGGCAACTTCTTTCCAAGTTCCAGCAGTAGTCCGCCATCATGTGGGTATCCCATCTTCCTTGAAAACGATCCTCCATGGTCTTCATGTCTTGGTGAAACCGTTCTCCTTGTTCCTCAATAAAATCGCCAAGGTTGTGAGGGAAATGGTCCAGGTGGCTGTGTAGGTAATGCACTTTTATGCTCATGTTGCATCCCAGCCTTTCGAAGTTATCGAGCATGTTGTTGACAAGCTCAACATAATTGTCAGCTTTAATGTTTCCCAAAAACTTTGTAATAACTTGTACAAACGATTTCCACGCTCTGCTTTCCACGGGACTCATAGAGTTCACAAACTCTGGATCTTTCACAAGCTGTCTGATTTGTGGACCATCAAAAATGCCAGCTTTAAGTTTTTCTGCGCTTATTCCAGGCATCTTACGACCTATATAAACAAAGCATGGACCGTCCTTGTCGAGAGCTTTCACAAACTGCTTCATCAAACCTAGCTTTATATGTAGTGGAGGCAAAATGATTTTATCCCTAGAAACTAAGGCTTCGTTAATCACATTTCTTTGCCCTACAACCATTTCTTCTCGTTCAGGCCAATCTCTTCTAACCCAATGGGCTTGTTTAGCTCTGCTATCCCACAAACACAAGAAGCAAGGAAACTTTGTGTAGCCCCCTTGCTGTCCTAGCAAGAAATTTACCATTTTTAGGTCAACACAAATTACCCACTGATGCTCATTGTACTTAATTTTGTCCAAGACCACAGCTACGTTGTCATACTCTTCTTTCATTTTCGTTGAATGGGCAATTGGTATGGAACCATATTTGTTCCCATTGTGCAAAAGAACACATTTCAAACTTCGTTTAGAACTGTCAATGAACAAACGCCAATCTTCGGACAAGTACTGAGATAGACCCATTGCTAGTAATAAACCTTGGACATCGTGACAAAATACTAAATTGTCTTCATTGTTGAAGAATGGCAGCAAAGATTGTTCTCTCTTACGGTAAAAAGTTATTGTAGTTCCCGGGTCAAGTAAGTTCTTCTCATTAAGTCTAGATGCTAAAAGTTCTGCAGCTTCTTTTGAAAGGCGTAGGTCTCTTACTAGATCACTTAACTCATTTTGGTTGAAACGCTGGGGACTTGAGCTTGTCCCTTCATAGTCACAATCACTAGTATCACCTACATCATGTAGGCCTAGGGCATCAGAATAATGTTCTTCATCATCACTGACAATGGGAAGTAGATGAAAAGTAGGAATGGGCACTTCATCTGAATGAGAAATAGGACGTCTTGCAGAAGGAAGATCAGGATAGGTCCACTTGCTATGATTTTTCTTGTTTATTCCTGTGATTCTCACCAAACAAAAGTAACAATCATCAACATGATTCTTTGGTTCCCTCCAAACCATGGGCACACCAAACTTAAGATTCCTTCTCTTGCCATTAGTCCACTGCCTTAAATGTTCATTACAGGTTTTGCACACTGAATGTGGAGCCCATGTTTTATCTTGGTCGCCTAACTTAACACCAAAATAAGCCAAGTACGCTCTTTTCAAGAAATCGGAGATAGGTTTTCGGTTTTCCACGAATGTATATTCACCACAAACATAGCAAAATATCTCAGGATGATTTACACAACTTCTTCGGTGTGAAGCCATTGCACTATTTTAGGTTCACTGGTTTGTTTATATTGCGAGCATCATTAAACAAAACAAACTCAGCTGGTACTGCCAACTGTAAAAAATTAAAATATTTACCTAACATTGAGTGGTATAACATGCATATCTGCTACATTATACTGTATAGGCCTAAATAACTGAAAATGATACATGATGTATCTCAAAAACTAGAGCTGATACAAAAAAATGGTTTGCAGATTTGAAATCAGCGCAAAAAATACTATAAGAATCAGCTCTAACATTTGAGGCACCAAACAAAAAATTTTTTTTGTAGGCCTGTGTTATGCAGGTCAGAAACTTTTCGCTGTGTAAGAAAAGATGCAAAATGCAGGAGCGGGGAGGGGAGCTCGGGAGATGGGGTAAACAAATCCACGTAACAGAGCACAAGAGCGATTGTGAGAGTGAGTTATTGCTCAGAAAAAACAACATCTGCACAAAGCATCCCATGCACTTAGTTCTCAATGGCCCACTGAATTATTTTCAGAGTTATATGACAATATTCAGATTTCGCATCTGCTCAGTATTTTGTTGAGCGTAATGAACTTTCTTTTGCAGAAAACCATTCACAACCCTTTCCACGACAACGAATCCTGCGTGAACTTAGTCGTGGTCGGCCCTTCACCGTAAAGCAGCGTATAAGCACAGCACAGCCATTCCACGTCAAATCGCACAAAAATACCAAAATTTGCCCTTCATATTTTTAATTATTTTATATTTTTTTTCTCTATTATATGGATTCAATATGTCAACATGCGTATTTTTAAATTTTTCCAACTTTATTATTTTTGGAAATATTGCACATTGAAATTTGCTAAAAATGACGCGCATCACTAACTTTAAAGTATCATATACTTGAATACACTAATTATAAAAGCTCCGTTCAAATTCCATTCGAAACTTAAAAACATGTTAATGTTTTTAGATTTTGCAAAGTATTTATTTTCCTAAACTTTAATTTTAATTTTGAAATTGAACATTTTTGTAAAGTCGATGAGCTAAAAAATTGTTTAAAAAATATTTATAAATTCATTAGAGTCTGGTTAAGAATTCTAGAAAAAATCAAAGAGAGATCTAGGTAACTTTAAAAAATGTGGATTTTTTACGAACCAATGTGTAGTAGATTGCTGCAACAGAATCGTTTCTTGCGTTATTGGCCGGCAGTTCTTTGGGATGATGCAGTAATTTCAGTAATTCTTGAGGTGGCGCACCTTCAGGATTATTTTTGGTTATTTAATGACGGATTCTTGACTCACAGTTTGAAATTATTTTGTCCCTCAAAACTCATTTCAAATATACTCACTTACCATCTGTAGCGGAAGAAAGTAGTTTCACTGTAGCTTCAGTGACAAAGGAATGGAAGAATGTATTTTTAAAGTTCCAGTTATGGGCTTTAAATTTTGATATCTAGACTATAAATGTTCACTGTGATGACTGTGTGTATCTAAAGAACACAAAATAAAGAAAATATTAGAAATACTTCTTTCTGCTCAATCAAACAGTTTCTTCGGCGCTGTAATTGGATCTAGGACCTGCTTGTAGACTGGCTCGAGTGACAAGTCTCTTAACAGTTCCTCTAATGGCATTGCCATAGTATTTTACCACGTGATGTCGCAAAATATGCCACTCTGCACAGACTCCAAAATCTTCTTCATGGAGGCAAATATTTTTAATTTTTTTAAATTTTTGTATTGCGCACTTGAACCATGGGTGAAGTCAAAAATCTTCCGACACGAATCACAAATTTCCACATCTAATGACTATTTTAATTTAGGTTTCACTAGTGCTGTATACGCGTATTAAAGTTTTTTTCTTCTTAAAATAGTGATCAGAAAGATTAAATGGATTGAAACATCTATCGTATCTCCCACTGTGATCGCCACTCGTCTTGGGCAGTATACATACGATTCACAGTACAAATTTTTATCACTTTTCACTTTACAAGATGCGTATTGCGACTGTTGTCAAGGAAGATGAGTAAAAATTTCTGAACAAGTCAGTTTACAAGCAGGAGGAAGCCCTATCCCCAGGATGTAAAGGGACCCAGCAGGAAAATTCGTTGCACTGACACGAAGAAAAGCAGTAGATGAATTCTTTTCGCCGTCACCCATCCCGTCTGGGGGCAGAGAGAACGTATGAGTTACTAATATTTACTGAAACCCTAATCAAGCAGACGGTCATTCTTTGTATTGTTCTTCGGCACTTGGATCAAAGACTGACCAAACACACTTCGTTAGTGAATTGTCAGGGAGAGCACGCCTTCAATCTCATAATTTTTTTTTTACAATTCTACGTGTTTTGATACCCACTTTCTACTTTCCCGTAAACGTATACGTTTGTGGCATCCCCTTTTTACTTTCCCTATACTATACATAGTATAGGGAAAGTTATGTAATGCTGCGGAAAAACGATTTCGAGATTTCAACGGAAATACACGTTTTGGGGTCCCCTGATACCGAAAAAGTGGTTCTTTTCAAAACGTTTCGTCCGTCCGTCTGTCCTTCCGGTATCTGAGAACAACATTAGCGCCTAAACCATACGTACGATTTCTTCCAAAATGGATAATCCCCGGTCGACCTGCTTCCACTCGGGGGCGCCGCGATTTTTGAAAAATAGTCTTCAAAATTTGGGTGTACTTTACATGAAGCACCCCAGACATTTCCAAAATTTTCTCAAGAAGGGTTCCAATTTTTTTCTTTAAATTTCTTGTAAGAATAGAGTAGAATTCACTTAAGGGTGGCATACGACTGATTTTCACAGTTAACAGAAAATTACAGAAGTTTTGAATTTTGTTCGGCCATTTCCTCCAACTGCAAAATCGAAGATCAAGACTTTCTTTAAATTTGTACTCCAAAGTGAGTTCTTTCATTCAGGTCATGGACATTAACAAAATTAGTAGTTTCCGCGCAATAGGTGCAATTTTAAAAAAATTACAAAAACAAGATTTTCTCAAAACCAGCTCCAAATTGTTTTCTTAAACTTTTGGTAAGGATAGTGCCTAATGTACTCTATGAGATGACATCTACGAAATATTGCCCTATTCTTATGTTTTTTGCAAAAATATAAACTATAAATGTAATGTAATAAATGTAATTTTTGACATGCCTGTCACGTCGTTACTATTTACATCAGCGGCAATTTTTTTACATTATGTTTATGAGTACATTCTTTGAATAATGTCATATAGTCATATAGTTTCTCGAAAACTCAAACGTTTTCTGCAAAAACTAGCTCAAAAAACAGCATTTTCAGAAATGCTCAAACGCCATTCTCTCATAAATGGCTCCAAACTTTTTCATCGAACTTTTCGAGCACATAGTGCTCATTGCACTCTTTAATATAACGTAAAGTTCAATTTGGCGTTTCCCCCCCCCCAAAAAAAAATTACAAATGTAATTTTTGGAAGATCTCTCTCACCTTTATTATGCACATTATCAGCAAATCGTAAACACTTTTGTATTTGTAAGTTAAAGTGCTTCAAATGACGTCCAATGAAGTGTTTCGAAAACTCAAATAAATTCTGTGAAAGAGCTTCAAATTTCGCCATTTTAGTAGCGCTTAAACCCCATTTCTTAAAAACGGCTCCATATTTTTCGAAGAAAATTGTCATTTAGGACAAGGTTTTACTGTTCTTTAATATTCTAAAATTAATATTTCCGTTCTACCATTAGGAAACAGAAAAATTAAGAAAATGTCAAAAAAATGTAGTTTGGGCGGCCATATATAGCAGCTGGCACGAGTCACATATTGCCACATGCAATCCCGAATAGCTAGCCCAGACCCAAGGAAATAGAAAATTAATACGGGAAAGTCTGTGCCATTCTGTAGGACCACTAGTTCTTGTTGTATTTTATCGAAACAAAACGTATAGCATACAGATAGAAACAAAACGTCTCTCCGTTCATCTGTCTGTGAACAACGCTAGCGACCAAACAGTTCAGCCGATTTTCTCCAAAACTGATTCTCCCCGATCGATCATGGCTGATCTCGTGGCCCCTTGAATTTGAAACCGATATTTTAATTTTGGGGGGTACTTTACATGAAGGCCCCGGACATTTTCTAAATTTTTAAAACGGCCCCAAATTAAAAATATTCTTATAAGTATAGAGTAAAAAACACTTATTATAGTGGCATAGGTCCGATTTTCACAGCTAACTCTGAATTTTAGAAAATTGCGAAAGTTTGAATTTTATTCGACGTCCTCCAACTACAAAACTGCAGATATAGATTTTTCCTTCAACTAAAATTTGTTCTTCATAGTAAGTTCTTTCTTTAATGTCCTGTACATTTTTTGAAAATTTTAATAGTTTTCGCGAAATACTGCGTGCAATATGTGCAATTTTAAAAAATCCAAAAACAAGATTTTCTCAAAAACGGTCCCAATTTTTTTCTTTATACTTTTGGTAGGGATAGTGCTAAATGTACTCTATTAGATGACATAAAAGCCATGTTGCTCTATTCTTTTGTTTTTTCAAAAAATACAAATATGTAATTTCAAAAATTGCAAAAATTTAATTTTTTGACTAATCTCTCACGTCGTTATTATTTACATTAGTGTTGATTTGTTTACATTTTTATATTAATGAATACATGTACTTTAAATAATGTCAAGTAAAGTTTCTCGAAAACTCAGCTGTTTTCTGTGAAATTAGCTAAAAATTCCGCATTTTCAGAAACGCTTAAACGCCATTTCCTCATAAATAGCTACAAATTTTTTCTTCAAACTTTTCGAACAGATAGTACTAATTACACTCTTTAAATTGACGAAAAGTTTATTTGGAGGTATTTTTTTTTCAAAAATTACACAAAGGTAATTTTTTAAAGCATCTCTCACATCTTTAATATGTATATTACCAGCAACTTGCACTAATTTTCGATAAAAATACGGAGGGGAACATATTTCCGATAGCCTCTAAGTAGAATTGTACTGTTGGTAGGATACAATTTTTTAGTTTTTTGAGATTTCGTTTTTATTAGCCCTTAAGAACGTAAGTATGTTGACAGTATCTCTTTGAACAACCCTGATTTGTTTCATATGAGCTGGAACATTTTTTTCCTAGAGCCTAAAATTTCATAAGAACCTATGTTAACTGTTTCTTTATGAACAGCGCCGATTTTTTGGGAAATATGGGCAGAAACCATTTTTTCAGTGCCTAAAATTATTCTTTAATATTGGGTAGTGTCATATTTTCTGATGTTTTTGTGATTTTGTGTTTAGTAACTCATAAGAACATATGGATGAGTTATTTTAATAGTGGTACAAATCCATTGACACTTTTGGAGATATTGAGTTCGAAAGGTAAATTATTATAAAAAATCGGGGATGGAGTTAGACAAAAAACTGTGTTTTTCTTTTATAATTTTTTCTTATAATATATTTTATAATATTATTTATTTTACTTGTTCGTCTGAAGATGATATGAACCACCGTAAAAATGAGGTTGATGAGTCAAATCGGTAGATGTTGAACACGGGAATTCCGCGATGTGACACATCGAAACATGCCCTCATATTTTTTCATTGAATGTATATGCCCTTTTGATCTCACGGTGTAAATTTTGGGTGCCGATACACTTTGCAAGACAATTACAAAATATCCTGAATTTGCGAATTGGCCCTTTGCTTTCGCCGGTGTGAAAATGGCCAACCCTGCAAAGCAGGCGTTACCCAGCGCGCTCGCTTGTGACTCAACACCACCGCTTCGCTGCAAGCGGCGGACTCAGCTTCCAGGGTAGTTTCTAGCAAGGGGGCAAGCGGGGAGGCAGCTGCCCTCCTAGCAGCTAAAATAATACTAATAACATTAATAAATAACTATATATATATAGATATATATATATAGAGAGAGAGAGAGAGAGAGAGAGAGAGAGTCTAAACTATTAAGTGAAAGTTTTTTCCGAAATTTAGTTTTATCTGTTATTAATTTTGTAAGAAAAACGTCGTGATAAAACTTGCATTAGCTACCTCCCCTAGAGCTCCTCCACCACGAATTTGAGAGCTCTTGTCCGCGTCTGCTGCGAAACAGTTCAGTTGTGAAATCACAAGCAAAATGTCAGTGCAAATGGGCAAAGTACGGAAAAGTTGTAAGGTGTAAGTTGTTTCTGAATTTCCGAAAGAGATAACTGATTAATCGACACATACAGGTATGTTGATATAAACATTGTTAGTAGACATGAGAAAAGATTTTTAACCCGTCTTTTTTCGGTGTTCCCAATGGGCACAGACTGTAATCGAATGCTCTTTCTATAATATTTTGCTTCTGGATGATTGATGGCCTATCCGACCTTTATCTAACGTTTGCTGAAACTTATCGGTATCCGTTGGAATGTCAGTGGCAATTGAATGTTCATTTCAGCGAGAAGTATTGGTCCATTTAGTTCGCAGTATTTACAGACGAAGAATATTTTGAAGCAGAAAATTGAATGTTTTTCATTTCAAAATATGAATTAATTTAATCTATATAAAATTGAAATAGGAATTTAAATAATTCTTATGTAAACAGTAAATAAATTGTAGTTTCTTGTATAACTTATTTTATTAGAAACAATTCATTATTTGTAGTACATGCAAAATAGCTTGTTACATTTTGAATTTTTCTCGAAGATAGGATATAATATTTATTGATGCCAATCAGCAATTCAATTATGAATGTCCAATTTTCGTGATATAATTTAAAATTATAACCAGTTGTGATTATTTCTAGAGCTTTAGATATCTACAGTCACTGATAACTTAAAGAATGCGAATAATTATGATTTACGTACAACAATACTCGTGAACAATATTCCCGTCAGGGGATATACTCCTTAAAAACATTGTAAGGGTATTAAAGAACAGTAATTATCGCGAACAAAAAACCAAAACGAGGTCATGAGATGTGAATTTGATTCACAAAACAACTCTATCTTCTTTACATAATTACAATTAAATATGAAGTGATGTAGTAGTTATATGTTATACCTTTTCAATATTTAATAATTATGCATGTTGACGATATTCATGGAAATGAAAAAAGTAACAAACTTTCTTTAAGAAGTGGTTAAGGAAATAAAATATCTCAAATAAAATGGACTTATACAATAAGAAAAACAATGAGTGTCCTGGCAATGGCCTGCTCCCACCGAATGCCGTTTTACATTGAGGAAACAACCCTCTGCAACGCCAGCCTCGGCGGTCGCGCGCTCGTTGCTCGGCTTGCAAGGGCTATTCAAGGTCTCTGCAGAAACGAAAAATAGATCCAAAATGTTGGAAAGTTTGGAAATTTTTAAAGTAATTGGCAGTATGTATCGGCAGCCAAAATTTTCATCATGAGATGAAAATGGCATGTACATTCAATGAAAAAAATATGAAGGCATGTTTCGACATGTCAAATCGCGCCATTCCCTTGTAAGAAATGTTGGATATGCAGACATCGATTTATTCAAAATAGATTAAATATTAATTTAATGTAACCGTTGAGGCATATTCAGTTTTCCTTCATCTTCTTGAAATCGTCAGGTTCCTAGCTGCAGATCAGTGAAATAATGCTTGAAATAAATGGAAACAAATCAAGCATATCCTATTTCTTCTCATTAACCTTCCTTTGATGTGGTTGTAGAAGCGGGATATTTAAGTTTTTGAAAACCTTAGTTTCTCCTCATCCACTGGTGGTTTGAAAGTTTACCATGTAGAAACCAATGACTTGATTTAAGGTTTACTTGTACATAATTATAAAAGACTTCTGTTTGAAAAATTTAATCCATCTAACTTTTAGCCAGTTACAGACACCATTTTTCTTCATTTTTGTTCCTTCTTGTTACAGACTTTTAAAGGTATTTTAACACATAGACCATTAAGTTTAATCTCTATGTTAATAAAAATGTGCGTTATTATTATATTATTTTTTTCCTATTACCAAATATGAATCAAGCTCTTTATCATTATATCGCTGCAGACACTATAAATATCTCGAAAATCACTCACCACGAGTCTTGTAGAAAACCAGGTAGCCGTACCACTGGAGTTGTACCACTATCAAAATAGATTGCAATCTCACTTGTGATTCACTTTTATTGTGATGAGCTATGTCGTCCACAGAAGGAACTTGGAGATCTATCACTTCCAGAATAAATGTATAACACTTGTGCGGACCTGAAAATGGAGTTAACTCAATTTCTCAATAAAATGGAGTTTTGCCACTATTAAAATAATGCCTCCATATGTTAGCAGTTTCTCTTTGTACAACCCTAAATTTTGGAAAATTTGGGGTGAAACAATTTTTTTCTTACAGGAAAAAATTATTCTTTAATGTAGGATAGGGTTTACATTTTTCTGAGGTTTTTAAGTTTTCGTGTTTATTAGCTTAAAAGAAACTACGTTAACTGTTTCTCTTTGTATAGCCCTGATTTTTTCCTCGAGCCTAAAATTAGCCTTTAATTTTGGGTAGGCTTTCATATAATAGTTTTCAGTAGAATCCATTATATCTGATCATCGATGCGCACTTCACAGAGAATGGTACCATTCCTTTTTCGCTTGGAGTTTTCCGAAAGAATCCTCGATTGCACGCGCAAGACGGACCGCGCTCACACTCTTGGAAGTCTTTCCTTTTTCGGCGCACTCCTTTAGACAAAACGTGGTTTCTTCGGTTTCTCCTCTTTTCCGAGAAAAATATTTAAATCACGTCTCACACCATCGCCTCTACCTTCCGGAAGAGGGCAAGAGGATGATTTTTTGCTCCATTGGATGGAAGCGGTTTCGTCTCCGTGCTTCCCATAGTGTCCAACAAGGGGACACCCCACTGGGGTGCCACGGTTTCCACGAAGACATAGAGGGGGGATGTCACAGCGCTGCCCAGCCGTGGATCTCAGCCTCGCCCTGGAGTTCGGTACAGGACCTAGTCCGAGCCGATTGATAGGGAATGGGTTAGCTCCCGACCGCCCGTCTAGAAGAGACCCGAAGCTAAAAAAGTGTATTGGGACCTATACGGAGCAGAAACCTGCCCTCAGTCACCAGGGCTCATCAGTGTTCGTAGTGAACGTGTCTAGATCAGGTCTACCTCAAGGCGGCAGTCGAGAAAGTATGCACAGTCTCCTCAATTCCCTTCGACGCGGGCCGCGATGCACGGCAAACACATGGGTGGGTGTTCAGCATACAGAGAAGGCCAGTGAGGAAGAGAAAGAGGCTGATACAAGAATGTAGGTGACATATGAGATGAAAAGTAAGAGGATGAAAGATGGAGGGAAAAAACGAAACCTCTGTATCTGGACGTCTGAACGTGGACCGATCCGCCTCGACGAGTGACAGCGGCGTGACGAGAGGAAAAGACAAAAAGTTAACGAAAATTTACTCCAATAAACTCCAACAATGGTTAAGAGATGTCTTGCAAAGTCGCACGAAATTAGTGTCAATTTCTCTATTACGGAAGTTGCAACTCACTTGAATGCGCTCTGACCAGAGAATGGCGTGATTTTCACAGTTAATTAGAGAAAAGTATCTAAAAAATCTATGCAAGCCGTTCAAAGTAAAGACAACGGGCACGCAGAGGGAATTGGCGCCCAATAATTTCAAAAATATTAGCGACATAATGTTTACTGAAGAGTATATTTCGCAAGGCTTAATGCTAGCACGCATGCTACAAGCATACCCCTTTTGAAAATTGAATGTGTTTTAATCTACCTGATGAACGATACTGCTATACAGAACACACTGGTGATTTTCTTGTCACTTCCATTGATACTTTTTGACGAAATGAAATCTCATTACATTGAAAAACACAGGTCAACAATGAAAAATCATCAAAAATAAAGTTATGTGTGATTTACTATTAGCATGTCCTGGTTCCAAATATGTACTTACAATTTCTCTAGCATATATAATTTTTGTGGTACGATGGTTTTGATGTAGCGAAATTGCGAACTACCCTCAAAATGACTTACCTATTCTATCATTAGAAAAATAATTAGAAAACAAAATATGAGTTTTACTAAATGTCACGCTACTTCTTGTGCTTCTTCAAGCATTAGACCGTAGATCCGTTGCGCATTCGTTGTCCCTTCCATCTTGTTTTCACTAAGTTTAGTTTCGTAAAGCCCACTATTGATGGCAAAAATCTCATTTCAGAAGCATACATTCTACTGCGGTGATTTATTATTCAGTACCCACGTTCAACGTCCATAGAAACCAGTTGGCACAACTAATGGTTTATAAAACTTTAGGAAAGTGTCTTTCCTTGCCTTGTTTCTTAGGTTTGTTTTAATCGTAACGAATATATGATTCAAACGCTTCTTTTCCTTTCTACATCAACATACAATGTGTAGAAAATGTCGCAGCCTAGAAACTTAAAAATGCGGACTTGTTCAATGATTTTATCATTTACTACCAATCCAGGAAAACTACTTTGAGATGCCATGGACTTGTTTGTTTCTACTGAGATATAAATCTCAGTAGAGTTACTGAGATTTTTATCTTGTAGAGGCAACAATATACGAGAATAAACTAAGAAAATAAGGGATACAAAAAGAAAATCGTATGAAAACTATGTGATCCAGACTACTGAAAGGGATCCTTGGGATATTCTCTACAAGATAGCGGCCAAGAAAAAACAAAATATCTGATGTGCTGACGTCTGTGTCGGAAGGGGCGGCCTGCACCTCCACCTGGCAGGAGACTGCTGAAGTTTTATTGAAAACACTGCTACCACAAAATGATCTTTTGGAGGAAAGTATGGAGCAACGACGGTTGAGAATGAAGATGGCGGAAAATTATAAGGAAAAGGATTCAGGATGCTTCACAATGAGAGAACTTGAAGAAACGATTGCCGGCTTCCGAATGAGGAAGGCACCAGGCATGGATGGAATACACTCGGAAATGGTACGATCTGCTACATGGCTTTTAAGAAAATGGTTGTTACATCTGTACAATGAGTGTTTGAGAACTGGGTACTTTTCGGAGCAATGGAAAGTAGCAAAACTCATTCTACTAAGAAAAAAGGAGATAAAGATCTGACTGATCCAAAGGCATACAGACCTATATGCTTGTTACCGGTTCTGGGAAAAGTTCTTGACAAGCTAGCGATAACCAGAAAACAGTCCCACAACGAATCAAAAGATGATTTTTCTTCCATGCAGTTTTGGTTTAGAGCCAAACTGTCAACTGAAGATGCAGTTAATGCATTACTCCACATTCTGAGAACAGAGACAGAGTTCAAGTACACTTTAACTATATTTGTAGATATTAAAGGGGCGTTTGAAAACGCCTGGTGGCAATTCCTATGGCATGAACTATTGGCAGATTCCAAGAGACCTATGTAGACTCTATCAAAGTTTCTTCGTTGATAGGAAAGCTGTTGTCTCTGAAGCTGGGTTTCGAGTTACACAAAATGACCAAAGTTTGTCCGCAAAGGTCTAACTGTGGACCAATATTTTGGAATATTATTATAGAGAATTTGTTACGAACTTTGGCTGAAAAAGAAATAGTGGCTTATGCAGACGATCTTGCGCTGGTGATTCGGGGCACATCGCGAACAGATGCCGAGCAGCAAGCGAAGATGGCCTTGGAAGAGTTAGCTAAGTGGTGTGATACATCGAAGCTCGAGATATCGGTGGACAAGACTAAGTTTATGACAATAATGAACTTTTTCAAGACAGCCCCTGGAAGAAGGCAACCATCGAAAGATCAACCTATTATCTAATATAGAGATCAAAAGATAAAATCGACACAAATCCACACACTTTTGGAAGTACATATTAATCCCCAGTTGAAGTTTAACCAACATGTATCACGAGTGTGCCAGAAAGCAAAATCTCTTTTCATGAAACTAAGGCGTATTGCTGGTGCGAAAGGACTCATTAATAGGATTTGTGCATGTGATTTATAAGGGTGCTTTTCTTCCTATGATAACATATTGTGCTTCAACCTGGATCAATGAAACTCATAAAGTACTAATTAAAAGAGAATTGGATCAAGTGGAAAGAGTGGCCCTTTTAACTTATTGGTATTGAAAGATCAAAAGCGTTTTGTAAGTGACGACGTAGGCACACAGGTTGGAGCAAACGCTCATGGACTTGTGTCTACGCCGCGCTCTGCCGCCGCTTGCTGAAGGATGTGCGTGTGTATAATCAGTGACATTTTAAGTTATACTCTACTGTTATCCGTTGTAATACAGAGCTGTCTGTACTGTGTTCCCATTGTCTGCAATAAGTAACTGATCTTCAGCAAATATGAAAGTTTTAGCAAAATTGCATCCTTTAAAGACGTCTGTAATATCTAAAAACGTAAGCCGCTGTTTCCATTCCCTAACGCCGTTGTCTAAAGACAGTAAATAAGATAGGTGACAAACTACACCCTTGTCTTGCAGGATATCTCCGTTATCTTTCTGTTAATATGTGTGCCTTTATATACGTTCTTAATAACTTCAATAATGTGTCGGTAAATTCCTCTCCTGTCCAATATGTTCCACAGCTTGTTCCTTAAAACATTATGGAATACCTTGCTGTAATCTATAAACATTAAATATGTTGGAAGACTGTATTCTTCCCTCTTTTTCTATTATTTGCTTTAGAGAAAAGAGATTATCTGTACATGATCTTCCTTTGCAAAAATTTGTTTGCTCTTCATGGAGTATGCAATCTATTATGCTAATTAATCGTTTTGCAATTATCTTGTAAGAAGTTGCGTATATCTTGTAAGAAGAATTCAGCAGGATTATTCCCCTTTTATTAGAACATACTGTTCATGAGCCTCTCTTGAAATGTCACGCTCTGATTTGAAATCGGCGCTTAGGTTTTTTCTAACATGAATGGTTTCTGTGAGACAGTTTTCATATTGGTGACTGTGCGAATCCACAATGACAATGCCGTTTCTTCAGGATCTGCTGTTGCTGGGGATAAAATGAGCTTTTGTTTTGTGTAGCATATCTCAAAACAGCTAAGATAGCATATATAGATGTCTATATTCGTTGGAGAGTCACGTGTTAATAGAGCTTTCTCAAATCTAGGATATTAATATAGACCACTGTTGTTCTTTATTTATTTATTTATTTGTCAAAAAACAGAAAAAACTGTATATGACGTGGGTGCGGAAGAGCTGGGGTCTATTTGCTCTATATCAATGTGTTATTAAATGTGTCATCAATATGCCTTGAAAGTACAAAAATATCCCAAACACATTTTGCTGCATGTGTGGTTCCCTCACAACAAAACGCCAGCGGCGTGGGATTGCCTCAAATACAGAAAATATGTATATATACTTCGGTTGTGCACTAGGAGATCAAGACAAATACTGTGCTCCCCATGTTATATGTTCAGCGCCTTGAAAGGTTTACGAGACTGGATAAATAAACGAAAACTTTCAATGCCATTTGCAATACTGAGGGTATAGCGCGAGCCAAATAACCATGATGATGACTGCTATTTGTGTTGAAATACTAATGATGGTTTTTCGTCAAAAACAAGCAAAAAGATCGTGTAGTGGGATATGCCATCAGCAAGGAGACGAATTCCACACGACGAGTTTTTGCCGGTTCCCAAACCCCAAGAGAAACGACACGCACGGTTACGAAATATGCAGTGGGAGGATTTGTGAAGTGACGATTTCACCCACGAGGAGTTCGCCCTTGAGAAAACAAAATTCCAAAACAAAACTTTTAATAAGCGGGAAGTAAATGATCTCGTAAGAGACCTTTCACCGTCAAAGTCACCGTCAAGCGGAAATTCTTGCTTCAAGATTAAAAGAAAAACCCTTTTAACGGAAGATTCCCAAATCTGCTACTATCGTTGAGGGAACTATGAATTGAAAAACTATTTCACAGTGAAAAGATCGACGGTTTTCTGCAACGACATTCGCAGTCTCTTCGGTGAACTGCAACAAGAATATAACACAGAATGGCCACACTTTTTTCACTCTTCCTGGCGAAGTTTGAAAGCAGTTCTCCTACACAATGGGAATATAAAACCTTCTATTCCCATTGCACAATCAGTTCACTTAAAGGAAAACTACGAAAACATGAAGATGCCACTGGAAGCTATTAATTACAGTGATCAACAATGAAACATTTGTGAAGAACTTAAACTCGTTGGTGAGGAGGATTTTCAAACTGTTGCTGCTTTTTACTTTCTCACTTTACGAACACATCGTAAGAAGAGAAAATTCGTGCACCAGAAAACGGCGAATTTTCGTCTGAAACACTCTCATTGTCGGGCTCTGATAACGAAAAAGTAGATAAATCCTGTTGCTAACTTTAGAAAAAATCCTCCTCGTGGTGTAGCCAAAATCCACGTTTTGATGTCTCTTGATACCGAAAAATCGAGTGACGGTAAAACGTTCCTCTGTCTGTGGTCAATGCAAGCGCCTAAACCGTTTTGGCTGATGTCGAGGCTCCGATATTTTAACCCTCGGACATTTTCAAAGTTTTCAAACAAGGCTCTAATTTTTTTGAATAAATTTTTTTGTTGTGTCACATAAAGAAATTGTATTTAGTAAAAGTGTATATAGCAAACGCCATGGGTATTCGGGTCACGGTGGCCAAGTGCAGACGGGTGTGGCGCGACCTGCTGACGACTGAGCAGCCAAAGAATGGACTGCAGTCAGCAGAAACAGGCTTGGGCGCTCCCTGGGACGCAGTAGTTTTGCAAAAGATCTGGCTACAGGAACGACTCGCACTTCAACATCAGTGTCACGTGACCCGTGCTCACATAATTCCATGCGCCCCTAAAAACCGGCTTCCTTTGAGCTTCGGACTGCTTGTGGGCGAGACTGGGGACTGGCGCCATGACAGATGGGTGCTGCGAGACCGGGAGCTGGGTGGAGAACGTGTGCCACGTGAGAACGTATTACATTTTCTAGGGCCTTCAGCCTCTCTGAGATGGACAAATTATCATAGCTAAATTCATAGCAATAAATACGTTTAAATAAGTGCTTTTTTTTAAATTTTTGCTTCCTCAATTAATACTGAGACCAAGGCTCCTTCCTCTTGGTTGTAGTGATCCCCCCTCTCATTAGCAAGTTTTGCTCCCTCTAATCCTATGACTTGTCCGCCAGACTTGTGGCAGTTGAAGAGTGAGAAGGACGTTTAAGAGAATGATGCAGGTATCATCTTCGTTGATATCCCCGATTTTTCGAAAATTGCAAAAAAAGTCAAAATTGCAAAATTGAAGATAGAGATTTTTGCTTCAGTCGGTTGTACAAAATTAGGTCTTTAAATAACGTCATGTACAATATATTTGAGAAAAAACAGTAGTTTTTGCGTGATTTGCGCTTGAAATTCACCAAAATTTTGTTCTCAAAAACCGCTCCAATTTTTTTCTTTAAATTTTCTCCACATGTCATAAGGGACGGTGAACTAGTGGTGCTATAGAATGGCTCAGACTTTCTCGCAGTTGTTAGTTCTCTTACCGGCTTCCTAATTCCACAGTGATATAATCGTCTTGACAAATATATAAGTGGCCAGTTCGTAACTAACCCGAATGGCCGAGTTGGTTAAAGCGAGTTCAGAGCGCTGCAGATCGAAAAAAACGGGTTCGAATCCCAGACGGGGATTTTTATTTGATGAATGTGTTGCAGAAAAAACATTGAAGATTGTAGAAACCTTATTGACAATCATTTAAAGTACTTCTACTTACAAATAGAATCAATACAAATTGCAACTTTCAAACATTTTTTCAACTCTGTTAATCGATTTCTGAAACGTATATCACATCAAATCAATCGTTGTCTTGTGTGCATCTGTATGAACCAGTTTAAGTAAAATTATGAATATTTCAACATTAAATTGAAATACAATTTAACCAGAACCCATGCGATCAACTTACATATCCCTAACGATTCCCAAATTATTATTACTTTCTCGCCTTACGAATACTTCGTAAGAAGAGAAAGTTATGTAATCGTGCGCCAGAAAACGACCGAATTTTCCAGCGCACTTCGCTGGGTGGCGTAATGGTATCAGCGCCAGCACGTTATCTCTGAGGAAATAGGGACGAGTGTCGGAATGGAAAAAAAACTTTTATTGGTTTATGTAGATGTATGTTATTGTGGAGCATTTAGAAACAATGGAAAAAAGTTATGTACTTTGGTTGCAATATGAGTTGAATTTGCATTTTGAATTTGAATGAGAAAGGGAAAAATATATCTATGGTGGAATTTTTTATGCCTTGTCGCGAATTATTTATTGTTTTTTTTAACATGAATCGGGCATTTACGTTTTTATGCCTCAGCTCGAGTTCAATATATGCGTGCTTATGTGGCGTAGTTGTATGAATACTAGCAAGTTAACTCTGAGTTTTTGAGATCGCGTCTCGGAGCGGAAAACAATTATCCAGTTGAAAACACTTTTGCTGGTTTATGTAATAGTATAATATTGCGGAGCATTTAGGAACAATGCGAGAAAGTATGTGCTTTGGTAGGACCTCTAGTTATGTTTGTGGGACAGTCAATATGCATCAGAACATTACAGCATAGAAGTTCGAACGGGAATTAGTGAGTTTCGTATAAACGTGGGAAACACAGTGTACTCAACGGCCCTCTCGTTGATCCCAACATTTTTTTCCCTCCTCTTCATATAATGCATAGATTAATTGGTTTGTTAAAGACGATGGGTAAGTCAAACTCTGGACCACTCCAGTAACTCCTAGAAAAAAATCCAATAATCAGTGTAGCAAAAATTAAGGAAGGAAACATCGCAGGGCCACAAATCCGAGATATTTAAAGATGCGATAACGCAAATGATGACTTCAGAAAAACAAGATACCTGGACAAGTTTTAGGTAGATTTGTGAAAATTCCTAGTGAAAAAACAATCTTCAGATTTTGTTAATGGAATCAAAAGACTTTTGTAATTTTAAAAACTGGGCTGTAGAATGTCACTTAAGTTATACTTTCTACATTTCCATTAGATTTCTTCCCCGATTATCTCGGTGACGTGATGAATAAGGTGAGCGATTCCACTAAGACACTAGAACAATGGAGCAGCGCTACCAAGGTGTCGAATGACTCCGTGATGGCCAATTATCACTGGATAATATACACAGAAGGTCCAGAAGGAGATCTCAAGAGACGTGAGAATTTTCTGGGTAAGGTTTACTAACACAATTTTTAAGGAAATGGAATATGGTCAATTTTGTCTAATAACTGGATTCGCCATTGTAGAAAAATAGGTGATGGTGGAAATCTGAATTCAAAACCGTAATCTTAAAAACTGGTTTAGGAAAACATGCATCTATTTCTGATAACAAGTTTCATTTCGTAGACCTGTGTAAATGTAATACGCCAAGGTTTCCCCGGAACGTTTCTTGAAAGAGAAATTCATCGATGTGGTCTAGGCCGTTCCACTAGCGCCTTGCGGATAGGAGGCAGCTGAGATGCCTGCCCGGCGCCACGCAGAACTCGCTTTTCGTATGACAACGGATTTTTTTTATTATTCCGTCTGTTAATTATTGATCGAATATTGACATATGTGGCATTGGTGAATTTGTCTTCTCAAGAACTATTGGGGTAAAAAAATAGTGTTCTTTAAAAACGAAGTTAGTGCCATATCTTTAAAATAAAGAATGCTATCAAAACGCCAATAGTACAACTGATTACCCTGTTCTGAATCGTTACGTGAAAACTCCATCTCAATACCTTGAAAAGAGTATAGAGAAAGCGCTTGGACAGTGTTGAAGAGAAAACAGGAATGATGTAAATACATCATTTAAGGATGAAGTTGGATTTTTTTTGTCGCGTAGAATCTCATTTTAAACAAATGCAATTAAGAGAAAAATCTAATTTTATACCTGTTCGATTTATCACATACGTTGATTTGCTGGGTGCGCAGAACTAATCCAGATCCAATTGGCAAAGAACGTCCTTCCACTGAAGGAGACTTTTCAGTGGACAATCCTGTTAAGTCCACAGGATTATGTATGTTCACAGACTGCTGAGCGTGAGTCAGATTCATTCCGAAATCTCCAGAAGTCCCAGGAGTGAAAGCCGCACCTCGTAACAGATTAGCCGCAGCTTCTTGCGCTGCCGACGGGACTTGATTTCCACCTGAAAAACATATATTTATAAGAATGACATGGTTTTGTGAAGTTGTTAAAGTTTTCCTGCCATTCCAATTTTCTTGATAGGTAATGCAATCTACCAGGTAGACCATTTAAATTCGCAGATTACAACATCTCGAAAAATATGCATTCTATGAAAAATATCTGAAATAAATTGTCAATATTTTGGAGAATGAAATGCACCTACGCAGTCTGTCTCCGCTTACTAGACTTCTGAACAGTGATAAACATTGAAATTTTAAATGAAAACATTCATTGTATTTTCAGTCAGAAAATAGGACATTTTGGTCTTAAAAATTTTTTCGACGTTACAGATAAAATATACAGACATAAAATATAAACAAACAAATTCTGTTTCATTTTATGATAAGTCTGTGATCATTTTTTCATTAATGTTTCCGTAAAACAATATACCTGATTATATCCTGATTGAGAATTGAAAATATGATAGAGAAACGAAAGAATTTCTGTTTATGAACCATATATTTCTCTAGAGTCAACATGTGACTGAAGCAATTAGTAACATACACAATAAACTAGTGCAGTCGATAAGTCATTTTACCTTGCAAAAGGTAAAGTAGATTTTATTTTTTATATTGTTTGTATTGTTATCCGTAAAAATCCCTTAATTTCGACCTGGAAATACTTCAGGAAAAAGTTTTGATAACCAAAAAACATTAAATTTACGGGCATTTTTTTGATTTTGAGTAGTAACTTTTTAATGCTTCTACTGCACATTTTAATGTTTAATGTTCTTAGTGCAGAAATTATTATCTATAATTTTAAAGCACATAAAAATCTTTACGAATTCTCTTTATAAATTAATTTTCTCAAGCAAATAATGAGAGAACTACAAGGTTTTAAAATTTTACTAAATTTTCTTCTTTATTCTGAAGTTTCCTCGAATTGCTCCCTAAGATCATTATAAATACATGCGATTAAATACTCCTATTTATAATCCTTACTGAGGTTAAACTCACAGTTGAGAATTCTGGAAATACTGACAGTAGGCCAACATGTTCTGCCAACTATCACGATGCACTTACATCAAAACCATTTCAATAAAATAAAATGACATTCGTTTCCTTCTTCTTGTTATTTTTATTACTTCAGTAATGTTCACGTGCAACAGGGTTTTCGCGGTCCCAAGAACGAAAAACTGTATTTAGATTTTGAAAACCTTAAATCTCGGCCATGCCAGAGCATCTAAATCGCTGCTATAACGCTCGTTTCCCTCTCGATCCATTTTGAACACGAGGTTCGCAATAACGTTACCAAAAAATAACGTTTAGGTGTGTATACCGGGTGTGTGTTTTATGTGTGGGAGGAGTTTCGGCGATGGTGCAGTGATTGTGGTGAAAAAGAAAAGAGTAAAGTCCATTAAAAAAATGTTCTTGTGGTATGGCTGTACATTGCCATGGGAAGTTCATTAATCCAGAATTGATTTCTGCAATAATTCGAACGGAAAGTAAGCGATCTCAGCCAGATATATCAACTAGCTCAACCAGATATATCATATAGCTTTTATATCATATAATAGATACTTCAATTTCAAAACCTATTGCTTCCTGTGTTGGAAGAAGAATACAACTGAATTTCTTGAATCACAAAAAAGACAGCCCTAAACACAATGAAATTTCGTGCACAAGGTTATGAAGATTTCCTTGAAACCGTCAATAACATTGGTAAGCATGATTTTTGTCTCATGAGTACCAATAGTTGTACTTAATGCAGTTTTTTATTGTGTTTACAAATATGTATTCGGAATTTATCCATCACCCACAGTTTTTTTTAATTTCAATTTTCTCATTTCAATTAATGGTTTTACATTTTTTTAATAAACAATCATTTTTCCATTGTAAAATAAAAACTCTTCAAGCATTGTAAATGTGATGGAACCAAATCTGCGAACTCAAATTGTACCATTGCTACTGTTGCGCAGGTTCAAACCTGCACAGACAGGCACAAACATGATCAAGGGTAGCACGCATTAATTCGATGTCAGTTGTGGGATAGCAGTGAACCAGTAAACACTTAATTGTGAGTGATTTGTGTCTGGATTTTACTTTGTTGTAAGTTACGAAATGCCTAAGAGTTTGTTTAAATCATAACTTTTGTTATATATGTGGTGAAGTGATGCTGAAGTTTCAAAGGCGAAACCTTACTCCATTAGTAAAAGAGTGTTATGAATTTTATTTTGGGTGTAAAGTGGGGGACCAAACAAGGACCTGGGCCCCACATATCTGTTGTTTATCATGTAGTAGGCTTCTAACTGCATGGAAGAATGGCACACGTCACATGCCATTTGCTATCCCTATGATTTGGAGGGAACCTAAAGATCACTCCTCTGACTGTTATTTCTGCTTAACAAATATTAAAGGAATTACGTCAAAATCAAAACATACAGTGGTGTACCCCGACTTGCAATCTGCAACGAGACCCGTTCCACACAGCGAAGAATTGTCCATACCAAAGCCTCCAGAACATGTGCCATTAGATAAAGAGAGCTCAGATTCCCATGGAAGTAAGGAAGAAGAAGAAGAAACAGATTTTGATGATACAACTTTTGAACAAACCTGTTCATGTGAGCCTCATTTGTTTCATGTGAGCCTCACACGAGACTTAAAGTTACCCAAAATCCAGTCTGAAATTCTTGGGTTGGGTTGGTGAGAAAATGGCTTAGTGTTTTGAAATGACATTCCTTCTCTTATGGAGATATTTGGCATTGAACATAACCCAACAGAATGGCGCTTGTTCATTGATTCCTCTAAAGCAAGTTTCTGCATAATGGAAATAAATTTCCATCAATACCTCTGGCTCACTCTGCTAGTATGAAAGAAACATATGAAAACTTTCAATTTATATCGAGAAAGCTTCAATATGCAGTGTATGAATGGAATATTTGTGGTGATTTGAAGGTAATTGCGCTTATTCTTGGTCTGCAGCTTGGTTACACAACGTACTGTTGTTTTTTGTGTCTTTGGGATAGTAGGGACCAGAACAGTAGGGACAGTAGGGACCATTACACCAGAAAAGAATGGCCTAAACGCGAATCATTCATTCCTGGACAGAAAAATGTGAAACATGACTCATTGTGTAATCCTAAAAATGTGTATCTACCTCAGTTACATATCAAACTAGGACTAATGAAGAATTTCGTGAAAGCCATGAGCAATACTCCTGGTTTCATGTACCTAAAACAGAAGTTTCCAAAAATTAGTGAAGCGAAAATTAAAGAAGGGATATTTGTGGGTCCACAATTACGATCACTAATGCATGATGAGAAGTTTGAGGAACTATTGAATCCACTGGAGAAAGCAGCTTGGCAAGCATTCAAGAAAGTAACTCACAGTTTTTTGGGAAATCGACGGGAAGAAAATTATCGTAATACTATCAATGATCTTATAACATCTTATAAAAATTTGGGCTGTAATATGTCCTTAAAAATACACTTCCTGCACTCGCATCTACATTTCTTCTCGGAAAATCTTGGCGCAGTGAGCGATGAGCACGGAGAATGCTTTCATCAAGAGATTTCAGCTATAGAAAAGAGATATCAAGGCAAATGGAATCCTAATAGGCTGGCCGATTACTGTTGGACCATCAACAGGGATGCTCCACAAGCAAAATACAGCAGAAAAAATCGTCATTTCTGACATTTTAGGTGAGTCCGAATGTTCGAATGTAGTGTACTCAAGAATGTAGAAAATATTAAAATGCTTGAAATCATGAATGCCTCTCTCGGAAACCTTGTGTGATGGAGAAAAACCGATATCATATATTCAGGAGAAAAAAATGCTACAAGAATCACATATTTTTCTTTCTGAGACAAAATGTTTTTTCTTTTTTGTCGACCAGTGAAATGAATGCAGCTGAAAACCGTCAATATCCATATGGTCAGCAAATAACACGTATTTACGACGAGGACATTGGCACAGAAGCAGCTTGATTGAAGATTGGAGAATTATTGCCATTATTCCTCCCAAGACATGGAAAATATTAAAACCATCCAATATGTTCACATTATGGTCAAACGTGCATTGGCAAAATGCTTCATTATATAGTTTTAGTTATGTTTTTAACAGAAGGTTAGACGTTTCAAGTAATGAAGTTTCAAAGTACGACGAAGCGAATTCAATAGCAGACAGGATATCAATAAGAAGCTTTGATCCAAACTTTTTGCATACATATGAGCTAACCCCTGTCAAATTGGAGGAGAAAAAATACTTACTGCCAGATACCGATACGATGGCAATGAACAACGAATTATATTTTTCTTCCATGATTCCATCCTTCTTGTGTTTTAAAACCCCAGCAACGTATCTGGTATGATCGATTCACCATTAACAAATTGTCTGCTGATACATATTATTTTATTTGATACACTTATAAATGGGTCAGCTGCTGTTTTAAAGATTCAGAGACGAACATCTGCGATGTTATATTTCATGTTTCGATACCAGTAGTTATTTAATATTTTGTAATGAACATTTCGAAACAATGCAACTGATGTTCTGTTTGCTGCCTGTAATCAATGTCTTCATACTTTGAAAGAGGCATGCTGCACTGTTCGGTTGTCGGTTCTGCAATCTTCCTGCATTCGGCCATCAACATCATCAAGAAGAAAATGACATTCATCAGTTGTCTTCAGGGTATGAATATATGAACTCCACTGACTCGTCAACATTAGCGGCTGAGCGAAATCCTTTTGCCCTATCACTTTTTGTCGGCCTGTACAACTTTTGGGGGAGGGAAGGTGGTACCATACTTCTTTTGCGACCAAATCCTCGTTAGCAATGCGTGTTACTTGCCGTCCCAATTCATAATGGCGGTTATCATCTGCCTTGATTATTGATGGTTTCAAAGGCAACTGAAAGCCCTAAGGTGGTTCATGGGCGGAGTACTAGCCTCCCATGAGGCGATCCCGAGTTAGATTCCCGATCGGGACAAAAATATTTGTAGGTTCCCTTTAAAATCTCAATTTCCGTAGCTGCGAGATGAAGAAAAGCTCAGGTAGGCGAAGTTTGTTAGTTACGTTGAAGGGAATACGTTTTGTTCGCCACATGACTTTTTTATACCCCAAGTCTGGGAAATAAGCTGGGCCCAGGCATGGGGGATACCGTTAGCTAGCCGACAAACTCGGGACAATCGACTCAAAATGCCAAATACCTGTATACAAGGAGAACTTAGAAACTGCATACAATTTCTTTTGTGCAGTCTTTCTAATGATTGTGAATAATAATAACATTGTTAATGATAACATCTTGACTCCATGATATCCACATTTTGCAATCACTGCATGTTCATTCCTTAGCATGTACAGTCATATACTGCTTGCCAAAACCGGCACATTGTCTACTTTAGCCCCCCAGATTGACTCCACTTTCTACGTTGTAAAGATTAGTATCATGTAATGTATACACGTAGGGTTCCAAACTCCAATTCCATTTTAATGTTTATAAAAAATATAAGTTATACTATTACAGTTGTTATATATTACAGTTATACTATTTATACTGCTTCCGAAAAGGCACACGCTAAGTTTGCGAAACGTCGAGATATAAATCATTTCCTGATTGATATTCTGCTTATGAATTGAACCTGTTTGGCCCGGATCTGCATCAAACTTACCACCTATCAACATCATTAAATTAGGAACAATAGGAAGAAATAACAACAAACTGCTATTATTATTATTATTATTATTATTATTCCACTACATCACGACTAAAGATGTTAAGAGTCTGCTCAAATAAAATTTACTCCAGGTTTCAACCAGCTACCTAAGGAGCGAATCTAGGGACTGTCTGTGCCTCTACAATACTTTGCGTAAAATGTGGGCTGTTCCAAATTTCTTGCACTTCCCAGACTTTTGAACTACCTGGGAGTTTAGCCAAGTTCTTACACATGTTATCACACAAATTATTATTATTATTAGTATTGGTATTATTATTACTAATTATTATTATTTGCGAATCGGCAATTTATGACCACGGTACATGTAATCTTTCGAGGCCCCAAAGAAATTAACGTGTCATTATGTGGATCGGCTTTTTCGTCTCCATCTCTTGGTAAGAGATACTTGATCTTGAGATATTGGTAAGGCAATGTTGTTAAGCCTTAAAAATGAATAATGAAATGATAGGATGATAACGAGGGGTGAAGGGACAATCACAAATACGATCAGGCCTACGCAGGATTCGAACCTGCACCCCCATCGGAGCAGACGACGGCTACCGCAACCGTCTGTGCCAAGGGGGCCGGATTCTTCTTCTTCTTTGCATTGCATTATTTCACGTCTCAATGCATTCTGAAGAATTCTCATGTTATCTGACGTTGCTTGAGATATTGATGGCTTTACCTATTATACCTGCCACCGGACTGTGTGTGGAAAATATACAACCCATGTGTTACATGTGATTTATCCAGTAATCGTAACTCCAAGGATGAAGATTAAAAACCTTGTGCTACCAGTCTGTCAAGATTTATTTTCACAAATGAGGGGTGTGGCAGAAACCGTTGAAAACCCACAAAATGCTTTTACAGAGAAAATTGGATTCAAAGGTCCTGTAAATCGGTTTCCAAATTAAATTCTAAAATTTTCACATTCTAAGTTTCAAGATAATGCGTTCGAAAACGTTTTAAATTGTGAAATAGATTTTTCAATTGTAATGTTTATGGTGGATAGCAATTTATTATTTTTATGTTTACACATTGCTGGTTCACAGGAAGACCTGGTTCTCAAATAACAACGGGCTTTTTGCCAAGTGTGCCTTCTGCAATTCATTTCAGAATCTGAATTTAGAAAGTTTCAGACAATGCGGCAAGTAATAAAGATAACAGACTTCTGCATTAATTTTAAAAGCCTTGGAGGGATATCAAGTTTTTGAAGGTTTTTTTAAAGGTGTTTTCTATAAAGCCATTACTGGAGATAATTATTGGGAGAATGAATTCTTGGCTCCTGTTTCCATTCATCTTTGATTTCATATGCCAGATCGCTGTACTTCCTTTTTTTTTCTTTCGAGAATGCTGTTTGCAGTATTCCTGTATGAAGGGACTGGAACATCAATGAGAAAAGTTTTTGGTACTTTGAGTGTTATCACAATTTTAATATTATTTTCCCTATACATCACGACTAAAGATGTTATGAGTCGGCTGAATATAAAATCTACTCCAGGTTGCAACCAGCTACCTAAGGAGCAGATCTAGAGACTGTAGGTACCTCTACAACACTTTGCGCAATATGTGGGCTCTTCCAAATAAAGCAATTTCCTGAACTTCCCAGTCTTTTGAATTACCGGGAAGTTTAGACAAGTTCTTCCACAAATTTCTAGGAACAAATCCCAGAGCTCCGATAACTATCGGGACGACCCTTTTACGCCCCACATTCGGCTTATCTTGATTTCCAAACTCTTGTATTTAAGACGTTTCTCTGCCTCCTTAGTAACGGCGACGTTTTGATCGCAAGGTACAGCAACATCGACAAGTAAACACGATATTTTCGCCAAATCCCGGATAACTATATCCGGTTTGTTTGCCGCTATCGTACGGTAAGTTTGAATTTGTTGGTCGTACAATATCGTACACAATCCAACAGACGTCAGCGGTTTTGGTGAGTGCTCGTACCACTTGGGGCATGTGTTTGGAACTTCGAGGGCGGTACAGATTTGCCAGTGGAGGTAGCTACACACCGTCGTGTCTTTTGAAGTATTCGGACTATTCTAGGATTGGACAAGCTGAGACAATATGATCAATGGTTTCTACGTATTCCTGGCAAATGCGGCATTTATCATCTTGGGAAATTTTGAGAACCACTTGATCACAATGTCGTGTTCTCAAGGTCTGATCTTCGACAGCTATTACAAGTGCTTCCGATCATTCATTCTTCGCCATTTAAGCCACATAAATGATTGATCTTTATTGAACTGCACTTCGTCCATTCTTTTCAGATATTGTCGGCGTGTCTTGCATAGCTTTCTTTGCAATGCTCGAACTACACTAACAATGCCTCTGTTTCCCATTCGTCGGTCAGATTTTCTGACCTGCTTCATTAGAGGGTCATCTTGATGACTGACTACATACTTTTACATTCCAACTATTGCATTGTGCCAGGAGGCTTCAATTTGTCTGAGGCCTCTTCCTCCTTCCTTACGTGACACATTGTCTATGTACATCAGCTCGAAGGTGGGCGACATGATGCATTGTTAGCAATTTTTTGTTTTTTCGATCCACGATTCGAATTTCTTGCTCAATCCAGTCCACTAGTCCGAAACTAGAATCGCTTCATTCCTAGCAAACACCTTAAGATCATTCATGTAAAACAAATGTGATACTGGTCTTTCGTCACCATGGAGCTTGTAACCAAAGTCAGCTTGCGACAACTGTCTAGATAGTGGGATCAAACTAATCCATAACAGCAGAGGGGATAGTGAATCTCCTTGAAAAATACCCATATTAATCTGAATACTTTTGGTTTCTATAGCTTCCTTTTCATTGTATATTGGTAACCTGGTACTCCACGACTTCATAGTAGCCTTGCAAAATTTAATAAGTCTAGGATGGAATCGATAGATATCCATGATCTTAAAATCCAATCATGTGGTGCACTGTCAAAAGCCTTTTGGTAGTCAATCCAAGCCATGCTCAAATTATGTTTTCCTTTCTTTACATCATTCAAGATGACTTCATTTAGTAGCAAGACTTCCTTACATCCTTTTTGTTCGACAGGCAACAGATGGTTCTTATCTAGGTGTTTGTACATTTTGTCAGCTATGGCTGTTTTTATAACTGTACAGTACTGGCCGATCAGTGATTGGCCTGTAGTTCTTCGCCAAAGAGCTGTCTCCCGATTTGGGTAACAAACACGTGATGTCGCATGTGAGCCATTCCGGGAGTTCCTTTGGGCTTTCTAAAAGTTTATTAACAGCCTTTGCAAGATAAGACTTATTTTTTTAATCCAATAAATGATTCTAATCAACCCTGGGGGATTTCCAGTTTTGCATGTTCGTAACTGCTTGGAAGAGGTCCTCTTCCGAGAATTCGTGAAATTTTCTACTGTTTCTACAAGTTCACTGGCAGCATCAACTTCAGATTGAAGCCAAGATGCGTCTTCGTTGTAGGATCTGCCCTCCTCCCAGATTCCTGGCCAAAATGATTCGACGTCATCTTTTGAAGGAGTGACAGCATTGCCATTCGGTTTTTGAGTCAAATTGCGATAGAATCTCTTCACGTCTGTTTCAAACCGATTCTGCACATGGAAATCTACGCTACGTTTGTAACGTCTAATTCTTTGAGCCCATGCTTGAATTTTCTCTTTTGGCTTCTCAACTGCCATTATCTGCTTGTGTCCTTGTGTCATTTTCAATTTGGTATTTTTGTTCAACATTGAATATTTTTCGTTGAACTTTAGAGGTGTGCGCTGATTTAGAAGATACCTCAGCTAAGAGTGATATTTCACGCCACGTGTCGGTTATCCGTTTCATAATTCTCTTCGTCCATGGGGGTACTGAGATGTTTACTCTGTTTTGCTGTCGGCCGTCGATGTTATTGACTGGACCCAAAATTATCTGAGATACTATATATCGAGTTGCATACACGATGTGATGAGTTTTTACAGTATTATTTTACAGTTTGGCAGATTTAGTTATATTGGGTGGACATTTGTTTACCTTACATGGGTGGACAGAAAAGAGCAGAATCCGAAATCAGAGGAAGGAAAATTTCAAAATTATGTTTCATGATAAAATTAATGAGACAATTTGATTTTCTGAGCATTTTAATCTCAACGTTGAGCAATATTAGAATGGTTTCTCTGGTAAAGTACCTTGCCTGTAATGCTGTAAACCACATTTCGGAGGACGGGCGTTTACAGTTGGGGGATACTTTATATCAATTTTCATTCAATTGTTATTTACAAAGTGCAGAGTTTTCGCGCATGTCCGCATTGTATGTACTCATTTATACGTATACAAGAATCAATTCTTATGTAAGGCAAAACACAACTTTTTTCTCTAGTTTGAAACAACTACAGATGTGAGAGCGTAGGTTTCCGCTGCCGGAGTCAGTAACTACTTGGCCGCGTCCTAGGTACAGGCGCCAAAATTTCAGCTGCCATTCTGTGACCGTCCGTCAGAAGGAAGATCGTAGGTGCCTAGGACATAGGACGCGGCGTCTACTGAATTGTCAAGTACTTGTCTACAAATGCTTTAGTTTTTTTTAAGCTATAGCCCAGCAATCGAAAAAAATCTGAAAAAATTCACAAGTGTTCTGAAAGGAAGTTTTAAGATTTTTTCATGCTTAGGCCGGTGTTCTAAGACACAGTACAACAGTTCTTGTAAATCTGGGTCCAACCTCTTCATTTGCCCACAAGTCCCCCACATTCTCCACCTATGACCGAAGTGCTTTCTCATAAACTGCAGAACTATAGTCTTCAAGTGCGAACCCTAAAATTACGTTGCAGATTACAAATATTATTAAGTTGATTTACGGAGGTAAATAATAATAACAATAATAATATTACTTTTATTTTTTTCAAATTCCGCTTTTCTTTTTACCGTTACTTGTTTTCCAATATAAAAAATGTGTCGCTGATAAAAGAAGTTTGCAAAATCATCCGAAAGTGTAATGTTTTTCTTGTTTTCCTGCGAAAAAAGAGATATTCGTTTTCATAAAACTTCTCAAATCTGAAGAAAGTCTTCGGGATTTCACAAACAACGTGTGAAGCCTCTTCCTCCTATCATTCTTTTTAGATTTCTTCCCCTTTTTAGATTTGTCCTCCTGCGTTAGGGCGCCATCTCTAGGCGAATGTAAGCTTTCATAATCCTCTTGAATAGCTTTTGAAGCCACGGCACACTCAAAACGCGACCAATCGCGTTGCGCTCCCGGACCACCTCCTATCAACCCCTTGCGAAGGCCGAGGCTCCAATACCTGGAAATCGCCGCCGCTGCCCCCGTGAGACCGTGAACCAGCCCACCGCGATCGAGCTCAGGATGCGAGAGAGCTAGGGGAAACCGAAATGCTCGAGAGAATACGAGCGAGCACATGGCACTTGCAGATCTCTAATGCCTACGCGGAAATCGAACCTGCGGCCTTCTAGGCGCAGACGACGGCTGCAACAACCGTCTGCGCCAAGGGGAAGGATATTATTATTATTATTATATTATTATTATTATTATTTATGATTATTGTTTTTATTATTATCATTTTTATTATTAAGGTTTTAAGGCACTACAACTTATAGGGTCATTGGCGCCCATGTCAGTTTATTTTAAAAATGGTATGCACTGTGAGAGTGCAAACTAGGTAAAGGTATCCCTGTGCATTGCACACAGGCCGATGTGGCCCTAAGGGCAGGTGAAGGTAGGGCTCCACCTTTTCGTTGCCGTTGACACGAGGAGGTTGTGTTTTACCCCCAGGAAAGATCCTGGTACTCGCTTGGAAAGGAGGCTGAGTCGACCCCAGAGCCGTCCTAAAGGGAAAGCACCAGATAAAAATCCCAGCCTACGCCGGGATTCGAACCTGGGTCCTTCAGGAGGCCAGTGCCCTACCACTGAGCGACCGTGGCTCCCAAAATATTTAAAAGACAAAGTAAAACGTTAAAACACTGGAATATGAACGCGTCCAAAGGCAAACTAGTGGTGCTACAGAGTGGCATTGACTTTCCCGTATTAGTTTTCTATTTCCTTGATCTCGGCTAGCTGTTCAGACTCGTCACTTACTCTTGCCAGCTGCCCAAAGTACATTCTTTTTCCGTTTTCTTGATTTTTCGGTTTCCCAATAGTAAAACGGAAATATTATTTTAAGTATCTTAAAGAACAGAAAAACCTCGTCCTAAATGACAATTTTCTTTGAAAAAATTGGAGACTTTTCAAGATTATGGCGTTAAGCTCTACTGTAAATTCAAAATTTGAAGCTTTATTTTACGGAAAATTTTTGAATTTTCGAAAAACTTCATTTAAAATCATTTCAAGCACTTTAACTCACAAATAAAATAGTGTTTACAAATTGCTGAAAATAAGTATATTAACGGCGTGAGAGATCTTGAAAAAATTACATTAGTGTAATTTTGGAAAAAAAAAAACAAAATGAACGTTCATATTAAAGAGTGCAATTAGCACCATCCCTTCGAAAAGTTTGAGCAAAAAATTTGGAGCCATTTATGAGAAAATGGCGTTTGAACGTCTCTGAAAATGTGGAATTTTGACATAGTTTTCACAGAAATGGGTTGTTTTTTCGAGAAACTTCATGACATTATTTAAAGCACGTGTACTCATAAATAGAGCAATATGAACCAATCGCCGCTAATGTACGAGTAAATATTAACGACGCAAGAGACAGCAGAAAATTACATTTTTTAATTAAAAAAAGAGCAATCGGGGGTTCGCTGTCTGGGGGAGAATGCAAGCGGCCGGCTGCTCTCATCGAGTTTTCCGTGGTTACTGCGATTAACACCAGGCGAATGCCGGAGCAGTACCCTAAACAATAGGGCCACGTACCTCACGTGATCTTTCCTTCCTCTTCCTTGTCCTATCCGCACTACTTACACACTAACATCCACTACACCACCACACATGCCGGGGTACCAGTCGGGACCTTAGAGCTTGTCCCGGCCTAAGACGCCATTGAAGACGCCCCGAACACGGCAGGAAAAGTCTCGGGCTCCCGATGTCCGCACCAGGGAAGCCGGCAGCCGTCCGCAGCCACACGCGAAGTGAAGGGTCGTATTTCGTTGCGCGAGCCCCAGGTCGTCAAACGTCGCCTTGACCGCGTTTACGCAGCCGAACGATCGGACTGCACACCCTCTCTGATATGTTTCGAGTGTCGATCCAGTTAGCCCATCGCCCGGAATTACTTCCGATGGCAAGTAATGGCTGGTCAAATCGTCTAGGCAGGCAGGTGTTGGCCTGTCGCACGCTGGTGAACGATTATTCTACCAGTAGTTGCCTACGCTTTGTCAAGTCTCGTATACTTGTCATTTCAGTATTTGAACTGCACTCTGCCATCAATTACGTTCGTCATTGAGATTTTGCGCTAAGCGCATCTCACCCAGATTCTTAGTCAAGTGCTTGTCACTGAGGATTTTTGTCAAGTCCCCTTTTTCTTCACGCCATGCCATGATTCTCTCGCTTCAAACTCCCCACCCCTTTCGCAGAGTTCATGCTTTCTGTCCAGTAGCTGACGCTGACCAGTCGCTGTGTTTGGCACGTTCGGCGCTTTTCTCGGAATATTTATCAGCCTATCTCTTTGATTGGGTCCCACACCTTAGGAACCTACATTTCCCTATCTTTAATTGGTTCTTCTTTATGCTCGTGTGGACGTATGATGCTTACGTGAAGAGGCGCACAGCTGCATCCTGTCCGCCGCCTCTGATGGTTTTATGGCCTGGCCTTAGGGATTAGCAGGTGGGCTGCACTGCGTTACGTAATGTGACTGTCCCGGCGTCAATCAGAACATTCCCGAAGACAAGGGACGGAGGGTTTTCTGCCACCCTCGACGGCCGCCGGTCGAAGTGGGCCCCAGAGACGCACTTTTGTGAAGGTGGCGACCGGCCCGGGAGTCCCCGCGTGCTGCAACGCAAGTGGCCCTAGTTAATGGTTGTGAACAGAGTTAAGTCTTGGGAAATGAAAGTTCATTTCTCTTACATTCATTTCTTCCATCAACATGTTACATTTGTTGAAAAGTCTCATTTAACATAACTTCTTCCCCAAACGTCACGCCAGGCCCATGCCTCCGGCCGCCAGAGAGCGGAGGTGCTCCACTGCAGACGTCCAGCCCGAGCCGTTACCGACGCACTGTGTTCTATTTTCCCATTCTAGGGGCGGACAAAAATCAAATTTTAAATTCCACGTACGGGCTTCCATTCATTGCTCACCGCATTGCAAAAGCTTCAAATCATACGGAATCGATGGCTGTATCATTCTGACCGGACTGTACTGATAAGACACTGCGCTAAATATAGACTTCCGCTGACGGTGTCCGAGCCCGGCCGCAGTGGCGTTTAAAAGTTCGATCGTGCGTTAGATTCCTGCGTTCTTTAGCGTCTTATATGCATATTGTGCTATGGATTCTCAAGATCATTGTATGTACTTTCAAATGGAATATGGGACTTTGCGATGTGTTGTACAGGCTTCCGTCTATAAGGCTTTAAAATGAGACTAGAAAAGGAATAAAAAAATTCTTAATTCACTTTTTATCGAGAGATAAGTTAATGAATGCACGTGAAGACACCGAGATATTTCGTTGTGTAGACCCGCAGACATCTGGTAACAAGTATTCGTTTTTATCTTGTGCGCATTCTTGCGCGTTTAAGAAATATTTATCATTTTCAGTGCCTGAGCGTTCTGTCTGCCGGCGCGAGCTATTCGAGCAGTGGCAGCGGGGCGACAGAAAGAGCGAGTGTATTGAACTTTACAATTACACTGTGCAGATATTGAACATCCAACAGTGTTCAAAGGGTTCCGAGCGTAATATTAAGATGTTTTACATACATTCGTAGCAAGAATGAAGACAAAATGGGGGAAATGTGGAAGACATCTAGAAAGATTTGTGCTACAAAACGAGGCGTGGCTCGCTGGAAGCATTTGTTTTCCAGAAAGCATATTAACTGAATGTCTTATTACACCACAGAAAACAAGAAGTGAAGAAACAAAGAAAAGAGACCGACCAATGAAACTTTTCCACGATTGTACTGAGAGAAGCAAGAGAAGGAAAGTTAACGATTTATTAGATAATTATCTTTTGCTACTCAAAGTTCTCTTATACAGTGAGGAAAGCGAGATGCTGCGGACATTGTTAGAGAATTGAGTGAGGCTTCTTCTCAATGAGCAACTAAGTCAAAAAGATCTCGTGCTGTTGCTGAGAAGAATGAAGGTATACCGTACACCAAAGAAGCTCTAGCATATTTTGTAGATAGCAAATCAACGGTATATCAATACAAATTTTCATACAAGGAATCAAAACAGAGACATTTTAACATGTTTCCACCATATTCCGCAATTCTCGAAGCCAAGCAGGATTGCTATCCCGCAAGTGAGCATGTCCGTGTAGGTGACATTTGCAGAAGTACGATTACAAGCACTTCTAAAGACAACAACTGAGCCCCTTTTAGAGGCACAAAAGGAAGTGGCCGAGCAGGTGATGGATATGAGAGCATTCGAGTCGTATACACTACTTAGCAAATGGGGTTGTGATGGCAGTTTGGGTCACAGTACTTAAAAACAGAAGTTTTCAGATTTTGCAACTGATGATGGAAATAATTTTATCGTTTTCTGTTGTCCCTCTGAGACTGGAAATCAACACAAGTGAATGCCGATTATTGTGGCAAAACCCCAGAACATCATCTACACGGTTTTGTTGCTCTTTTAAAGTGCGATATGTGAAAGAGACTGCACAGGTTGTAAAAGAAGAGTATTGTAATGTGAAGAAGCAAATCAAAAAGCTGGAACCTATAATTATCCCTGTAGCAGGGAAAGAAATTTCAGTAACCTTCAGTTTGTAAATGACGATGGTTGATGGAAAAATATGCAACATTTTAACTGGAAATAAATCTACTCAGTGAGTATCAGAGGCGAGGGATGAGGACCCTTCGTGAACAGTCTGTTGCCTTTGATTTTAGGTAAGTGAATTTTTGCCATTTTACTAGGAACGATATCGTAATAATTCACAGGAATTTATAATTTTACTTCTGTTATGTTCAGATAGCAAATCGTGACAAATAGAGAGGAGTAAATTAGCTGCATTATTTAGAACTGAAGAAATTGAGAGGTATTTAATTGATATATTCATTAATTAAAAGCCATGTATAATAATACCCATTGAAATATTAAAGATATAATTATGAAACACTGACAGTATAATAAGTGTTCTTAGTGTATGCTGTATGTTAAGTTTCATCGAGATTGGACGAGTAGTTTTCGAGAAATTGATTTTTGTCGTCCTAGATGCGTAAAAAAGAACACTGTGCGACGGCTGCCGTTGCAGGCCGCGGCCCTCGTTCAACCGTCCTCCGTCGTGGGAGGGTGACACTTCCACTCCCATGCTGTCGTCGTTACCAAGCCCTCCACGGACCGGTTGGTGAGTGGTCATCACCAAGACCCACGACACGTGCAGGCTCGCGTCGCCTCCCTGCGGGCGATCCAGCAGCCTCCTCACCGACGACTTCCTCTGGTACTGCGCTCGCGAGCGCTCACGTAGCAGACTGCACCTCTGGTAGGCTCCACGGGTAGACTCCACTGGTTGACTCCGGCGTCTGACCGCCGACGAGCTGCCGGCCGGCGCCATTGACAGGGCCATGCTGCGGGCGGTGAGACTCGCCCCCCTCGCCTCGTCTCCATTGCGCCGTGTCCCGGGCTTCCAGCTGCTGCCACTGCCGTGCGCTTCTTGCTCTGCGCGCGCTAATTTGAAATGGCGTGTGCAAACACTTCAAACAGCGCTCCGCGCTGCCTTCTTCATTGGCGTGTCGCAGGGGTCGCGACATGCAGGAGGCGATGAGACCCATTCCATTATTAAGTTAGTGTATGCCTAAATTGTATCCCCATATCTTGCGGGCAAAGAATGCTGGTCCCTAAGTTAATTTTGGTATACACACAATCTGCTGTAAATCAAATGTGACTGAATACTGTGATGATAATCGCCCCGTCGGACTGCGACAGTAGCGTGAAATTATCATCGGGTCTGCGAGTTCGTCCACTCAACTTCGTTTCTCCTTTCTATACTCATGATTTGAACACTTATGTTAATATTTCTGCATTAACAGCTGTCTGGCTGTACGCTCTCGGTTAAGCATGCTCGGATTATATCACACTTGTTAAATTTATCCTTAACTTGCACATGCAGGATATTATTTTAAATGGATTTTTCACGTGGTAATTAAGAAGACATGGTTTTAACTGGTAAAAGAGTCATTTACTACACTTAAAAGAATTTGGATACAGCATTAGGCCGAAATTCGCTACGCGCTTTGTTAATGAAACATTTACTAGGTCCTACTACTACAACTACACACTACTACACTTCTCGCTTCCCTCTTGTTTCTTGAGAATGATAAATGTCTTTGAAAGAACATACCATTTAGTTCCACTTCCTCCAAGTTACCGCCGGTATCTGCTTATGTCTCCCATCAGCACAGAGGGAGAATAGACGACCCTGGCGCCTTCGTCGGGCTCGAACCCCAACTGCAACCGCTCGTGGCTCGACACCCCTGCTCGCCGCACGGAGTTGTTAAAGCCCAGCGCTATCGCGTAGGCTTGTAGTAAACCACTTTCGGCTTACGATTCGGATGCCATTAACTATTGCGACTGTGGATCCAATCTACTCATTAGTATTTGAATATAATCTCGACGTACGCTATCTAGGCTAGGCTGGGAGAAAATTTGTTCGCATGGTGCCTCTGCCACGACACTTTCGCGAATCCCTTCTCCACTGCCTAATGCCGTGAGCCACACTCTCCGTCCATCCGCTGTGTCGGTCTTTACTCGACCTCGGTCAATTTGCTTCTCCTTTGTCGCCCGCGGTTCCCTCATCACGAAGCGTCTTCTCCCCTTGCCGTCTCGATCGGCAGAACTCCGACCCTTTTGCACTCTACCCACTCGTTCGCTCCATTGCCTGCGTGAGACGGAGCCATCCCGTCCTCTGCTGTACGCGACAGGCGTTCGAACAGAGATCCGCGCGCGTGGCGAATTTTCCCACGGGGCAATTCCATCACTCAGTCACCGCTGGTGCTCACGAATGTATTGGTTTATGAGCGCGCAGCCTGTCCGAAAGCTGGCCTCGATGCGCCCATCGTCGACTTGTGCAGAAGCCCTTGTTTTGCGAAGAGTGGAGCACGTGCGCGCTCCCTCGCTGCCTCATCCCTCGCCTGCTTCGCCGCGGCTTCCACCACGCGCCTTCCTCCACTTCACCCTTCTTGGCCCTGCGCGTGCAATATTTCCATTACAATGCAATTTTCTTATATTACGATGTCTGCATGTATGATACATCACAGACCAGATTGGAATGTCTTTGCTATGTGCCTCATTTTTAAAGTCATCTTTCCTCTTTCATCCTTCCATATAAAAAGTTCCTTTTCGTCACATAACTTTTGTGCATTATCTCCCTTTCGTTTAGCCACAAATATTCACATTTAAGCTGTCACAGGTTTACAAGTGTCTGTTTTAGGCAACTTAAAACCGACATTAAAATCCCTAAATACTCTTTTAAACTTGTCTCTCGAACACCTTTACTTCCAATTTCTAACTCTAGATATGCACTGTAGTCATCATATAAAGAATTTGGACCACGTTCGTGGCCAAAATATATTTATTTGGATTGGATTGGTCATTATCCTACTGTAATGACTTAAATAGGTTGAAATGCATTTCAAGATGTTGTGTATTTCTTGTTCCATTTGTCTTGTCATGGAATGGGGACGATCACTCTTTTCCCTTCATCATAAGCCGGAAAAATATTAGTTTTCTTTTTTTATAAGAATATCGACATGGCCTCTTGATAGTGTATTTTGCAAAAAACCATTTTACGTATTTCAACTTCATTGTCCTTGTCTTGCACATGATATTTAACTGTTTGGTTTCTAATAAATTTGGATGTGACATCTCCTTTTCAATCCACTAATGTGGATCATTTCCCAATAAATAAGCAGTTAGGAGTTTCATTTTTTTAACCCCAAAACTGAGAAAACAATTTTTTCTGCCGTTCTTCTTTAACCTCATGACATTTCTTCAACATTTGCAATCTGGCTCAATTTCTTGC
The DNA here is from genome assembly GCA_031308135.1 of Acheta domesticus. Lineage (NCBI taxonomy): Eukaryota > Metazoa > Arthropoda > Insecta > Orthoptera > Gryllidae > Acheta > Acheta domesticus. The sequence continues at coordinate 167,783,129 of JAHLJT010008446.1, read as the reverse complement.
AGCAGGTTTCTCATATTTTCTTACCTCTATAGATTCTATACGTTTCACGGTACTCCTTTTCGTCCATTTCAACAGTTTAGTTTGTTCTTGTTTCTCTTCCAGGTAACTGCATGGGCTACCCGGTCACCGTACTACTTGCAATGCTGCTACACTGCCGTTTGTCACATCCACCTGTATTATTTTTTCTCGTTTTCTAAATATATAATTTTGTTTCTTTTTGTGGGGGAAAGACAAATTATCTGAAAACAAATACGATACCATTAATGTTACAATTATGTCGTATGATATTTGTTTATTTGTTTACTGTGCACTAAGATAGTTTAGTACTGCGGTTTGTCACTAAACAGAAGTAATATATTAGTGTCTTCTTTACGACCGATTATGGAAAACCTTGACATGCCACATTAATAAATAATTCATTAATGAAACAGCAAATTTGGCGAAAGATTTGAACGCTAGAAGGGATTCTTGGAAACCCCCATATTATTCACCAAATGATTGTGCAAGCATTACAGAAATTCACAACGTTTGAAAAGTATTATCTTACGTAAATGAAAAAACTTGATATCCGCAGAATCCTAACCTAATCGACAGTGAAACAAAACACTCACCTCGTCATTGGAAGTCTTCATCTTCCTCATATTCATAATCAGGATCTTTAATACCCAACGACAGAGTCATCAAACATCAAGGGAGACGTCTCACAACTACGCAAATCACATTTTTCTCATCTAAGCCGCTCAAACACTGCCTCGCAGCCATTTTCAAAAAGCGGAATATCAATGGTTTCCCTGTTAAAATAGTTCCTTGTGGAATATCGACATAAGCGATAACTCTGCCATCTATGGACTTACAATAAAACTTAGACTCAGATGTAGCTATCATCGCCAGGAAGTTCATAATGCAGGTAAACCTTTTTTCGACAAAATATGGGTTATCAATTTTTTTACCAACCACTTGAAGGTTAAATGTTCCACGTCAATGTATTTTCTGTTTATTAAAAAACAATTATAATTTTATGATTTCTTGTTGTTTTTAGAATAAGAAAAATCATTTAAAAACGAAAGACACTACACCGAATACCCGGAGAAAGTTCTGAACAGGTGCTACGATATCTCGAAATATTACGCGATTGCTCGCGCGTGAAAAAAATACTATGCAAGGGCATGCCGCATTAAACTGCGTCTTGTCAGACCTGTCCTTTCGCGCAACTTATAAAAATGGCAAACGGATGCAAGCATCGCTCAGTGTTATTTCCGGGGACTTCCTACTCTGTACACTCTCAAAGCCGATCTTCTGAAAGCCTTCACAAATATAAACAATAATTTAGATAAATATTTCCGAAGGACCGAAGAGGTCGTTCAAAACAGACGGTTGGACAACAAAAGGCAACACCGCAAAAACTTCCAACCGTCCATCTGCGAAAGTAAAACACAATTACCGCTAACAATCACGACTGAAAACAGATTTTCTGTATTAGATTATTACATTGAGTTTCCTTGACTTCCCAATCCTCACTACCTCCACCCATCATCGACACGTTCAGCCACAAACCAACGCAAACAGCAAGCGCAATGGAACAAACACATGTAGAGTTGCGCAACTTGGCCCACAAGTAAACAAGGGCATTCCCACTGAGCCCATTAAAAAGGTACTCATTTTAGCAAATAGCCACGGGCGACAAATCTCCTCCCTGCTCAGTGGGAAACTCCCATCTAATTTCTCTGTCACGGGTGTGTTTCAACGTAACGGGAGGTTTGTCGACGTGACCAGTGAGTTGGACACGCACACAAACTCTCACCAAACGAGATACAGTCATCATCATACGAGGGCAAAATAACATCAATTTTGGTGATCACTCTACACCTGAACAACATGTTGACAAATTACAATGTGCCGCCCAAATTACGAAATTATACTCTCGACTCTGCCCTTCTGGTACAACAAACCAACACTGCAAAGAAATTAGTCACGGAAACAACCAATTGAAACTGCATCTGAAGACACACATGTTAAATTATTTGAACTAAACTTTCTCTCAGAAAAACACTTCACCCGGCGGTCTTCACCTGAACCTTGTCGGAAAACATTCACTCGGTAGTGAGCTTGCAAAACACATCATTTCACAACCTCGGCAGTGTCTTGCCCAAGGCCCATCCCCACCCACATCTCCTACTTCTCTTCCATCCACCGGGACCCCTTTGGACCCAATTTCCTTATCCCCTGAACCTAATCCTTGTATTACCTCTCCCACTATTCATTCCTCTACATCTGTCACCCCTCCTTCCACACCTCTTGTCACAGCTGGGACGCGATACTTCCTTCGACCAAGCACTCGAGGTAAAAATGAAATAAATAGCAACTACAGTCAAATGTAGCAGAGACACATCCGTGTAAGTACACGCAAAAGATTCGAATAATGCACCATAATGTGCAATCTCTTTCCAATAAAATTGAATTTATAGAGGCATCATTACAATGTGATCTAAGTCAAATAGATGTTTTTGCTCTACAGAACATAGGTTGTCTCCTAATGATATAAACACATTCCAAATTCCTAATTTTTACCTTGCAGGATCGTATTGCAGAGATAGGGAATTAAATACGGGCCCTGCTTACGGAGTTTCGTGTATTTACGTAAGAAATGATATTGATTCCACCTTCTTGTCAGAATTCAATTTATATGACAAATAAAGATTTTTTATGGAAAATTTAGAGATAATTCTGAACAAAATCAGTAATCTCTCTATTAAATCCACTGTTGTATGTGGAGATTTCAATATTGATTTTCTTAGCGAATTCCACGAAAAAACGCATTTTTCTTAATTTTCTTCATTCTTTTCATTTAGATATTACAGTAAATGTACCTACACGGAATACATTTAAATCACTGAAAACATTAGATTAAATTATAATAAACAAAATCAAAACGTGTGAAATAATAACGAATAATCCAGGTTGCAGTAACTACGAAGCACAAATTCTTACAATTACTAATAACATAAACAGAGACACAATAAATAATACACGCATGTGTAGAGCATTCACTAAAGTTAATATAAAATTATTTACGGACTACTTGGTGAAGGAATCATGGGACGCTGTTTATACCGCTATTGACACAAATGAAAAATACAATTTATTTTTCTCAAACCTTTCAATTCATTCTAACGCATGCTTTCCTCTTAAAAAGAGAAAATTAAACATTCAAGCAAAAGTAATACTTGGATCACGCAAGGAATTAGAACATCGTGTAAAACAAACGTACGCATTATTTATTTCTAAACATCGTAACGGACCAAAGAATACCAAAGAATTTAAGGAAAGTAAACAATTCAGGCAAAAATAATGAAAAATAGTCAGGATATTTGAACGCTAGTAACAAAACTAAAGCAATGTGGGATATCGTAAAAAATACAACCACATCATTTCGATACCATTTAGAGAATGTTATTTTAAAGGATAATGAAAGAGAAACGAGTAATACGAAAAACGTTGCGAATCTCTTCAACCAACACTTTTCTAGAATTGCGTCTGACTACACGAAGGGACTAAAACCACCGAATTCAACATCTTACGCTTCCCAAATATATATCGATACGATGTTTATTTTCGAAACTTCTCCCAACGAAATCCTCAGAATAGTCAGTAAAGTAAAAAATATTCATCTGGTTTAGATGAATTTCCGGATTACTTATTAAAAACTTATCCCTGTACACCTGACTTTATACATCCGTTAACTCACATTTTCAATGCTTCTTTACGTACAGGAATATTTCCTGATATTTTAAAACAGCCACTTTTAAGTTAATTAAGCCACTTTTTAAAAACGGAAACAAAAATGAAATTCAAAATTACGGACAATTTCTCTTTTGTCAGTTTTCTCAAAAATATTAGAAAGGCTTTTCTACTGACAAGTGGAAACTTTTCTCAGGAAAAAACGAAGCGTTTTCCACCTCAACACAGTTTTAGAAAACCAAATCTACGGAAAACTGCCATTTTTTTCTTTTCTAAAGATGTTGCTTCATCAATAGACTAAAACGAAGCACCCATTGGAATATTCTTAGATCTTTCGAAAGTTTTTAACACTGTTGACCATAACATCTTGCTCTCAAAATTACTTTCATATGGAATTCGTGGTATTGCCCTAGATTGGATAACTTCGTACCTTAAACATCGGGCTCAAGGAGTAGAAATACCATACTAGCACGAAAGAACATTATTATGTTTCCAATTCTTTGCCAATTCATCGTGGCGTCCCGCAAGGTTCGATCTCAGGTCCTATCCTCTTAATATAAAATACGTAAACGATATGCCCTCGTCTATTAAAAATGGAAGAACGGTTTTGTTTGCCGATGACACGATGTTCTTTGCAAAAAAGAAGCAATAAACAGTACGATTTCATAAGATTGGGGCATGTGTTCATATAAAATGAAAGTACATTCTGTGAATAGGTGATCCACATCTTTTTCAATTAGGTGTTAGAGATTTAAGCATTTTCCAGAGAGACAACTGTTTCAAAAACCGTTGTCCACGTCATGTATAATGTAATGGAAACCGTGTAGTAGAAATGTGTATGTCAACCATTTGTAGAAACAGTGTTGTAGAAATTGTCCCAATGGATTCAATTTACACAATCTAAAGAGGAAATGAACCAAAAAAATGTTGCCATAAGAAATGTTTGTTTCCTGTATCTGCACCAAAAAATCTACGATACTTAGTGAATTTTGATGTTAATGTTGCAAGGCAGAAAATTTATAATTATAATTACAAATATATTACGAGGGTAATCCCAAAGTAAGGTCTCCTATTTTTTTATAAGTACAGAACTCGGTTTGTGTGGCAGTTGCTCTCACTGATACGAAGAGTGCTTCCCACCCTGTGTGTAAACATGGGCACGCAGCGTCTTGGCTTGGCACGCGTTGAGAATGGAGCTCCCGTTGGATGTTACCGCCAAGTGCGAATTGCGCGCAGTTATTCGGTTTTTGAAGGCAAAGGGCACTGCGCGTCAAACGGGCAATTCAGAACCGGAGAAGAGGAATGTTGAGCAAGGGCGTACACATTCTCCATGACAACGCTCGCCCACACGTCGCTCGGGAAACAGTTGCTCTCCTGCAACAGTTCCATGGAACATCATCACCCACCCACCCTATAGTGCCGACTTGGGATCCAGTGACTATCACCTGTTCCCTAAGTTGAAAGAACATTTGGCCGGAAAGCGATTCAGGTCCGACGACGAGGTGAAAGAAGAGGTTCAATCATTGTATCCAGCATGGCAATTGAACAGTGTAATATTGCCGTGATGTATTCTCAACTTCGCAACGAGTCCACCGCCCACGTTTAAGCGTCATCACACATTTCTGTACAACCGGGCGAGTGCAGGGCGCCCAGCCTTCCCCCACTCCCCTGAGTAAACTCCGACATGCCATCCGCCAGGAACCAGCTGCCAGCACATCTCCGTCGACCCATCGCCACTTGTAAACGACCAGAATAACAATTGCCTCAGTTTATAACCTCACTGTTAATTTCAATATAACATGCTTTATTTCTATTCTTTGCATCTGCTACGTGCATAGACGATCAATCTTGGTAACATTCAGTGGTTCAATCATAACATGGTCTATCTTGATCATGATGTCTGTACTTGTTTAATTTTATCATTCATGTCTTTACATAATTCCCTCAGCATAATTTTTATGTAACCTTTGTTTGACTCAATTATATGTATTAACTTTGTATGTCTTTCAATTTATTCTGTCATGACGACAGCACCCTGAAATATCTTTTTCAGGTACGCAAAGCTGGTGACTTGGCAGCCTCATTAATTATTAATCATCACCAGTGGTCCTCCAGGTGTGTAGAGCACATTTGAGGATGAAGGTTGCACTGTGTATGGCTCCCCTGCCTCATAGTTCGCTAATAACAACCACACGCCCCGACTGCTGACCCTCAATTGTAATTGCTTTCGTCGAACTATTTGAAGTAACAATATGGTTTTTATGCTAAAATGGAAAGTGAATTTATCTATGTTTCGCCCATTGTTGATCTTACGTAGTTTTTAACATACTACAAAACCGAAAACAATCCTTCCAGCGAACAATTTAATACATGTACACATTATAAGGCGATATCACATTTGGAAATAATGTATAAAGGTTCTCGGAAGAAACTATAGCAAAATGTTGCCAATTTGTTAAAAATTTTCCAAAGCTTTAACATG
>JAHLJT010008446.1:167757259-167775909 GCA_031308135.1 Acheta domesticus | reverse complement strand
TTAAGATTTTTTAGTGATCCATAAATAAAAATCATCCCGTGTGTGTTGTAGCTACGACCCTGACATCACGCATGTGTACCATGCCTAGCAGGTGGGCCTATTGCCGAAATCAACAGTAAGGGGAAGTCAGGTGTGGATCGCCCAGAGTATCTGAAAATATGGCCCCGCAACCTTATTACATGTTTAGCTGTGGCCCTTGAGGCCTTGCAAGTTGGACACCTCCGTTATAAGATGTTATGAGACACATTCTTGTGGGGGAAAACTCAGACAGTACTCCAACGCTATCACGTCGAAAATTAATTAAAAAATATTTGAATTTGGCGCCAAAATTGGTTGACAAAAATTCCTTCATATTCACCTATTTTTCTTCGTCTCTGTATTTTTTTTCAGCCTGATAAATGCAATAAAAGTTGAGAAAAAAATTAAACATGAAATATACGTTTCTCATTGTATCTGTCAGAGATTGCTCCTAGCCGAGACTCATTGGTTGGCCCATTGAGGCTGATAGTTTGGGAATCTACGACATTTTGTATTCTCTTTCATTGAAGTATCGTGAATATAGATTTGATGTGGGGGCATTTTCCACCTCCTTATTCGGCTATACCCTTTAATGTTAAAAAAATGAATATTAAAACTTTAAAAGATTCTTCGCCTGTGGCTCTTAGAACACAAAAATTAACCAGTAAAACATGTTTTGATTAAAAAATGCAATTAAATGTGTTACAATTATATTTTTGGATTTTTTTTCTAAGTTAGCTCTATGCTTTCATTGAACCCCGTGAGAATCTAATTTCAATATCTGAAACTGAAACATTTAAAAGTTGAACAAGATACGACTACGACTACGTGTTTAGAGAGGACGTCCGTTATCAGTAATAACTTGCCACAGAGGTGCTAGAGATTCGCGTCCCGACGATCAACTTTATTAACAAAATATCAGGATTCACGCTACACAAAATTAGAACTATACATTTGGGTGTCGCCTGAAGGTAGATATATGTCAAATTGTTCAAATGTGTAAATTGTACCATTGTCGACGATTCCAATGCCCAGCTTCGGGGCATTGGCCATAGCTGGCACTACTTCTTTCTACATAAAATTACGAGAATTTAACAAATTTAAGTAGTCATGAGTCACACCTGTTGCCTGGAAGAGTATTATCCCCAGGGCCTCGAGCAACCTTCAAGGATACGAGCAGTTGGTTTCATGCACATTGGCACATGGGCATTTAAACCATCAACGGAAATTCTTTTGTTTATTGCTCGCAGAAACATGTTATTCGCAATCATTCCAATACACGAATTAAGGTTCACACAAACTTTCCTCAATGTCATACAATACCCCCAAACTTACTAACATGTACTTCCAACCCTTTATATTTAATGCTAAAAATGAATAGTATAATTCTGGTTTTTGTTTAGATTAATAGAAAATGTGCCAGTCATGCATAATGTTAAATTTTACCTCCATGATTCTTGAATGTACGTTGGAACGTTTAGATGCAGGGACTTTTTGTGAAAGTTCCAATTGATTTTTGTAGTATCGGCATGCAGGGTTGGGGCAGTTTTGAACTACCTCAACTATAATTCTTTCTCCATTCCAAAATATTCTCTTCCTATTGTGTAGGATTCCATTACCTGAGAAATTGAACATTATTAAATATTTATATAATATATACTGCAATTACAAGCCAATACTATAAAATTGTGTAAGAAACACTCGTAAAGCCTGTAGAATGTCCACTATTGAATTCCAGCTCTCGAGATATTTTACAAGACTTAAGAAAAACATATTTCTCCATACTTGAGTTTTTACCTCAAAACGTTGACCCAATATGTTTATTTTTATAAATAACATGAAATTTGGGGCATTTGATGGTATGAGGTAATGACGGTCGGGATGAATATAAAATGCTTAATGAAACACAAATTAATACAGATCATCAATAAAAATCAACAATATTATATTTATTATTAATAGGTAATTATTAACATAATTAGACAACATCATGCATTATGGTTAGGCCGAAGTCACTTTAAGACGTAATAATACCTACAATCTAAAGCACTCCAACTTTTAGAATTCTGGTATTCGCCCCACATGGTTTATCACATCAAAACCGCGGGAAAGAGACAAATACGGTACGGCTAGAGGAAATCCTTGAAGGGAGAAAACTGCTAATGAGACGACGAGTACATGCTAGTCTACTAAACTCTTTCTAAATTATTTATCTCGTCGCGCGGAACGTCATGTATTTTCCTTCCAGTCTTGGCCTCCTCAGCTCCCGAAATGAATCACAGAAGGTCGAACGCAACCCTCGCCTCTGAGATTACTTCCCATAATGTGCTCAATTAATTACTGATGATAAACTTATTTTATGATAAAATGAATATATTTGTTAGAAAGAAAAATTAAGCGAGAAATAAAAAAGGAGGTCGAATGGTGTAAAATGGGTGCTTTTTTATTTCTCGCTTAATTTTTCTTTAGATTTCGCAATCAAATTCCTGGGGGATGGGGTAACGATGTTCGAAGAATATACGAAGACGCATAATTTGGGTGGGTGATCATTCGAATACAAGAATGATAATAGTCCCTGAAACTTAAGAGGCTAACAAAATATCTCGCCTTCGGCTCAGAGATGGTTCTCCAGCTTCGGCCAAGAGGCATTTGATGTGCGACTCGTGCGGCAGGCGCCTGTACTAATACCGGCGATGAGAGTAGTATTTAATGGCCGGAGGGTTGATGGACACGCTGACACATATACAATGCATCCATTATCCAAAATAGAGCGGATGAGGGTTCTACACAAACGCAACAGACACACACGGTCTGGCCCCAAGGGTAACACACACGGTACCCGCAAGGGCCTGTAAGGGTGCGGAAGATGTTCACAGGTGACGCACATGGGCTTTTCAGTTCACGGATGTTTCCACCAAGTAAGGCCCTTATCGAAAGTAAGCCCAAGGAATGTTGCAGACTCCACTAAAGGAAGACGATGGTTCCCAAGAAAAGAATCGGGGTGGTATAGAGATGATGAATCCTGCAGAAGTGCATAAATTGGTTTTGATGTGAGAATTTGAAACCTGTCGCATCACTCCATTCCTGCAATGTGTTGAGGACAAGTTGTATCTGTCTCTCTATCACTTGAAAACTCTTGGAGGAGCAGGAAATGGCAAAGTCGTCCACGAAGAGCGATGTTTTCATCTGCTTTCAGATTATCGACGCTACACTATTGATAGCGAGGGCAAAGTCACACTCAGAATTGAGCCCTCAGGGCTCCCGTTTTCTAGATGGTGGCTGGCGGATACCCTGTCATCAAGGCGACGCGGAAGAATCTTGGAGAAAGAAAGGCTACTTAAAAGGGGGGAGCCACCCCTAAGACCCCAAGAATGTATGGCGCAAAGAATGCCGTACCTCCAGGTAGTATCATATGCTTTCTCTCTATATATAGAAGGAAATTGCTACTAGGTGTTGACGTAGCACGAAAGCGGTGGAGATCTGTGTGGTAAGGGTGACAAGGTGGTCAATGGTTGACCTGTTCGCTCTGAAACCACAGGAAACATGGGTGTAAGTAGGTTTCTCTGTTCCAGGTGCCAGACTAAACACGTGTTCACCATTCGCTCTAGATGTTTGCATACACAGCTTGTGAGCGAGAATGGGCAGTAGGCTGACGGTTTTGTCATGTTCTTTCCTACTTTAGGAATTGTAATAATAATCGCTTCGCGCCAGGTCCTGGAAAAAGTATGTTCCATCCAAATACAGTTGAAAACACGGAAGAGAAAAGTACGTGCCCCTTCCGGCAGGTGTTTTAACATTTGGTTGTGTATCCGGTCTGGTCCTGGAGCAGAATCTTTCCCACGGGCAAGGGCAGAGGAAAATTCATCCATGGAGAAAGGGGCGTTATAATCTTCCTCCAGGCAAGATGAGAAGTCCAATCTGCATTTCTCCATTCTATTCTTCGTTTTCAAGAAGCTAGGGCAGTAGTGTAAGGAACTGGAGGTATTTTCATAGTGACAGGCTAATTCCTCAACTACTTCTTCAGGAGAAGTAATGGGGATTTCTATTGATAAGTAGTCCTGGGACAATTGGTGGGGAACATTTTCCACCGATCTGTCGGATCTTTCGATATACTACTGTAGGCTGGGTATGGCAAGAAAGACAAGAAATATAGGTTCTCCAGAATGCGTCTTACTTTCCCGTATTACTAACCTAGCTCTCGCCCGCTTTCTTTTGTAATCGATTAGGTTTGATGCGGTGGGGAATCTACTGAGCCTCGCGAGTGCTCGCTTTCGGTCACGCACCGCGGTGGCACAGTCAGTATTCCACAAGGCACAGGGACGCGTCGTGGCCGACACGTAGACATCGAGATTGCAATGATGTCTGCGCGAAGAAGGGCGTCGGTGAAGGCGTCGGTACTATTTGAAAAATTATCTGGCATTATCATTTTCTCGCTCAATGTACCCCAGTCGGCTCGATGGATTAGCCAGCAAGGTAGGCGGATGACGTCTATATTAGGGTTATTAAAGTGAACCAAGAGTAGGGAAATGGTCACTCCCATGCACATCATCGAGAAGAGGTCCACTCTACGATGATAGATGGGGATGGATTGCAGCGTGCCAGATCGATTGACGAGAAAGCGTTTGAAGCCATAGAGTATGATTCCCGGAATACAGAAGAATTAGTTTTGCTGGTCAATAATATTTTCGAGGATAGAACCTCTCGGGCAGGTCCTCGTGCCACCCCAGAAGGGATTGTGGGCATTTAAGTCCCCCACAAAAATAAAAGGGGCGGGCAACTGAGAAAACACATCTTCGAGTTCCTCTTGTAAAATGACTTGTCCAGGAGGAATGCATATACTACACATGGTAAGAAAAAAGGACGGTATGTGTACACGAACACAAACTATTTGAAGATTGGCTTAAACGTTATGTTCCTCAGAGTACAAGGAGTCACGGATGAGTACTGCGACGCCGCCGTGAGCACGAAGTCCGTCGTCTTTATCGAACCGATAGATGTTAAATCCGCGAAGACACAGGGAATGATGACAAAGAAGAAGAGTTTCCTGAAGGCACACTATGGATGGTCTGGGCGAGAATTATCAATCTTAATTCTTCTGAGTGGGAGCGAAGACCATTTAAATTTCATGAGAGAACCATTATAAGGAATTATTTCTTTGCTACTACAGCTCGGGTACACTGAGTTTGGCAACTCGAAGTTACCCCCGGACACTTACATTTCAGGGCACTGGAGAAAGATCGTGACAGTTTAACTGGGTTCCTGGTTTGGTATCTACGTTTCGCCTCAGGGAATGAAACCTTTTCAGTCACTCTTATTTTTTGGATTTCTCTTTCCCGGAGAAAGGTGGGACACTGGTTGTCGTTGGCTGGGTGATTGCCTTAGCAATTAACACAGTGCGGTAGTTTGCCGCACGGTTGTGGGTTGTGCACTGATAATCCGCATTTCCCGCAAACCCTGCTTACGGACATACATTGCTGTTGGGTATGACACCACCTTTGGCACTTGAAACAGCGCAAAGTGTTCGGCACGTACTGCCGCACAAGGAGGTTCTAAAAAGCAGCGATTATCCTTTCCGGGAAGGATGGTCGGTCAAACGTTAGGATCGGGGTCGAAGTAGGGATCATTTTCCCCTGCTCCTCCCTTCTGATCCTGTCCTTAGTCACGCCATAGGTCTTGAAAAAGTTTAAGAGATCTTCCTCGGTGTCTGTAGCTAAGTCCTCGTGATTTACAACGCTTTTGCACAGGCTCAAGGCATGAGGAACTGTGACTACTATCTGGAGGCCGGCAATCTGCTTGGTATTATAGATTTTATTGATTTGTTCGTCAGTACGCACTTCAAAAAGATTCTCTTTCCGATTCTCTCTCGCACGGCGGGGGAAAATGTGAAGTATCCATAGCGGTGCATCCATAGATATACCAAATGCGGGAGCGCATTCGATATCGAATAATTTAATGCTTTAATGCTAGTTTAAATTAGAATTAGGCACCTTAATAACAGGTGACCAGGACGTTGCTAGGGAGAACACCAATGTTTTGACATGTCACGATATTTGGTAAGCGGGCACCTTAGTAACAGAGATAAAGAATTTCATGAGCCCATGGATAGTGTAGAATCAGTCGAAAAATGCGTGTGCAAGAGTAGAAATTTCGCCCAAGAGTGCACCTTGGTTAGAAAAGTAAATACATAATAAAAATCCGTTGGTAGGGAACATCAAACAGAATTTTGTACAACAATGAATACGAGTTTTCCAGGATCGAAGAACGAAAAAAAAATAGTTAGTTGGAGCTCACATTTCACAACGTGAAGATCATTTCTGAATTAGGGGGTGCGTGCTCGAGTTCAGACTTGGTATATTTTTGTGATGGAAATAGGGACTTGTAAAATTTCGGAGATACAGTTCGGGACTTTAATTTTTTTTGCGAGTGAAAGTGGAACATAGAAACATTTTTGGTGAAACCGTGCACTGACTTGGATTAATTTCATGCCGATACGGAGGAACTTTTAAGAAACTTGGTAACTTTAATTCATGGCGTAAATATAATGGTGAAGCGGTGCGCAGGCGCTCGCCACGCCTCCTCTACGCGTGACGTCATATTGGAGGTTCGCGCTCGGCGAGCGCAGGGCAGGCGTATGTCTTCGCCCGCCTGAGTTACGTTAGGGGGGTTCTGCTAAAACTTGAGGCATCCGTATCTTTATCAGTTCGTGCTTCAATGTTTATTCGTCTTTACAACTCTAAATGTAGAAGGTATTTCTATTTTTACGAAATAAATGGGCCACCTATTTTAGGAACGAAAGGGACCGCAGACAAAGTTATTTTTCATTAAAGTAGTTGAAGTAGGAATTACCCATTTTATTGCTGTTTTATTCTATTTTATTGTCTTATTTATGTTTCGAGCTGAAGCAAAGAAAAAAGAACTGACATATCTCGTCCTACATGTGTTTAATTGCAGTTGGACTGATGTAAGGTAATGTCTGACCAGAAATCTAGTTCCTTCACCCTGAATTTGTTACATGCATTAGGGATTGTTAATAATGTTAATTATTTCTCAATAAATACTACTATTATTTTGCATTCTTATCATTGTCATTAATTTCTTCAGTTGTTCTTCTAATTGCACTTTCTCTAAACAGTTCAGAATATTTTCTTTTCCATATTCTAATTTCATCACGTAACTTATTTATTGTTTGTGTTAAATCAATTTGAAGACTATCTCCACAAACTGCGTTTTCATTAATTGACTCTGGAACACTACCCGTCACATCCATTATTGCTTGTGATAACAGTACATCCACTAATTTGTGTATATTCCTTCAAACTAGTCAAATGGTTCGACTAGGATTTATTTTTTCGAAACCAACAGGCTTCTCGGTAGGCACTGCGTCAGGGTTTTAAGTTTCGGCTTTTCTGTGGTGTATAATTTAACAATACCTGACCGCAATGGTATTGCAAAGCTATCCTAAGCAAAGGGGATAGCACAAATGCGCGCTGAAAATAATTACAATTAACGTCACTACAATAAAATAATTTACGGAAACAAAAGACACCTTACTAGTTAACACCGTTCTTTACATTGATCTTATCCTTTCTTCTACAAAAATGTATCCACGCTTCACATAAATTGGCATCTTTCGGGAAAGAAAAATACTTAATGTCTGTTCCCTTCGTTTTTCTTGTTCCAGTTTGTGCAACCAAAAATAGCGCACGACGGCATTGTTTATTTTATTTCAATATCAATTCACGATATGTTCACCTTTCTGCCACTAAAAAAACTACTAGAAAACTACTAATACAAAGCAAATCGCGATTACAAAAAATTCGGCGTGTACGCAACGAGCCATACAATCTCACTAGGCGCCAAGCAGGCGAGCATCCATCGTGACGTCATGCGCAGAAGAGAACGAAATTTCGTTCGGGATCCGTCTCACCTTTATTCTTACACCATGCTTTAATTAGTTTTCACCAGTGACGAAGGTGAACCACCAGGCTCATGAACTTGTAAATATTTTGCCGAACAAGGCGAGGACTTTAATTTTTTTTTACAAAGGGATCGGGAGTGTAACATAACTGTAGAACTGTTTATTTGAACTTCAATTATTTTCACCAGTGCTGATGGTAATATGACAGGCTAGTGCAAGTAGCTTCGGGCGCATGAATAACCGATTCAATTAGTAATACGCGGGTAGGCATCTGCATGGACTAGTGCATTATGTGAATGGGAGTTACTTCGTAGCGTGTCGAAAGATTCAAGATGGAAGGCATCAAGACTAGAGCTTGTAACCGGTCGTCAGAGGTTATGGTGTGGAGAGATGCGGCGTCCGAGCGAAGCATCAAACGATACACGGGAAGAGAGCTCAGTTTAACGTTCGTACGAACAATTATTTTATTTTTCATGGTCATGACCAAAATCAATAACTATTAAGGAATGTTTGTTTCGATTCAAATGAAATCTTTGATTTTAATTCAAATTGTTCTAGGGCTAAAGAAAGTACAAAAACAAACTTTGTTATTATTGTGCAATCTGGCACATCATTAAAATAACTTTCAGTTTCGTCGTTTTCCGTATGGAAGCGAGCCGACAGGGGGCAGATTGTGGTTGAACGATGAGGTAAGCCGAATTGTGCCCCTTGCATATTCGAAGCCATGACAGAAGCACGTGTCGATAGAGAGATATCTTGGTTTTGATAAAACGTTACAATAATGGACATCATTCATGCCCGTGGTCCGCAACCAGCACAACAAGGGGACACTCCATCGGAGTGCCAGGGCTGCCACGGAGATATAGTGGAGGGATGTCACAGTGCTGTCCCTCCGTGGATCCGTCCGCTCACCCTGGAGTTCAGTACAAGAGCTAATCCGAGCCGATTGATTGGGAGTGGGTTAGTTCCCGACTGCCCGTCTAGAAGAGTCCGAGGCCAAAGCGAGTGTGTTGAAATCCACAAGGAGTGTTCCCCAAAGTACGTAAGCAACGTATCCCTTAGAGCAAGGCAAAAAGTAGCACCGGGACTAGTTGGGAAACAAACAGGTCCCTCAACTGCTAAGACACACATTCCCTCCGACACGGGTTGCCATGCACGGCAAACACGTGGGTGGACGTTCAGCATACAGAGAAGGCCAGTGAGGAAGAAAGAGTGAAAAGAATATAGGTGACTTGAAATGAGAAGCAAGAAGATGAAAAAATGGAAAATAGAACACTTGAAAGCCGTCTCTGCATCCAACTGTCAGGACGTGGACCAACCCACCTCGACGGGTAAAAGAGCACAACTTTCATTTGTGGTCGGGCTCCGAGAATCGTCCGAACAGATGTTATTATATGTACCTCTTATCACATGTGTCACTAACGACAGTCGCCCCCTCTGGGTCAGGTTAATATGGTTCGCGTTGAAGGGAGTCAGTACCGTACGCCGTAATGCGCCTTTTCAGGCAAGACACTTATCCATCGTCCAAGTATTCAGAATTAGACATGTGACCATATGGTCACCGGAGGTCAATATTCGGGCAGAGGAGTTTCCAAAGGGAATGGGGTAACTTGAGGGGGGGGTTACAGAGATGCGAAAACGAAAAGTACGGTCCAGCAAAATATTTCGCAATAGAATACCTGGAGGCTGAGGTAGCGATGTTCCAAAAGTGTATGAGGTCTTATATTCAAGATTGGATAATTCATATTGGATTGAAGATAAAGATGGTTAGCAGGTCCTGACATTTTAGCACCATACGACGCTAATAGAATACCCCGTCTCCTTTTTAAGGGTGGCTCCCCAGCCTCAGCTAGAAGGCATTCGATTCGGCTGGTGCGATTCGCACCTGTCGAGAGGCGGATACCAGGGTGGTGTATGTTGTTGATGGGTCGCAGAGTGGAGGGAGCTGCAGAGCTTACACTTCATGGCTGTAATCCAAAATTGAGCAGATCAGTGATCTACATAACCGCAATAGAGTAGTGCGGTCGGCTCCCAATGATGTACCATTCAGCATTCAAAGAAATTTAAAGGGAAGACACATCTGATTTGTAGTCTATGGATATGACCGTGCCACTTTAAAGACTTGTCAAAAGTGAGCTGAAGAAACCTGGCAGATTCGGCGAATGCAAGCTGATTTCCTCCCAAGTAAAGGACTGGATTGGTATGCTGGAAGTGACACATCCTTAAGAAAAGCACACCAGCAGATTTAGTAGTAGACAAGTTAAAACCTGCTGACGTGCTCCACTCGTGGAGCTTGTTGAGCATCAGTTGAAGTTGCCTCTGGATCACACTGATGCTGCTTTATGAATAGAAGATGGCAAAATCATCCACAAACAACGATGCCTTCACAGGTTCTCGCAAAGTCGACGCTATACCATTTATGGCGATTGCAAACAGTGACAGTCAAAACCGATCATTAGGGATATCATTTTCAAGAGGGGGACTACGTGAAAGCCTCTCACCAACACGAACACAGAAGGATCTGTTTGAAAGGAAGTTTCTGCAGGAATAGTGAGAGTTTCCCATGTTCCAAAAGACGCAGGGCTTGCAGAATGTCGTACCTGCAAGTGGTGTCACAGGCCTTTTCTACATTCAAATAGTACGGTCACAAGATGTCTCAAGACGAACGATGTAGAGACAGTTGTTGCCTACGCAACGAGTTGGTCTAAGGTTGACCGGTTTCTTCAAGACCCGCTATGGCGTCAAAAGATTTTTATACTCCCAGATCCAGACTAATCGCTGATTCACCATGCGTTCCAGCTCTTTGCATACACACAGCTTGCGACACGGTCGATAACTTGATGTCAGTGATCGGTCTTTCCCTTTGGAAACTGGGACGATATTTCCTGAATCCGCAATGGACAGATGTGAGCAGATTTCTGTGTGTTCTTTCCAGACACGGTTATAGAGCCGGAGGAGAAATTGCATGGCCGTTTCGGGAGGATGTTGCAGCATTAATTTGTGGATTTCGTCTGAACCTGGTGCGGTACTTTTCGCAAACAGAGCTGAACGCATTTCACACATGAAGAACGGGGTATCATAATCCTCATGTACTCTGCTCGAAAAATCCAAAGTGCGGTTTTCTATTCATTCTTTAACCAAAAGAAAGTTTGGAATGTAGTTTGCCGAACTTGAAATATTTTCAAAGTGAGCGGCAAATTTCCTCCACAATGCCGACTCGAGCTGTAATCATCTGAATAATTTTTGAGAAGACCGGGCATAGAGTTTAGGGAAGAATATCCTTTAATTTGGCGCACTTTTCTCCATACTAGACGCGTGGAGAAAGACGTGGTAACGTATGGCAATTGAGTGAGGAGACGTAGGCTCTCCGTGATGAATTTTTCTTCTTAAATGGTTCTCACCTCCGCTCTGTACCTCTTGTAGTCAATTAGGTTATCCGCGGTTGGATTGTGTTTTAGACATGCCAACACTTTCTTACGAGCACAGGCCACCCTTGAGGAGCCCAATTTCTAGCACGGGACGAAGAGTTGTCCTGATTTACCGGTCGATTAGGGAATTGCAATATCCAGAGCTCATAGTACAGCACTGTTAATACTGTTAATATATTGTGACGTCGTCAGGAGATGAGGAAGAACATAAGACTCGGAGTTTACTGTACATATTTATTTACAATAGCTTATTACACTATGTACACTCCTAAGGAACGCTGCTCTCCACAGCACTCCGACTCCTGAGACGAGCCGCCTCAGTATTTGCCAAGAGAAACCCAGCTCGCTACACTAGCTCCGCCCCTGGTCTCTTGTCCCGTAGCGAAAAGCCACGCCTCGCAAGACGCTGCTCGCGATCACCTCCGCACATCGCTACGGTCAAACTCGACTGCCCAGGAAGCTTATTCCACCCGCCTCCCTTGCGAGGCATCACGTGACCGACCTCCCACGCACAAAGCGCCATTTCCGCTCGAGATTTGGGCTGGCTGCAGATGAAGCCTGGCGTCCACCTGCGAACGATTTCTGTCGTCACACATCACTAGTGCGAACGGACACCCGCCTTCTCAGACACGCCCCTAGCGGAGAGACCCTCGAGAGACCCCGGGGGTCCGTCCGGTCGGGCGCGGCACGAGAGGACAAACCCCTCCCCCTTGCACGACTTGTGCTGTCGGTACAATCTCTTGCTGTGACGCTACAATCTGCTGCCATTTCCTTTACACCGACAAACTAACCCTCTAACAGTTTGACATTCGCATGGAATTTTAGCCAGTTACCATGTTGGACACTCCACTGAGGGCTGTAACTATTACCGATTCTAATATGTTACCTCTAAGACATGAGAGGGAAGAGCTCGAGAGAGGACTGTGAGTTTTGACATCCCCGACTATTAAGAACGGAGAGAACAGTTGGTTTATTAAGCCTAACAGTTCATCAGCTGATGCACTCAGTCCTGAAGAAGAACCTCTGTAGACAACAGCGAATCGTGAACCAATGTAGCAACTCTGCCATGAGCACAGAAACCATCAATATCGAACATAACAGGGGAAAATCCGCGAAGAGACAAAGTACGAAGTGGGATGAGGTGCGCTTCTTAAAAACAGATCATTAGAGGATGTAACGGAACAACAACAGTTGTAGATCGTTCCATCGCGAGAAGAAACCATTAGTATTCCATGACAGGGGAGCAATGTTTGTAACAGAAGTCTTTTTTCTTTCGGCGTAGAGAACCTAATGCGCGAGTTTCCTCCAAAGCTGAGAGCTCCTGGGCTTTGCCAGGGGGGCTAGATTCTTGCTCAGTGCGAGTTTCCGAAGGGCACTAACCGGGGCTTTGAAGACAAGCGTTTAGTTACCGGGTCTGAAGCGGATGCCCTCAGAGGATGGAAGAGGTTTAAATAACGATATGGTCGACTGCGATGGCTGAGTTTTTTTGTCAATTTTCTTGAATTTGGTTGGGATGATCACTCTCCCACTTTACGGGTGAACTACCCACAGGGAGGTAAACTGCAGACACCTGGTAGGATACGTTCACGACTTGGGGGGGGGCACCTCGCTGCTACCTTCTGAATCTTAGCTTTCAGGGCGCTAGGAAAAGATCGAAAGAGACCAATATGGTTCCTTACCTGGAACCGACATTTGGCCAAAGGGAAGGACACCTCAGCGACATTGATCTTCTGGATCTCTGTACACGTAAGCTTGCGCGGCTCGCGTCCTCTCAACCAACGACGTGGCGTCTCCCACACTCCCTTGGCGACAGCCAAGAAGGTCTTCTGGATCTCTTTCTCTCATAAAGGTAGGGCATTTCTTGGAGTTGGACATATGGTCGACTACGCAAATTACACAATGCGAAAGTGTAGCGCCGGGTTCAGCGTCGTGCATACATTTACCGCACTTTCCACACACCGAGCTATCTGCCACGCACCGCTGTTGTGTATGAACAAACCTTTCGCACTTAAAACACAACGGTTGAGAAACGTATTGCCGTACGTGGAGGTTATACAAAAAGCATGAAATCCTTTCAGGGAGAGATAAACGATCGAATTTCAGAATACGAGTGGAAATAGGGATTTACCGCCCATGCTCTCTATTGATCCTGCAGACGTCGGTCACACCCTGGCTCCTAAAAAATGATTCTCCCTCACTTTCTGCAGCAAAATACTCACGGTTGAGGGTTAAGTGTTGGGCGAGTTATCACTTCCACCTGGAGGCCATCAATCTCTTTTAGACTTTCTCCGATTTGATCACCTGCGCGTGCTTCAAAGAGACCACAGCTTGCAGTTTCCCATAAGCTCCCTCTATAGCGCGCGCCAGGCGGACAGCACTAACCATTTTAAAAGATTTACCTTCCTCGGCGCATGTCATGAGGAAATGAGGGTTTTTTGGTATATCTTCGGCATTAGAAAAACTATTCACGTCAATAGTTCATTCCGGACATCTCTACCTTGAGGAAGAGGGAGGGGGAGAAGGTTTAGTATCCATGGAGATGGATATCACATTCATCCCCGTGGCCCCTACCCACCACGGGGCCCAACAAGGGGACACTCCTTCAGAGTGCCAGGGTTGCCACGGAGATATAGGAGGACGTCATAGCGCTGCCTCGCAGTGAATCTCCCTCTCACCCAGTAACAGACCTACTCCGAGCCGATTGATCGGGAGTGAGTTATCTCCCGACCGCTCGTCTAGAAGAGTCCCAGGCCAAAGCAAGTGTATTGAAGTCAACAAGAAATGTTCCCCTAATACATAAACAACGTATCCGTAAGTGCAAAGCAGAACGTAGCACAAGGTGTGTAGTTGGGAAACCAACAGATCTCTCAACCGCCAGGACACACATTCTCTCCGACACGGGTCGCCAAGCACGGCACATACATGGGTGGGCGTTCAACTGACGGGGGGCAGTGAAATAGAAGAGGAAGAAGAAAATAAATAAGGTGTTATAAAAGAACGAGAATGAAAGATTGGGAGAAGAAGGCTGACTGGTGAAGGAAAGGACTACTTGAGAGCATTCCCTGCATCCCCCCCCCAGGATGTGGACCGACCCACCCTCGACGGGTCTAATTGGGCGAAATCGAAGTGGCAAATGCACATTAATTTCGAACAGTACGGCTTGGCGACTATTATTGACGAAACGAGGCAGAATCCAGTAATTGCAAATGCAGCAGAGGCAATGGCCCAAGAGAAGCGCAAGATTGGAAACGTGACAATTCTCGAGCAGCGGCGCTGATTGCGAGTGGGTTCACACAGTCCGTGGCGGATTTGGTGTTAACCATAATGCCAAAGACCTATGAGACAAACTGGTTAGCGTGTATCAACGAAGCAGTAATCAGCGTTTAAGATTATTGATGACAGATTTTTTCAAGTTGTAATTCATCCAGAAATGGAAATATCTGCACATGTGGCAAAAGTTGAAAAAATATTTGTGGATATAAATTCTGAGCTACGGAAGTTATGATCACATTACATTCCACTGAAGTTACTGCACAAACAGATTTGAGTTACCGTGGGTCCACAGCACTAGGACGTTGAGGGAGTCTCTGGGTGATAACAAACGCACGACAAATAGTCTACTGGAAAAGTTGTGTACTATTAAAAAACTTCCAAACACAGGTACGGCAACAGAATCCAGTGTTTTTGTAGCTCATGCATCTGGTACAAAACGTCAATCATGCATCAAGTAAAACTGCAACAAACAAGTTAGCTGATTCTGAAAAGTCAAACGACTACAACTAGTCGTGCTATAGAATGGCACAGAGTTTCCCATACTAGTTTTCTATTTCCTTTAGTCTCGGCTAGCTATTCGGACTTGCCATGTTCTCTTGCCAGCTGCCACCTATCGCCGAACAAATTTCGTTTTTTAACATTTTCTTAATTTTTCGGTTTCTTAATAGTAGAAAGGAAACAGTGAAACCTCGTCCCGAATGGAAATTTCACTCGAAAAATTTGGAGCCGTTTTTATTGCACGGTTTTTAAGAGAAAGATTTAAGTGCTACTGTAAATGAAGAACTTCAAGCCCTTTATCACAGAAATCTTTTGTTCTTGAAAAACTATTTGAAGTAATTTAAAGCACTTTCTCACAAATACAATAGTGCTTACAAATTGTGGGAAACGTGCATATTAACGGTGTGAGAAATCTATAAAAAAATTACATTTGTGTAATTTCTGAACAAACAAATAAATACCCC
Source organism: Acheta domesticus (assembly GCA_031308135.1). Lineage (NCBI taxonomy): Eukaryota > Metazoa > Arthropoda > Insecta > Orthoptera > Gryllidae > Acheta > Acheta domesticus. The sequence continues at coordinate 167,760,310 of JAHLJT010008446.1, read as the reverse complement.
AAAATAAACTTAACGTCTTATTGAAGGGTGCAATTAGCATTATCCGTTCGAAAAATTTGAAGAAATAATTTGGAGCCATTGATGAGAAAATTGCGTACGACCGTTTCTGAAAATGCGGAATTTTGAGCTAGTTTTCACAGAAAACGGTTGAGTTTTCGAGAAACTTCACTTGACATTATTTAAAGCACATTCACTCATAAATATAATAATGTGAACAAATTGTCGCTAACGTAAATATTAACGACGTGAAAAACAACTGCACGCAATATTGCGCAAAAAATACTAAACGCTTCAAAAAATGTACATGACCTTAGAGAAAGACTTTGTAGAACAAATTGTATTTGATGGAAAAATCCTTATCCTCAATTTTGTAGTTGGAGGAACATGCCGAAAAAATTCAAACTTTTGCAATTATAGAAAATTCAGTGTTAACCGCGTAAATCGAACATATGCCACCCAAATAAGTGCATTTTACTATTTTCTTAGAAGAAATTTAAGGAAAAAATTTAGACCCGTGTTTGAGAAAATTTTCAAAATGTCCGGAGGGCTTCATGTAAAATATCCCCAATTTTTTAAGAAATTTTTTCAAAATCTCAAAGCTTCGACTAGATCCAGATGGACAGGGGTTTCATCAATTTGGAAAAAATCCTACGAGTGGTTTAGGCGCTAGTAGTGTTCACAGACGGACGGGCAGACGGACGGACAGACGGACGGACAGACGGACGGACGGACGGACAGACGGACAGACGGACGGACAGACGGACGGACAGACGGACGGACAGACGGACGGACAGACGGACGGACAGACGGACGGACAGACGGACGGACAGACGGACGGACAGACGGACGGACAGACGGACGGACAGACGGACGGACAGACGGACAGACGGACGGACAGACGGACGGACGGACGGACAGACCGACAGACAGACCTATCGTTTTTAATTGTTTTTCCGGTATCAAGGACCTTCAAACCCGGTATTCTGGCTGCACCATGTGTTAGGAGATTTTTTTAAATTTAGCAACTTTGCCGTTATCAGGGCCTGGCAATGAATTTTTTCTACCGAAAATTCGCCATTTTTGCGCGCAGCATTACGTAACTTTCCCTATACTACGTATATTACACTGTATACATGTACGCATACGGGAAAGTAAAAAGGAGAAGAGGGGTGTTTTTATTGCTGGAAGCCAGACCACATCAAGAAATATTGAAGACTAGTGGTGCTTCCAACGCACATACATTCTCGCTCCGCTTCAATAGGTCCTTATTGCTATTCCACTACTTCATAAACAAGCAAAAGTGTATTATACCCGCAAACGTTATCCGTACCGAGACCCGACATCCAAAACTCAAAGTCAACGAACCGGCACTTATACCACTACGCAACACCAACACCGCCTGAGTCGAACAAAGCCATGAAAGAATAGAACCGATCTATAAAATGGTAAATGCATGATTAAGAAACAATTGATACGATGGTACATACGATTTACAAATACAAGAAGATAAGTAAAAAATTGTTAAAAGTTAAAAAATTGAACAAATATATACAGACATTTCCAGTATATCGCAATTACTTATATTTTAGTCAAAACGTAATTGTATCGATTTTATCATTAGGAGTCGGTAATTTTCAACATGCGAAAAACATGTCTTTCAAACATGACCAGGAAAGGCAGCGGTGAACCGCTTTACGAAGTATTCGTAAGGCGAGGAAGTAATAACAACTTTTGGAACCGTTAGGCACATGCAAGTTGATCGCACGCCTTCTGGTTATATTGTATTACAATTTAGCGTTAAAATGCTCATAATTTTACTTAAATTGGTTCATACAGATATATACTAGACAACGGTTGATTTGACATGTCATACGCTTCAGAAATCGAATAACAGAGTTGAAAAATTGTTTAAAAGATGCAGTTAGGGAAAACACAGATAAGTCCTGTCTATTTATCTGCATTGATTCTATTCGTGAGTAGAAGTACTTCAAATGATTTTCAATAAAGTATCAACACACTTCAATGTTTTTTCCTTCAACATCACATTCATCAAATTAAAATCCCCCTCGGGGGATCGAACTTGGTACCTTCCTTATTGAAGATCTCAACCCGAAGGTGCTTTAAACCAGCCGCGCCACAGGACCCACATGCGGACCATCTACTTATATTTTAGTCAAAACGTAATTGTATCAGTTCTATCATTAGGAAGCCGGTAATTGTCAACATGCGAAAAACATGTCTCAAAAAACATGACCAAGAAAGGCAGCGGTGAACGGCTTTCTCCAAATAATTTATCCGCTGATCGGCATTTGAAAAATAACTACTGCGAGAAAGTATGTGCCATTCTATAGCACCACTAGTATATTTATATAATTACCGTCCCTTATTACACACGTGCAGAAATTTTAAAGAAAAAATTTGGAACGGTTTTTGAGAATTTTTTTTTGTAAATTTGAATCGCAATTTACGCAAAAACTACTGGTTTTTGCAAAAAAGGGTTCATGACCTTATTTGAAGTGATAATTTTGTACAACCGACTCTGTCTGAGGCACAAATCTCTAGCTTCAATTTTGCAGTTTTTAAACAGTTTTTTGCAATTTTCGAAAAATTGGGCCTATCAACGAAAATGATACCTACGTCATTCCCTTCAACGTTCTTTGCACCATTCAACAACAAAATATAATCAAAAAATTTGGAGCCATTTTCTTTTAACTTAGAAAATCTCAAAATGGGCTTCATGTAAAATACCCTCAAATATTCAAATATCGGTTTCAAATTCAAGAGGCCTTGAGACGAGTAAAAACGATCGGGGAATATCAATTTTGAAGAAAATCGGCCGAACGGTTTAGGCGCTAGCGTTGACCACAGACTGACAGACGGACGTTTTGCCGTCAATCGATTTTGCAGTATGAAGAAGCAACAAATCATGGATTTTGACTACAGCACGAGATAGAGGATTTTTTTTCAGTTCAAGAGTCTTTGAATAATGAATCGGAAGTGGATTCTTCTTATAAGGTCGTGAATTTTTTTGTGTAGCTTGAGCAGTGACAA
>JAHLJT010008446.1:167594682-167756259 GCA_031308135.1 Acheta domesticus | reverse complement strand
TCGGCGAGTCGCCCAAACGGGGCTAAGATCATTCAGAATCGCTGGATCCTCCGCAAGAAGATGAAGAATGACACGCTTTCGTGCTCGAATCATAGCCAAAGGGTTTACACAAAAATCGGGCATAGATTATCATGAAAAATTTAGTCCAGTGGCACGTTACGTGCAGTATTTCCTATTGCTGCTAAAGAGAAGCTGGAGTCACGTCAGTTGACGTAAGAACAGCGTTTTTGTAAGGTTAACATCAGGAAGTATACATGTGTCCGTCAGAAGGGTTCGACGATGGACGTGGTCGTGTTTGTGAATTGAAGAGAAGTCTTTATGGTCTCAAGCAAGTCTCACGCTGTTGGAATCATTGCTTCATCAGCTTCATGGAAAATCGAAGACTGAAGGCTACCTCTGCTGATCCTAGTCTGTTTATACACGAATGTATGAATAAGAAGCTGATTGTTGCTATTTACGAGGATGACGAAATGGTAATTGGAACAGATCAAGATGAAATTGTTTCTCTTCTTAAACAATTACAGCAGAATTTCAAAACTACTACAGGTCCTTTGAAGAATTTTCTGAGATTGCATATTGAGCAAAGTGCAAATGGTATCTTTGTCATTCATAAGGCCTATACTGAAAGGATGCTTAAATGTTTCGGGATGTAAGAATCAAATTCTGGAACTACACCTAGTGATCGCAGTGACAACTGGAAAATAGAATCCAGAATTGACAAAAGCATCGTGCCGTGAAGCTGTTGAATCTCACCACAGCTACTCGACCAGACACTGCAGAATCTGATTGGACAAATGTGAAGCGTAGTTTTCGATATTTGAAAGGTACGAGTAAGTACGACTTGCTATATAAAACCCGTAATGGTGACAAAGGGCTGGAAGCATTTAGTCGCGTTGACTTTGCTGGTAACGTCAGGACTCGTTTGACAAGTAGTGTTGTGACAATGTTCAATGGAAGTGCTGTGACCTGGACTAGTTAACTAGGAAGATCACTGTCCTTCTCGACAATCGATGCAGAGTTCATTGCTGCCAGCAAAGAGTAGGTATGGTAGAAACGTCTTCTTGAGGCAGCTTGGAATACAAAGGAAAGAGTAACATTACGTATCGACAACGTGAACACTGTGCAACTCTCCAAAATTCTTGAGTTTCATAAAAGCTTAAAGCATATTGAAGAATACATTTCGTACGAGAATGCTATCTTGACGGTCGAATTTCCTCGGAGTGCATTGGAGGAAAAAACCATTAGAAATATATCTTGAAGCCATTCGGTTGTCAGCAATTCGAACAGCTAGTATGAATGAAAATGTGTCCTCGTTCATGAGATGCACTGGCTGTGCTTTGTTTATTTTGTCTTTGTACAGTTTAATATTTCGGAGGAAGTACTGAAGTACATTACGCATGTGCCGACATCTACCGGAAGAGTTTGGAAGTTCAATTACAAGCTATTTCTGGATCCCTATGGTAGGACCTACTCAGTGAACGTGTGTTGTTTCTCGTTTGGAGCTGTTAGCAAAATTGAATTCACACGGTTTTCATAATAAATGTATCATCAACTCAGTTGTGTCGTTTTTTACAGATAGCCTAATCAGTGGAAAGAGTATTTCCAATTGTGATCTCCCTTTGGATTGATGAAAAAACTACCAAGACTTTACTATCAAGACTAATCAAGCAATTGTAATTGTAATTGAAAGAATAATTTTTAAGATCTGAGCTGTAATTCTACAACCTGTTATTAAGTAGTTCAAAACTCTTGCAAGATATCAAATCTTCTGATAACTACAAAGTTCATCGTGATATTCCTGATTCAGAAGTCACAAGTTTATGTTCAGCAGGTTGTTCATAAGTTGGTTATTAACATTCTTTTTATGTATAAAAAGTACTTTGTCTTTGTCTTAGTGAAGCAGTGGTCACATAGAAAGCATATTTTCTTCGTAAGCTCAGGCCCTGTTTTGTCCCGATTTTTTCTTCCATGTTTCTGAAAAGTCCTGTTTCGTGTCCTAAAAAATCTGGTCACTTCTAGAATAAAGAGGTGGAAGGGGAAGAAACAGATCAAACAAGAAGTACACGTCATGGTAATATACTGCAACTACCCTCGGGTCTTCGGTTGGGCGCCTCAGACGGGTAGCCGGCCCGCTCAGTCGACAGATTACCTGAAACGGCGAAGATGGAGGAAGCCGGTGGCCTAGGTTGAATGAGAAGTCAAACATGTGAATTTAGAACAAGTTGAATTTATTCATTAAAAAAAAAGAAAACGCTAATGGTCTGGTGATGATAACTCTGGCGAGCATGCCCCCAAAATCGAAATAAAAACAAAAAAATGAAATGTCATTGCACATAAAGAGAACAAAAAAATTACAAAGTGATTACAATCAGATGAAACTCTTCTTCGCGCGCGAATTCCCGCTTGACGGCCATGCGCGGCCGGGAACTCCTCTTCGTCGCCCGGTCGAGAGGAAGTCAACACTGATTGTCTGATGTACTGTTCACGCCTCTCGATCGCGGGTACGACATAAGACACTCAAACAGAAAATACCTCTGTTAGGTGGCCTGCGCCACCCACTGAAGTTGAACGACCTCAGGTCAGCTGGCTGCGAGGTTCGTGGCGAGCGAGGGGCGCCGCTCGGAAAATGTAGGTCAGATCAGGTACTTGCGAGGGTAGCGGCCAAGGCGGCCGGAACACAAAAGCGCCGTCTGCTCGCTGCGGTGAATGGGTCAGCACAAGTTCATTCACTGACACGGTCGGTTCATTCCCGGTCGATCTCACAATACTTTGATACTAATGAGCCCGTGAATTATCGCACAAATTCACTAAGGAAAAGAGAGTCTCGAGTTCGCACGTAAATCGGACGTAATATAATACGAATTGCTGTCAAATGTTCATAATACTGTTCTGCGGCCTGCGTTCGTCACAGAAGTCTTGTACCCAAACTCTACAAGAAACTTAATAATTTTTCTAAGTCCATCGAACCGAACGCCACAACAGAATATAACAGGTTCCCCCCTGCGGCCGCCACTTGCGTCCGATTCTGAACACAGCTCCCCAGCTTCTCTTTTGTGCCTCGTCGCTCCAAGTTTTAGGAAACCTCGTTCCCCCTACCAAAATTATCCCTGTGACTCTGGAATATTCTAGAACAAACCCGAATTCTGGTTGCTATTGGCGAAAGGGTACTGCGCATTAGATATTTTCTGCCCAATCAGAGGATGTTTTCGAGGCCGAGAAAAGAGTGAGAGAGGGGCTGGTTATCGCTCCCTCTCGCTTTAATTTTGTGTCGAAAAGGGGCAGTTATTAACGACCGGGGGGGGTGAGGGGCTAGGAATCTCTAGGGAGGTTGACGGAAGAGTTCCAGGCGTCGTGGAAAAATACTGAATGGGTCGTGTGCAGAGCGGCTACCCAGAGTTGGGGCACACGTGTCCGCGACGAATTATGGAGCGAAGGGTGGCCGACACCGTGGCGCCTCGCCTGGCCCTCGGGTCGCCCCCGTGGCGCCTCGCATCTCTCGCGTCGCCGCCTGCGTGGAGTTATTTTGCGCAGAATAAACTTGAATCTATTCGGTATCACTACATTGGCCTCCCTTCCCGCAGTAGAGATATGCATCGTGTTTTAAAATTCGTAAGGCGTGGTGAGAAGTTTTGAAACCTGAGATGCTTATCTCGTCAAAAAAATTTAAAAAAATGGTACCGAATTCTAACGACTAATTTCTGTGATAACAATTACATAAAAGGTCTTATTCAAATAATTACCCTTAAATTAAACTCATTAACCCTAATAATGGTGGAGTAATAAAATAAACTAATAAACTACAAGAAAATCTGAATTCCCTAATCTACGGTTACAAATATTATTTCTTAAACAGTGAAGGCACGGCTATCACGAACTACTCGGTAAGCTGTACGGTTCTGGCGAGTTTATTTTAGAGATTAATAAAGTTTGGAATTAAGTTTTTCATTCTTTAAAGGGTCGCAGATTAAAAAATTGAATTTGCCTGCTGGGAGACCGTTTGCATCTTTAAGTTGGCACACGTTAGGGTGCGGAATGGCTTCAATCGGATTTAGATAGGCGGTCACTGATCTCTCGATGATGCCCTCGTCAATCATTTTTTCTGACGGTCTCATCAACTTCCCCCTTAAAGCTTGTGGAATAGGATAGTTTTTCATCTTAAACGGCGAGTCATCGGTAACCCTAATTCGAAACACAAAAGTCTTTAATTGGATGAACGGGGCGACCGAAGACATGTAAATAATCAAGTAGCACTGTCTGCAACTGGGAGCGTTCATCATAGTTCAAAAAATCACATTTTTGCACATTTTGGCAAATAATCCCCTTCGTCGTTTCCCCCCCTTCCCAAGTTTGCACTAGAAATGCTAAGATCAATCCTATCTTCCCCGTCATCTTGAATAATAATTTCTTTACCGGCACCGAAACTCATAACATTTCTGGAAAAATCTATTATTCCACCGTTTTCTCTTAAAAAATCAACCCCCAAATAACATCATGATTAAGATCTTCAATTACTAGACAGGGCACATCAAACAACATATCTCCTATATTAATTGAAATCAGGACCTGCATTGAAATTGGCTTGCTTCGTTTTCTCCCAACCCCTATGACATAGCATCTGACGGTAGTAATGTCGGTACTGGAATCCGCTCGCTTATAAGTCGCGCATAAAATTTCTTTGACACAGCACTAATTTCACTACCAGTATCAATAAGAGCTTGGACACATAAATTTCCCATAAAGGATTCAATAATAGGGCATTTTCTGGCACGTTCTTTAATAGTCACATCCTCGTCTTCGTTAAAATCAAAAAAGGCATAATTCACTGATATGATCGCATGAAATGGTATCTCTAAGAAACTCGTCCGTCACCCAGATACCGAGACAGCTGGGACGTTTCTAATTTGTTGAAGCCGGCCGGGATGAATTTTGCCGTCCATCTCTCTCATCGCGATGTCCACGGTTCTCACGGGATTCGGGCGGCGCTCGCCGATCATCTGCCTCGTTCCCCTCCGGCCCCTATTATCTCTATGCCACTGCGGCCCTGCCTTGGTAGTTTCCGTCGGGCCTGCGATTTCTGTCGCGGTTCTCATTGTGATAGTTGTCCCGCGTTCTATCAAATTGTGCCAACCAGTTCTTGGAAACGTTCCTAAATCTCTACACTCCACGCTGTTGACAATACTTCTGTACATACGTTGGGAAATGAGCTGTCAGTAACCAGATGATTTTTCGGTCGTTTGCCTGCGGGTCACACAGCTTGATGGCGGAGATTTTCTCCATGGCGTAAGTCTAAATAGGACTGCCCGTGGCGGTTTTCCCATCGCGATCTCTAAAATCTTCCGCTCGAACTCATATCTCGTTGTTCGCCCCAGTATCGATTCAGAAACTTCTCCCGAAACTCTTCATAATTTTGAGGGAAAGGGTTAAAGCGGAAATCCAATAGATGCATTGCCTTTCAACAATTCTTGCATAAATCTTAGCCTTCAAGTGTGAAGGTACCGCCTTCGTGAGATTCATGTAATTTTCCGCCCGGTCAAGGAAAACTTTGGGATTTTCATCGGGTTTTTCCGGAAAAATACAGGTTTTTGCGTGGAGCCCACGAGAAGCGAAGGCCTGGAGCCACCAAATTCGGATTTGGGTAATTCTCGCGTTCCTTTTCAATTTCCTCCTTTACCAATTCTAGGACAGTACGATCAATTTCCCTTTTTTAATTGGCTTCTCTCTCCCTGATGTTTTCCTCACTAATATTGCCTACTTGCGCGAACTTTTCGTGGATATGCGACACTTCTGAATGGAGTTTCTGTCCGATTTTATTAATTTTTCGCCCATTCCTGCTTAACTTCAATTGATCTTTTCAGTAACCGACTCACAGCACGCTTCTACTTTGTCGGTCGCATGCCTGTAATTTGGTCTGAATTTCGATTTTAAAAATTTTGAAATTTTCGGTAGTTTCCGCTTGTGCCCTCTTCCCAACTCCTGACTGAGTTTTTCTACGTTCCCCTCTATTTCCCCGCATCTGCCTTCGACCTGATTCTTTAAAATCCCTATTTCATGGTTAAGTTTTTGCTCGAGACTTTCTAATTTATTTGCTTGGGCTTCCAAATGACTTTCGATTCGGTTAAATCTGTCCTCACACTTGCTCTCATGTGCTGGAACCGTTCATCTAACATTTCCTGTAATTTGGCAGCGTTATTTGAGATTTCTCCTCTAATTTCGCGGCATTATTTGAGATTTTCTCCTCTAATTTCGCGGCATTATTTGAGATTTTTCTCCTCTATTTCGCGGCATTATTTGCAATTTCTCCTCTAATTTTGCGACATTGCTATCTGACTGGTCTTTAATTTCTTTCAATTTAGCGGCGTTGTCTGAAAATTTCTCCTCAAATTTGGCAACAGTGTTATCTGAAATTTCTCTCATAACGCGCAAGATCTCACTTAAGGTGGGACCTTGCGTCGACGGCTCCTCAAAACTGTCTTCACCCGTCACGTCAATACCTGATTCGTCCTGCATTTTTACAATGTTACGCGGTTTCACTTTTTTTAGTACGCGCACACGGTATTCACACAACACAACACAACACAAGACAATGACACTTACAAGGAAAACACAGTACAAAATGACATCCTCAACAGACCATAAGTTATTAACTTCTCTACACCGTGCTTCCATCCATCATCTTAATAATTTAAACAATTTAATAATTTAGGCAGAGAAATCTCAGGGCGCTTATCTGGGATATTAAAAAATGAAAATTACGATTATTTCGCGTTAATCGAGCCCCACGGTGGGAAAGCCAATTGCAACTACCCTCGGGTTTCGGTTGGGCGCCTCAGACGGGTAGCCGGCCCGCTCAGTCGACAGATTACCTGAAACGGCGAAGATGGAGGAAGCCGGTGGCCTAGGTTGAATGAGAAGTCAAACATGTGAATTTAGAACAAGTTGAATTTATTCATTAAAAAAAAAGAAAACGCTAATGGTCTGGTGATGATAACTCTGGCGAGCATGCCCCCAAAATCGAAATAAAACAAAAAAATGAAATGTCATGCACATAAGAGAACAAAAAATTACAAAGTGATTACAATCAGATGAAACTCTTCTTCGCGCGCGAATTCCCGCTTGACGGCCATGCGCGGCCGGGAACTCCTCTTCGTCGCCCGGTCGAGAGGAAGTCAACACTGATTGTCTGATGTACTGTTCACTGCCTCTCGATCGCGGGTACGACATAAGACACTCAAACAGAAAATACCTCTGTTAGGTGGCCTGCGCCACCCACTGAAGTTGAACGACCTCAGGTCAGCTGGCTGCGAGGTTCGTGGCGAGCGAGGGGCGCCGCTCGGAAAATGTAGGTCAGATCAGGTACTTGCGAGGGTAGCGGCCAAGGCGGCCGGAACACAAAAGCGCCGTCTGCTCGCTGCGGTGAATGGGTCAGCACAGTTCATTCACTGACACGGTCGGTTCATTCCCGGTCGATCTCACAATACTTTGATACTAATGAGCCCGTGAATTATCGCACAAATTCACTAAGGAAAAGAGAGTCTCGAGTTCGCACGTAAATCGGACGTAATATAATACGAATTGCTGTCAAATGTTCATAATACTGTTCTGCGGCCTGCGTTCGTCACAGAAGTCTTGTACCCAAACTCTACAAGAAACTTAATAATTTTTCTAAGTCCATCGAACCGAACGCCACAACAGAATATAACAGGTTCCCCCCTGCGGGCCGCCACTTGCGTCCGATTCTGAACACAGCTCCCCAGCTTCTCTTTTGTGCCTCGTCGCTCCAAGTTTTTAGGAAACCTCGTTCCCCCTACCAAAATTATCCCTGTGACTCTGGAATATTCTAGAACAAACCCGAATTCTGGTTGCTATTGGCGAAAGGGTACTGCGCATTAGATATTTTCTGCCCAATCAGAGGATGTTTTCGAGGCCGAGAAAAGAGTGAGAGAGGGGCTGGTTATCGCTCCCTCTCGCTTTAATTTTGTGTCGAAAAGGGGCAGTTATTAACGACCGGGGGGGTGTTGAGGGGCTAGGAATCTCTAGGGAGGTTGACGGAAGAGTTCCAGGCGTCGTTGGAAAAATACTGAAGGGGTCGTGTGCAGAGCGGCTACCCAGAGTTGGGGCACACGTGTCCGCGACGAATTATGGAGCGAAGGGTGCCGACACCGTGGCGCCTCGCCTGGCCCTCGGGTCGCCCCCGTGGCGCCTCGCATCTCTCGCGTCGCCGCCTGCGTGGAGTTATTTTGCGGCAGAATAAACTTGAATCTATTCGGTATCACTACAATACTTACTACATATTTTGAAGTTAAACTTAATTTATTCAATAATTTCATCTGTGATTTCTGTGTAATTTTTAATTTTTAAAACATTCATTCTAAACAATATAATCAAAGTTCGTTTTCATATTCAGAACAGATTTTGTTTAGGGAAAAAATCTCTAACTTCAATTTTGTAATTTTGAATGTTAACTATTGTGTGCAATTTTCGAAAATACAGACTTAACCGGAAATGAGACTACGGTCATCTTTTTCCGTTTTACGAGGATAAAATTTTAAGAAAAATTTGGAACATTTTTGGAAAACAGTTTAAAAATTGTCCACATTTCTTGCAGAATTACGAGAAAATTACTCGTTTTCAAAAGATTACACATGACCTAATTTCAAGATGTAAAATACGAGATTTTTAAGGAAAAATCTATCATTAGTATTATAATTGTAGGAAGACGTCGAAATGAAATTGAACTTTGAAATTTTCGAAAAATCAGGGATTTCAACGAAAATGAGACCTGCGTCATTATTTTAAGTGTTTTTACACTATCCAAGAACAAGGTTTATAAAAAATTGTAGCAATTTTTGAAGAAAATTTGAAAATGTTGAAGCTTCATGCAAAGTACACCAAAAATCAAAATATCCGCTTCAAACTCAGAGAGCCTTAAGTTCCGTTTAATCTATCAGGGAATATCCATTTCTGGGAAAATCGGCTGAATGATTGCTACATTGATTTATCATTTTATTCACATTTGGCGCCTTACCTCTCATGAAAAGTTATACGCTCTTCGTGACACAAATCCAGGCCAAGCTCGTGCTTTTCAAGTATTGAGTGGAGAAGATAGAGTTATATTCTCTAATTAAACTAGAATACTTCTCAGCGTCGTTAGTTGAGCGCAGCACTGTCTGGACAAGCCAGTGCTGCACTCCGTAATTCAAACTCGAGCCAAAAGCATTACTTGTTCGTTGTATTGTTTCCTCATGGAGCAGAGAGTATTTTTCGGGTGGTCAAGAGCTGTTCATCGTCATTCAAATATCAGTGCAATGACAATATTCGCCGGCCACGTGCGCTACTCATGTGACGACATTAAACGCCAATTGTTACATTCCAGGAATCAGAATTGCTGGTCACTGTAGGATACGCCAGGCAACATTTCTTTCATCTTTACTGCACTGCCAGAAACGCTACTAAAAATTTTGAATCCTTAACAACGGTTTAGACGATAGAGATGAATAAAGGCAGGACTGATAGACGAATGGACGGACACTCACTCAAGTTTAGCCGTTAATCGATTTTTCGGCATCAAGGACCCACAAACATGGATTCTGACTACACAACGTGTTAGAAGAAGAAATTTGTTAATGAACAAGATTTATCCACTTTATTACCGGGGTCGGGAATAAGAGCTTTTCTGTCGAACATTTGCCGTTTTCTGACACATGATTACTATACTTTTTCTTCTTACGAAGAAAAGACGAGAAATTAAAAATTATGTATTTTAATAAAGTCATAATTTTTTGAAGAAACGAGTAGTTTTCAAGTAATTGTTACCGAATTAAAGGCAATTGAGAAGAAATGTCAGGAACGGCTCCACATCTAATTCCTCGTACAAAGCAAAGAACGCATCAAAATAGAGGTCTCATTTTCGTTAAGCTTTGATTTTCCGAAAACTGCCAAAATTACAAATAATGCGAGAAAGTATGTGCCTTTGACAATGCCAGTTTTTTTAATGTAAAGAGTAATACTCACCTGAGAGATATCCAAATAAGAAAAATATTAAGGTATGTAAAAAAGTCAAATTGAAAAAATGGACATTAGCCCTTAAAAAACAAGACACGTTTTTTGAGTCTGTATATATATATATACTTATTAGGAATACGTAAAAGTGCGTCTCCTGTTTCTAGCACACAACATTACTTTCTGGCATTTCCGACTTATTTCGTAGTGAACAACAAAAACTAGCAGAAACAACTAACGTAAGTTCAGGTAACTAAGCAGAGTGCGGTTTGCATGCGTGCACCTCATTAACACATTATTTTAATATCAAAATACGAAAATTTTCGATGTTATTTTAATGATAATTTAAAAACGAATATATCAATATTATATATTGAAGGGACAAATTACATTTACTTTTACATTATTTAATATCATTTCAATATTGAATTAATATTTTAAAATATATTGTAGCGGTACGCTATTTTTAATATTTTTTAAATTTCACAAATAACTGTCGATGCGAGGCGTCCACCTCCCGCCGCCGCCAGCCGGGTCGGCGCGTCCCCTCCGCTAATGGAAGGGATGACAGCACGCGCCCCTCTAAAGTTTATGGCCATCGTCCGCGAGTCGACCCTCATCCCGTCACGCACCCGGGCGCCGAAGAAGAGATTAGAGACGTGTGCCGATCCCGCCGTTCCGGGTATCATGCGCACTGAGTACCCAGGCCGTCCTTCGCAGCTTTCTCCGGGGGGTCCCAACGGACATTCCGCGTACCCTTTACTGACCTACTTCCGAAGTCAGACGGAGAGCGTTTTCCAGACAGAGATAGGGCTACGGAAAATTCCTAGAATCACCGGACCTGATTGGCCGAGGACAAAATTACGGCGTAGTAGCACTTAGCCAATCAGGGGCAAAATTCCGTGGGGTGGGAGCGATTTTGGGGCACTTTTGAATTTTCGGGGTGGCGGAACGAGGACACCTCCACGCTAGCGGCGTAGGGGAGAAGATCACTTCTTCTTGTTCGATTGAGCTGGGGGGGGCGAGCGCCGCGGAGCGAGTAACAGCTCCGGCGCCGCGTTCGAACACTACGTTTACTCGACTTGTCTTGGGTGGCGAGCGCCGCGGAGTAAGTGATAGCTCCGGCGCCGCGTTCGAGGGAGAATTATTATTTTGGGACTTAGTTCGTGGACTCTGAGCTCTGCCGTGGGCAGTGACCGGTGACTAGTTTTCTCCGAGATTCGTGATCGTGAAAACTCCAGAGAACTTTCCGTAAGAACTGCTGATTTGTGTGAACGGAATTCGCGATCATTCACGATCCGGGCCAGCTGACCGTCGCCGTCGCCGCCGCCGCCGTCACCGCCGCAGCCGCTGTCGCCGCCGCCGCTCCTTTGGTAGCTATTGTGGAAGGACGTTTCTCGGCCTGGCAGGGCCATCTCAGCCGCCGACCCAGACGGAGAGAAGCCGACGCGCCGCGACCCCCGCCGCCGCCGCCGAGGGCCGCCTACACGCCGCCCCATTCAGGCATAAACTTCGGTCAACGACCGCCAAAGAACTATTGTGCATTGCTGTGCCGCGCTTAGGCACTTGTTTCCTCATTATTGTCAGCCAGAAGGCGAATGGCCTAGAGTTTGTTGGGGCCTGTAAAGGAATTTGATTGTAATTCTCGTTCTTTACTTTTTTTTTAGATTTAAGTTTTATCTCATTTTTTCTTTCGTTTCTAACTGAGCTCATCAGGTAGGGCCTTTCTTAACTCTTTGAATCACTGTAACTTCCCCGGCCTATTATTAGGCGGGAATAAACCTTTTTATTTGCTTTACCAACCACTGAATTGTTTCTGTAGTTAGCAAACGCCTTACGACTCCTTCCATCCGAGTTAGATTCTAAGCAGGTGACAAAGTTGGCCGACTGAGCTAGGCCCGGGCCGCCCTCGTTGACTCGGCGCACACCCACCGCCGCCGGAGCTCGACGCTGTGGTTGACAATCGACGCCACCGTGTGGCTCGATAACGAACCTTGGGTGTGACAATTGGCGCCCAACGTGGGGCTCGATAGTACCACAGATACCCAGTAAAACGCCCTAGAATCAATTCATGTCTCAGTGCCATTTTGATAATAGTCGCAGAACCTAATTTTCTATTACTGTTGTTTTTTTAAATGGATGGAAGGACGCTGCTACGAAAAGAACAATTTGTGGTCTGGTAATGATATTATTTATTATTGTATTTTGTGTATAAGTGTTATTGTTTTGTGCTTTGTGTGTTGTGAATACCGTGTGCGCGTTTCACGCAAAACAGCCAAAATGCTGGACGAATCAGGCGTCGATGTGGCGGGAGAGAGCAGTTCGTGGAACAGCCTGCGCCCGAGATCACCCTAAGTGAACTTATGCGAGTTCTCACGAAGCAAATTTCAGAGAGTAGCGAAAGACATGCGAGTCAGATTGCAGAAAGTAGTAAGAATTTAAAACTAGAATTGATGAACCAAATCTCAGAAAGTAATAAAAGACATGAGGAGAGATTTGACCGGCTAGACAGTTATTTGGTTGACCAGGCCGCGAAACTAGAAAATTTGGAGGCGAAATTTGATCACAAAATAGGAAATTTGCAGAATCAGTTAGAGGGTAGATGTGGGAAAATTGAAACTAGCGTGGAGAACTTAGGCCAGGAGTTAGAAAGTTCTAGGGCCGAGGCAAGGGAAAATATTATCAAAATCGAATCAGAAATTAGTCAGAAACTTCAGGCATGTGACAGGAAAGTGGAAGCTTATTGCGAATCAATTACTGAGAATATTGCCGAGGTTAAAACAGAAATGAACGGCAAATTCACGAAAATTGAAACCAAACTCAGCACGGAAGTGAGTGAAATCCATGACAAATTCGAGAAATTAGGAGTTTATTGAAGGGGAGAATATCAGGACAGGGAGAAAAGTTAAAGAAAGAAATCGACAAGAACTTAATAAAATTAGTAAGGGAGGAAATCGAGAAAGAGAAAGAGAACGGTCCTATTGCGAATTCATCGGGAGGATCAGGGCTTAGATTCTCGTGGGCCCCTCCACAAAATTTATGTTTTTGGGGAAAAGCAGATGAAAATCCAAAGGTTTTTCTCGACCGTGCCGAGAATTACATGGATTTGACGAAGGCAGTACCGTCCAAATTAAAACCTAAATTCATGCAGGAACTTCTACGCGGAAATGCAGCCCACTGGCTCACTGCGCTTGCACCATTCCCACAAACGTACGAAGAGTTTCGTACCAAGTTCCTTGCGCGTTACTGGAACGAACAAACGCGTTACGAATTCGAGAGAAAGATTCTAGAGACCAGGTGGGACAAAAGACGCGACCAATCTTACCTTGACTACGCCATGGAGAAAATCTCCGCTATTAAATTGTGTGACCCCATGATAGAGGATAAAAAGGTCATTTGGCTTTTGACCGCGCATTACCCTACCTATGTGCAAAATTTAATTAATAGTGTAGGATGTGAGGACCTCGATCGATTCCAGGAGCTGCTCGCTCAATTTGATAGGACTCGGGTAATTTCTTATGAGGATAATTGGGAGCGAAACCAAGGGAACGGCCAGAACCGACCGTCATGGCGTCGCGATGACCGGAATCGGGGGAACGCTGCAAATGAGCGACGCCCACCACCGGATTCTAATGAGAATCGAGGCGGGAACGCTGGGGACAGAAACGGTCAGCATGATTCCACTAGACAGAGCCCGTTAAATTAGAACCGTTTCGAGCCAGTAAGGTACCGGGGTCCCGAACGAGTTGTGTCAGAGGTACCAATTTCCAAGGTAGTGCCAGTGAACTACGCATTTCATGACTTAAAGAGTAGAAGTCACTGACAACCTCTGCACACGATTCGGAGTACCTTGGGCTCGCGGTACAGTTCATGTTCTTCTTTGTTAAATTTTGTAGGGTTAATTAGAATTAAGATCTAGTAGTAGTTGCAATTTTCTTAGTTACTGTAGAATGATTTTAATGTTAGGCATCGCCATGTTATTTTTTTGAAATTTCATCACGACGAGAAAAAAAATTCTCATTTCCAAATCTCAATTTTTCAAAGCCCCAATTTTTTTTCTCTATTCGGAGGGGAGGGCCAATGTAGCGGCTACGCTATTTTTAATATTTTTTAAATTTCACAAATAACTGTCGATGCGAGGCGTCCACCTCACGCCGCCGCCAGCCGGGTCGGCGCGCCCCCTCCGCTAATGGAAGGGATGACAGCACGCGCCCCTCTAAAGTTTATGGCCATCGTCCGCGAGTCGACCCTCATCCCGTCACGCACCCGGGCGCCCGAAGAAGAGATTAGAGACGTGTGCCGATCCCGCCGTTCCGGGTATCATGCGCACTGAGTACCCAGGCCGTCCTTCGCAGCTTTCTCCGGGGGTCCCAACGGACATTCCGCGTACCCTTTACTGACCTACTTCCGAAGTCAGACGGAGAGCGTTTTCCAGACAGAGATAGGGCTACGGAAAATTCCTAGAATCACCGGACCTGATTGGCCGAGGACAAAATTACGGCGTAGTAGCACTTAGCCAATCAGGGGCAAAATTCCGTGGGGTGGGAGCGATTTTGGGGCACTTTTGAATTTTCGGGGTGGCGGAACGAGGACACCTCCACGCTAGCGGCGTAGGGGAGAAGATCACTTCTTCTTGTTCGATTGAGCTGGGGGGGGCGAGCGCCGCGGAGCGAGTAACAGCTCCGGCGCCGCGTTCGAAACACTACGTTTACTCGACTTGTCTTGGGTGGCGAGCGCCGCGGAGTAAGTGATAGCTCCGGCGCCGCGTTCGAGGGAGAATTATTATTTTGGGACTTAGTTCGTGGACTCTGAGCTCTGCCGTGGGCAGTGACCGGTGACTAGTTTTCTCCGAGATTCGTGATCGTGAAAACTCCAGAGAACTTTCCGTAAGAACTGCTGATTTGTTGTGAACGGAATTCGCGATCATTCACGATCCGGGCCAGCTGACCGTCGCCGTCGCCGCCGCCGCCGTCACCGCCGCAGCCGCTGTCGCCGCCGCCGCTCCTTTGGTAGCTATTGTGGAAGGACGTTTCTCGGCCTGGCAGGGCCATCTCAGCCGCCGACCCAGACGGAGAGAAGCCGACGCCGCCGCGACCCCCGCCCGCCGCCGCCGAGGGCCGCCTACACGCCGCCCCATTCAGGCATAAACTTCGGTCAACGACCGCCAAAGAACTATTGTGCATTGCTGTGCCGCGCTTAGGCACTTGTTCCTCATTATTGTCAGCCAGAAGGCGAATGGCCTAGAGTTTGTTGGGGCCTGTAAAGGAATTTGATTGTAATTCTCGTTCTTTACTTTTTTTTTTAGATTTAAGTTTTATCTCATTTTTTCTTTCGTTTCTAACTGAGCTCATCAGGTAGGGCCTTTCTTAACTCTTTGAATCACTGTAACTTCCCCGGCCTATTATTAGGCGGGAATAAACCTTTTTATTTGCTTTACCAACCACTGAATTGTTTCTGTAGTTAGCAAACGCCTTACGACTCCTTCCATCCGAGTTAGATTCTAAGCAGGTGACAAAGTTGGCCGACTGAGCTAGGCCCGGGCCGCCCCTCGTTGACTTCGGCGCACACCCACGCCGCCGGAGCTCGACGCTGTGGTTGACAATCGACGCCACCGTGTGGCTCGATAACGAACCTTGGGTGTGACAATATTAATATTAAAATCGTACTGTAATGAATGATGCCTATTACAGTATAATTTATGGGCCGAGAATTAATATAGAAACCGACGTACTTAGTCTATCACACGGTCTCAGACTCACTGCCCTTACATCCATTCATTTCTGCAAACTGTACAAATCTAACATTATGATATATCTCCCCCACAAGTTATTTAGACAGTTTTTACTCATCATTTTCACTTTCTTCAACTGAACAACTTGGTGTAACACTTACTTTATTTTGACATGGTTTAATACGTTAGCTTTGAAAGGTGTTTAATGAAAATAGATAACGAGAAGATTCCAATAGTTTGTACTTTAGTCGACACGTGAGGTTGCTCTTCAGCCACGTGTTCGTGACCACTCACGTCCGTTCGTTCCTGGTTGTCTGCAATGGCGTTTTGGTACTAAGGTAGGTCATGTCAACTGTCTTGTTTACATTCTCTCTGGGAGAATCCGGGCCCTGAGGAACTCGTAGTGGCAGACATTGTCTTAACGAAAGCTGATATAGTGCGATCAATCAATTAGGGAACCGTTGTAGTTTCACACATGAATCAGGAGCTTTTGGCAGTGCCCATCCACCTTGATTCTCTTTCTTTTTCTGCTATTGACCCTGTCCGTTCCGACACCGCCATCCGGCTAGGACGGGCCAAGATTGTAGAGAGACCCCGGCAATCATCACGCCCACAGACATTCACTACTGACATGTCCGTGTGGCGCTTTTTGAATTGGCACGCACGCGGCTGAGCAGCGCGCTGATCTTGGCGCAAGCAGCCACCAGAACGACTGGCGTGCGGCGAGTGTAGGGCACGACATCGCCGCCCCTATTTAAGAAGGCTGCAAGCCCCAGGCAGAGCAGTGTAAACCAGCAGTCGAGTCTCGAGACTAGCCCTGCAGCTAAATGACAGTCCGAGAGTCGGACGAGTACGAGTGCCGAATCGAGAGTAGCAGCAAGCGCCGTGTGGTGTGACGTGGCCGGGGTCGTGTAGGAGGATCACGGGTGCACGTTAAAGGGGCGTTTATTTCTCGCCACGAGCCGTGGCGACGACATCCGGGAGAAGACGCAGCGTGCAGCAGTAACTTGCAGTAAGCACTGATGTTATGGTTCTTGTTCAACGACGCACCATTGCGGGCGCAATCCCGGATCGTGTCGGGCGAGGCCGACATGGCTGGAGCGGTGGCCTCTGGAAAGGTTGCCCGGCAGATAACGCAGCACTGTACGGCGGGTGGCGCGGTGTTGATAACACAGTGTAACAAATTTCAACTTTTTGTCTAGTCGTGAGATGAAAGAATGTGTTCTTTACTAAATCACATAGGCTGACTGTGAAAATGAAAGAGTTCCATCACGTAACGATTTTTCTGGAAAAGGTACGCCACATACACCACTTTCGAGGAACTTGGAAACGATTCAGTAGCAATACAGAATGAATCTGTAGTTGATTAGTATACAGATCCTGTAACAAAAAATTGTTTGTATTACAAGACAAAATGAAAAAGTACGAGAAAGCTGAATTAAGCTTGAAATGTACTTACAAGTTAGAAAATTTTCATGGAAACTTTCCGTTTGTGGGTGGATGGTGAAAATTCTTCTAGGATTGTCCAGCAGTAATCCACCAATACGTTTGGTGACCATCTTCCCTTATGTTTTTCCCTGGCAGCGATATATTGATGAAATCGCTCACCATCCACACTCACATCTCCAAGATTAGGTGGGAAGAAATCCAAATGAGAATGAAGGAAATTTAATTTCAAAACATGTTGCACCCCAAAGCCTTGAAACAGTACAGCATGTGTTCCGTCAGCTACTTATAATTCTCAGACATGTTTCCCAAGAAATTGTTGCATACATATTTCAATGCAAGTAGAGCCACCATCTCAATATCTCAGAAACTGCTTAAAAGTAATATCTTTCAAGTCACGGATCTGAGGCCCAATGAAAATTCCTTCTGTAATATTTGCAGTACCAATCGCAGGAAATTAAGGTGGTAAAAATTGAAAACCCTCGCCGTCTATGACACCTGCTTTCACAAATTTCTTCATAAAGCCCAATTACAGATGCAGTGGTGGTAACATCAGACTGTCTTTGTCAACAAGGGCTCATGAGAAACATTTTTTTCACCACGATAAAAAATGTCTCTAAAAGGCTACTCACTGACTACATTCCCTGCCCTATTATTCCAGTGTCACAAGAAACAGCAATGTTTTGTGTAACCAGTCGACATTCCTAGAAAAAATCCCAGAATCTTTAATCACTACAGATTTTCCATTTGTGACTCGAATAGCCAGTATACATCAGGAGTAGCCTCTCGTAGGTTTCCTTTAACTGGACGGATTTGGTCACTGGTATCATATGTTTCTCGTTTCCGTTCGTAAGAGAACAGCTTTGCGACTACTCTTTGAGGAATCAATAAATAGATGCCATTCTTCCGGATTGTGAATCACCCCAAATTGTATCAGCAGCCCATTTATATCATTACAACATACCAAATTCTCTGTCATTGAGAAAAAATGGAATGATCAAGCTGTCGTTTACGGAACGTAATACTGGTTTGTTCCAACAGGTTCTTTTCTTAAAGACGAGACCCAAGTAATATCTGGAGTATTTGGAGAAAAATTATTCAGTGTTGCATATGCAACTTACCCGCTGTTTAAAAGCATGTACATTGGCTAAGAAGAGGTCTTGAATTCTGCTTTAAGTATACATGTAGAAATGGCAGAAGGAAAATAAAAAAGGGTGCGTAAAATGTATCTGAAAACGTAAAATTGGCTGTAAAGGGGCCAAAAAACAACATAAAACATTGTTATCTTTCAAATAAAATTATATATTCTGCTTTCTCTCAAAAACCAAAAACGTTTTGAGAGCGCAGAACCGTCATCCCCGAGCACCACTTGTAGCGAGTTGCCCAGGTCATGTCTTCGTCGACTGCCAACAAATTTCCTACAGTACAGCAGGACGTGTTCCACGGAAAGAACAGTCTTGCACGAGTCACAGTTGGGTGAGTTTCATTTCGAAGAATGAAACCGTGAGAGAAATGGCAGTGTCAGATACGAAGACGGGTTCAAATAACTTCCTCACGCCTAGAGGACTGTGACGAGGAACGCCAGGGATACACAGAATTCTTTATCTCACTTAGTTCGAAAGTGCTATTCTGCCACTCTGTTTGCCACGCTCTAAACACGGATCGTTTCAAGAAAGCCTGATCATCGGACAATGGTACAGAAGAAATGTCGATACGAGTTTTATGAGTCGCTGATTTCGCCGCCTGGTCGGCCAGTTCGTTCCCCCTGATACTCACGTGGTCTCGGACCCAACTAAGTACCAGGTCATAGCGGCGGGACAAAAGACGGTGAATTAGGCTTTGAACAGATAACGTCAGGTAGTCTGACGAAGGACGAGGGACAGCTTGAAGAGAGCTGAGAGAATCAGAACAGATAACTACTCGCCGCAACGTCGATGATTCAATGTATGTTAGGGCCTCAAAAATTGCATGCATTGCGGCAGTGAATATGCTGCATAGTGAAGCCGGAATTATTTAGTGGCCCTGATACAATAAAAACAGCATGCCACCGCGTCGCTGCACGATGAACCATCCGTGTATTAGAATAATGATCCGGATAGTAATCTCTCATACCCTGAAAACTGCTTCTGGTAAACCAGAAAGACTAATAGTTTGTTTGGATAGATTGGAGAGTCTGAGGTCAATATTGGGAAGGAGGAGTTTACAAGGGGGAACCCGATCACTTGTAGGTTTCACAGAAGTGAGAAGATCGACAGTTAGTTCCCGGAGAAGATTTCGTAATCTAATATCTGGGGGATGGGGTAACGATGTTCGAAGAATGTTTCGAGGACTCATACTTTGGGTATACGACGACAAAGATGGTCAACTAGTCCCTACACTTTAGCACCATAAGAGGCTAATCAAATATCTCGCCTTCGGCTCAGAGATGGTCTCCAGCTTCCGCCAAGAGGCATTCGATGCGACTCGTGCGGTTGGCGCCTGTACTAATCCTTATGCCGGAGTTGTGAATGGTATTTAATGGCCGGAGGGTTGATGGTGACGCAGACACATATACAATGCATCCATAATCCAAAATAGAGCGGATGAGGGTTCTATACAAACGCAAGAGACACACACCGTCTGCTCCCCAAGAGCTGCCTGTAAGGGTGCGGAGGAGGTTCAGAGGTGAGACACATCGGCTTTTCAGTTTACGGATGTGATTTCGCCAAGTTAAGCTCTTATCGAAAGTAAGCCCAAGAAAAGTTGCAGAGTCCACAAAAGGAAGAAGATGGCTTCCAAGAAAAAGATCAGGATAGTTATGGAGATGATGAATCCTGCAGAAGTGCATACAGTGAGTTTTTGATGTGGAGAATTTGAAACCTGTCTCATCACTCTATTCCTGCAATTTGTTGAGGACAAGTTGTAATTGTCTCTCTATCACTTGAATAGTCTTGGAGGAGCAGGAAATGGCAAATTCTTAAACGAAGAGCGATGTTTTCACCGGCTCTCGGATTATTGACGCTACACTATGATAGCGATGGCAAACAGAGTGACACTCAGAATTGAGCCCTGAGGGATCCCGTTTTCAGAATGGTTAGCGGATACCCTGTCACTAAGGCGCCGCGGAAGTATCTTGACGAAAGAAAGGCTACTACAAAAAGGAGCCGCCCCTATAATCCAAGAATGTATGGTGCGAAGAATGCTGCACCTCCAGGTCGTATCATATCCTTTCTCTATATCGAAGAAAATTGCTACCAGGTGTTGACTTAGCACGAAAGCAGGTGTAGTAAGGTGGTCCATGGTTGACCTGTTCTTCCTGAAACCACATTGGACGGGTGTAAGTAGTTTCTCTGTTCCAGGAGCCAGACCAAACGCGTGTTGACCATTCGCTCTAGAAGTTGGCATACACAGCTCGTGAGCGAGATTGGGCGGTAGATTGACGGCGTTGTCCTGTCCTTTCCTTCTTTAGGAATTGGAATAACAATAGCTTCGCGCCAGGTTCTAGGAAAGGTATGTTCCATCCAAATCTTGTTGAAGATACGGAGGAGAAAAATACGTGCCTCTTCCGGCAGGTGTTTTAACATTTGGTTGTGTATCTGGTCTGGTCCTGGAGCAGGATCTTTCTCACGGGCGAGCGCACAGGAAAATTCATCTATGGAGAAACGGGCGTTATAATCCTCCTCCAGGGAAGTTGAGAAGTCCAATCTGCATTTCTTCATTCTACTCTTCGTTTTCAAGAAGTTAGGGGACTAGTGTAAGGAACTGGAAGTATTTTCATAATGACAAGCCAATTTCTCAACTACTTCTTCTGGAGAAGTTATTAATTTTCCATTGATAAGAAGTCCTGGGACAGATGGTGGGGAAAATCTTCCTCCGATCTGTCGGATCTTTTGCCATACTACTTTAGGCGGGGTATGGCAAGAAATAGAATAAATATAGAATCTCCAGGAAGCGGTCTTACTTTCCCATATTACTAATCTAGCTCTGGCCCTCTTTCTTTTGTAATCGATCAGGTTTGATGCGGTGGGGAACCTACTGAGCCTCGCGAGTGCTCACTTTCGGTCACGCACCGTGGTGGCACAGTCAGCATTCCACCAAGGCACAGGGACGCGTCGTGGCCGACACGTAGATGTCGGGATTGCAATGGTGGCTGCGCGAAGAAAGGCATCGATATTATTTGAAAAATGATCTGGTTTTATAATTTTCTCGCTGAATGTATCCCAGTCGGCTAGAAGGATTAGCCAGCGAAGAGGGTGAATGAAGTCTAAATTAGGGATATTAAAGTGGACAAGAATAGGGAAATGGTCACTCCCATATAGGTCATCGAGAACAGTCCACTCTACCATGGAATATAGGGATGGACAGCAGAGTGCCTGATCGATTGACGAGTAGTAGTTTAACGCCATGGAGAAATAAGTGTGATTCCCGGAATTCAAAAGAATTAAGTTTTGCTGGTCAATAATATTTTCGAGGATAGAACCTCTCAGGCAGGTTCTAGTGCCACCCCGGAGGGGATTCAGGGCATTAAAGTCCCCTGCAATGAAAAAAGGGGCGATCAACTGAGAAAAATTTTCGAGTTCCTCTTGTGACACGACTTGGCCACGAGGAATGTATATACTACACACCATAAAAGAGAAGGACGGTAGATGTACCCGAACGGAAACTGGAGGTCGGTTCGAATGTTAGATTCCTCAGAGAACAGGGAGTCGTGGATGAGTACCGCGACGCCGCCGTGAGCACAAAGTCCGTCGTTTTGATCGAACCAATAGATGTTAAATCCGCGAAGACACAGGGGATGATGAGGAAGAAGATGGGCTTCCTGAAGACAGACTATAAATGGTCTGTGGCGAGAAATTATTAATCTTAATTCTTCTGAGTGGGCACAAAAACCATTTAAATTCCATGAGAGAGCCATTACGAGAAATTATTTCTTTGGTTGATTTTTTTTCTTTCTCACCTTCTGAAGGATTGTAGAGCAGACCTGCACACCGCCTGCTCCCGCGGGCATTCTGCACTTGGGAGCCGGTCGTCTGCCCGTGGCAGCGCCGAAAGTGCAAGTAGTGGGGAGTAGGAAACTTGGCGGGGAGGGGAGAAGTTGACGTAGCACGACGCGGCGCGTAGATTGAATGCCTGGGCGTCTAATAATGATCAATGCTTCAAAATTAAATGCCCATTTGTTTAAATGGATTATGTCTAGTATTTCAAGTTACCAGGGTCATAATTCACTATTTACGTTCTGTGCACTACTGTATATCCACCACTGTATGTATTTTCATTTTCTAATTTTTTTAAAGAAAATAACATGCTCATTGTGACTCTTAAGCAATATTTTAAAGCAATAGCTTTAAAATATATGCTTATATATAAGAAAAAAATATTATTTAATTCTATCTAATACAAAATTGCAATTTAATAATTGATTGTTCACCAGAAATGTTATAATCTCCAAATCATAGAAAAATGAACAAAATCATGAGAGGAATATCTCACATCAACATTGACATAAAACAAAATATGTGGCAATTCGAAGAAGGGTAACGTTTAATAGCACATTTGTGACCATTTTCCCCATTATGAAATTGAATAAAAGAGATCAACGAGCCAACTTTTGTGACGATATGTTACGGACAATCATAAGATAATCATGGGTATTGGTCAAATAGAATGCAAAGGGCTTTATATTTTTATACGATCTCGTAGACGACTCTACTCTCTTGTCAGAAATTAGAACAGAAAATAATCATGATATTTTTTAAGAATAATATGTTTTTGCTTTGAGAGAACCGTCTTATTCAATTAATCATAGTTATTAACAATAGTTTATTGCTGTTATCATCAAACAAAATCAATTCAGTATCAAAATTTTGTGTTTAGCACAACACTAAATTTGTGATTACATCGTAGCAAAGCGAATTACATTATAAGCCCTACAAGCAATTATAATACTTGGTGTCGAAATGTAATATGTATAATTCGTTGTAGTTTCATATTCCGCCCTGTCATATACCGAGAACAAACATTTGCTATATAATATAAAAGACAATATTACTTGAACTGTATATGACCGTCATGTTCTTGCCGATTGCTCTTTAAATTTACGCGCTATCTTTCGAATTTCGCATTCTAATTGGTTGTCCCCACTCCTAGATTGGGTCTCATCCCCACCCTTCAACGACTTTCTCATTTGCATCCGAGTTGCCCGCACGCAGCTCCTGAGGTCAGTGCAAGTGCAAAATGCTGTGCAGGTCTGTTGTAGAGGAACTCCCGTGGGGTTCCTCATCAACAGCATAGTCATCCTGACTCCTGCTGGATATGGTCATCTGTGTCGGGGGGATTTCCCGGTTTTGGGCCACGGGCGACCGAGATCTACAGGAGCTGGGGGATCGTCCGATGTGAATCTCGGCAACAGAAAGAGGTGGACGGGATTTCGATGACATATTTTAGGAGGACGGTATCTGCTTCAGATTGGTTTCAGTAGGGGTCTCAGTGGACGTGGTCGATGTCTGGTGGAGTTTTTGGGCAGGTTTTTTGTACTTCGTGGGAATCGTTCGTGGGATCACATTCCCACCTTGAATACACGCCGTATCTTCAGGGAAGTCTATCGGCAACACCTGACAACTCAACTTAAGTGTGAAACTACAGCTGGGGTACACAGAGTTTGGCAACTCGCAGTTACCCCCGGGAACTTAGGTTTTAAAGCACTTGAAAAACATCGTGACAGCTCCACTGGGTTCCTGGTTTGGTAAATACGTTTCGCCTCAGGGAAGGAACCTTTTTTAGTCACTCTTATTTTTTGGATTTCCCTTTCCCGGAGAAACGTGGGGAACTGGTTGTCGTTGGCTGGGTGATTACCTTCGCAATTTACACAGTGCGGTGGTTTGTTGCACGGTTGTGGGTCGTGAACTGATGATCTGCTCTTCCCGCAAACCGCGCTTACAGACATACATTGCTGCTGGGTATGCCCACACCTTTGGCACTTGAAACAGCGCTAAGGGTTCGCCACGTACTGCCGTACACGGAGGTTGCAGAAAGCAGTAATTATGCTTTCCGGGAAGGATGGTCGGTTAAAAGTAAGGATCAGGGTCGAAGTAGTAATCACTTTCCCCTGCTCCTTCATTCCGATCCTATACACCTCAGTCACGCCATAGGTCTCGAAAACGTTTGAGATCTTCCTCCGTTTCAGTAGCAAAGTCCTCATGATTTACAACGCCTTTGCACAGATTCAAGGTAGGATGAACCGTGACTACTACTTGGAGGCCGGCAATCTGCTACGTATTCTGATTTTTTCCAATTTGCTCGGCGGTACGCGATTGAAAAAGAATCGTTCCATTCCCCTGTCGCACGACCGCTTGGAGTTTCCTGTAAGCCTCTTCTATGGCTGGCGCCTGACGGACAGCACTCACACTTTTAAAAGTTTTACCTTCCTCGGCACATGCAATGAGGTCGAAACAAGGCTTCTTTGGTCGATCTTCTTTGGAAAAGAAACTACTCAAATCGATAGTTCTTTCTGCACATCTCCTCTTCCTTGCGGATGAGGGCGGGGGAAAAGAAGTATCCATAGATGGATATCAGATTCGTTTCCGTGGTCCCCACCTACCACGGAGCGCAACAAAGCGACACTCCACCGGAGTGCCAGGGTTGCTACGGAGATATAGTGGTGGGATATCACAGCGCTGCCCCGCCGTCAATCCCCCGCTCACCCTGGAGTTCAGTGCAAGACCTAGTCCGAGCCGATTGCTCGGGAGTGGGTTAGCTCCCGACCGGCCGTCTAGAAGAGTCTGAGGCCAAAGCGAGTGTGTTTGAACCTACAGGGAATGTTCCCCAAAATACGTAAACAACGTATTTCTTAGTTCAAGGCAAACAGTAGCACTAGGACTGGATAAGGAAACAAACAGGTCCCTCAACTGCCAGGTTACACATTCCCTCCGACACGGGTCGCCATGCACGGCAAACACATGGGTGGGCGTTCAGAATACAGAGAAGGCCAGTGAGGAAGAAAAAGGAATGAAAAGAATGCACGTGATAAGAAATGAGAAGCAAGAAGATGAAAAAATGGAGAAAGGAACACTTGCGAACCTCTTCTGCATCTCCCAGTCAGGACGGGGACTAACCCAACTCGATGGGGAATATGTTCAACGAAACATATTCTATGTTGAACAAAATACCAAACTGAAAATGGCACAAGCACGAGAATGGTCGCTGAGAAACTAACAGAGAAAATCCAAGCATGGGCTCGACGAATTACACATTACAAACGTAAAATAGAGTACTATGTGGAGAATCGGGTTTTTGAAAGAGACGCAAAGAGATTCTACCGCAATCTGACTAAAAAACCGAATGGTAATGCTTTCACTTCTTCAAAAGGTGATGTCGAAGCTTTCTCTCGGCCGCAATCTGGGAGGAAAGCAGATCCTACAACGAAGACGCATTTTGGCTTCAATATGAATTTGATGTTGCCGATGAACTTGTGAAAATAGTGTAACATGTTCTAAAATTCTGGAAACTGGAAATCGTCCGGAAGTGATGAAATCCCGAAATAATGGATTAAAAATTAATAGCAATACATTCTCGTTTAGCAAAGGCTGTTAATGAAATTTTAGAGAACCCAAAGGAACACCTAGCATGGCTCACACGCGGGATAACGTATTTGCTAGCCACAGCGTAAGACACCTCCTTGGGAAAGATCTACAAGCACTTTTTGTTCTGTACAAAGTTATAACTGCAGCTATAGCTGACAAAATGTACATATCTCCAGAATATAACCATATGTTGCTATATGAACCAAAACGATGTCGTAAAGGTTTCTACGGCTCTAATGAAATCTTGCTATTAAAAAATCATCTTGAACGATGTAAAAAAAGAAAAGTGTAACTTAAGCATGGCTGGGAAATGACTACCAGTTCTTCGACAGTGTATCACACGATTCAATTCTGAAGACCTTTGAGATTTATCGATTTCATCCTAAACTCCTTAAGTTCTGAAAGGCTAGTATGAAGTCGTGGAGTGATAAGTTACAGCGGAAAGAAAGCAGTTGAATAAATTGTCAGATTAATAGGGCTATTTCTCAGGGAGAATCGCTATTTCTTCTGCTGTTTGCATTAGGTTGATCCTACTAACTGGACACTTGTCGCAAGCTGACTTTCGTAACAAGCTCCATTGTGATGAAAGTCCAGTATCACATTTGATTTGCATGGATGATCTCAAAATGTTTGCTAAGAAAGAATCGAATCTTCCCAAATGCTGTCTGTCGTGAATGATTTTAGCAATGACATCTGCATGACAAACAACTCCATGGGCAGTATCTAAAAGTAATGGATAAGGTGCAGATCAATAAAGAGCAAAAAATTATGTGGCTTAAATGGGGAAGAATGAACCAGAAGAGGAAGCAGTTCTATAGCTGATCATTATCAAGCGATGAGAACACATGATAAAGCAGTTCTCAAAAGTTCCCAAGATGATAATTGCCGCATTTGCCAGGACCAAGTAGAAACCTTTGATTATATTGTTGTAGCTTGTCCAATTCTAGCAAAGACCGAATACTTGAAAATACGTGTGTAGTTACCTCCACTGGCAGATCTGTAGCGCCCTTTAAGTTCCGAAACACATGCCCCAAGTAGTACGATCACTCGCCAAAACCGGTGAACTCTGTTGGGCTCTACATAATATTGTACAAACAACAAATTCAAGTGGATCGCCCGATAGTGGCAAACAAACCGGATACTGTTATCCGGTATTCGAGAAAAAATCGTTTCTACTTGTAGACGTCGCTGTGCCATGCGATCAAAACGTCGTAACCAAGGAGGCAGAGAAACGTCTTAAATACAACAGTTTGAAAATCGAGATCAGCCGAAATTGGGGCGTAAAAGCACAGGTCGAACCGATAGTATCCGGAGCTTTGGGACTTGGTCCGCAAAATTTGTGTAACAACTTGGCTAAACCCCCAGGTAATTCAAAAGACTGGGACTTTGCAAGAAATTACTTTATTTGGAACAGCCCACATTTTGCGGGAAGTATTGTAGAGGCACCGATTGCCCCCTAGATTTACTCCTGAGGAAGTTGGTTGCAGCCCGGGGTAGACTTTATAATCAACCGACTCTTAACATCTTTTGTTGTGAACTAGAGGAATAATAACAATAAGTAGTTGGTAGTACTACTGGGGGAAGTAAACTGGTATGAAACCGATCTTGAATACCGCGACTGCGTGGAATGAACAACATTAAAGTAGAGAATGCACCATGCTAAGTCGTCTGTGGAACAGCTTATCTTACGGATAAGGCCTTGATACGGCTTTTTGGATTTGAAATCTCTTTGGATGTGGCAAATGACAACGATGAAGTAATTTTTAGCCAGGTCTGAAACATTAGCTTTGCACAATCCCATGGTTGTGTCCGACAAAGGTTACTCTCCTCTAAATCTCAAAACAGAAATACCTATCACAATCACATCACAGCTAATGACAGTATACAAGGAAATCTTAAGTTTTCCATGGTAGATTTACCCATTCTCTCGACAGTGCTGATAAAGACGTATCAACGCGTTGGCTCAGAGATGGATTTGTATGGAGAAACTGAAGGTTTTATCCATTCTATACAAGACAAAGTTATTGCCACAAATATCTATAAGAACTTTGATATCAAAACATCCAAGAAGAATGCTGGATATACCACCAGTCATCAGAAACAATTGATTTCTCTTATAAGAACATGTACAAAATGGCCAAGACAGAGTACCTTCGTCGTCATAACCTCACTATAAGCATTGTTCAGAAGGCCTCGGCATTAAAACTCGGATTATGACTATTATGAATATAAAGCTAGAACTACAATGGAAAACATTGAAAACTGTGCAATGGTATCCCAATTTACACAGAATACTGCATTTCGAACAATAGAGCCGACATTGTTTCGCACAGTTTGAGAGAAAACATGCAATCTTTATTTATATCACTCATCCGGCTGATCACAATATTAATAAAGCAGAATCTGAAAAAATATCTAAATACACCCCACTTGCAATAGAATAAAAAGAAATTTATGAACTCAATTCAATGAAAATAATCCCAATAGTAATCACAGCAACTGGTTTGGTCATCAAATATTTGAAGAGCACGCCTGGAAAAAGCACGCCTAAATTGTAGAATCATAATTCCTAAATCCCAAATATCCGTGATTCTGGAAACGTGTAGAATTGTTCGCACTGTGTTAAGTGAACACTAGTATTGGTTCACATATGCCTGTATGTTTCTCATAGCTTAAACACCAAAGATAAACAATGAGTCGACGAAAACATAATAATATTAATAATTAACAACACTTAGGGAGTACACCACCTTAAGTGGGTAATGAAGCTTGAGTACCCCCATGAGCCTGAGAGCTATGTCAGTGGTAGCCTAGCTACTGGTAAGGCCTCCCTCTGCTGAATAGGTTAAGATGAGGGGTCAGACGAAGAAGAACTCCAGAGGAGAGTGGGAAATAAGTCGAGAGGGAACGGCCATGAACCTTTGGACTTCCTGTTATCGACCCATGGAGGGTACAGGAGAGAAACTGGATTGGCACACCAGGCCACTGATTAGACTCTAGGCCTGTCCACGATTTCTGCTCCGCCCGTGCTCCGGAGCACCAAGTTCCCTCCAACTGATGACGAAGCGCGCTTCGGTTCGGCTGTTTCCGCCACAGCCCGACGGGCGTCCCCGACTGCCAGTTACTCAGACCTACCGCGCAACTTTTTTCGCGAGCGAGTCATTTACTGGATTGTTTCAATCGAATGAAATGCGACAATGTTTTAACACAGTTCATGTAAAATCAAACGGGATTTTAATTAATTTTATTCCACTGAATAAGTTTCTTTTCTATTTCTAGTTTGAAAAATATAATTGAGGAAAACGGGATATCCTGGATAAGTAGGTTTAGTTAAAGCAAACAAAAGCAATTTCATAGTAACAATTTTATTTGCTTTTCTTATTGTTTACAATTCGCTCGATGCGGGGCACAAAATTCCTTGGTGCCATCAAACGCAAGGAATTGCGAAGACTCTCGTCGCTCAAACTTCCTCGAAACTTCGATTTGGTTAACTGCATAATAGAAAAGAAGCTCTCGCATACATACGTGGATCCAAACAGAAATTATTTTCGCTGCTTGCATATGCAGTTTTGGGAACACTTGTTGTGGAAAATTTCCATAAAACTCTAGCAAAGAGTTCGCTGTCCGAAATTTATCTTTCTGTCTCGTGTGACATTGCAAGTCAATCAACTCCAATTGCAAATGTTCCGGAACAGTCTCTGCCGAAACCGAAATGGTTGTCGCAACAATGTAAACAACTGTTCTTGTTCTCTTAAGTTCTTGAAGCGGTTAGAAAAGTTGTCTTTCAAATTTTGAATAACAGTGACATATTCACCGAAACATGCGCCTTCTTCCACAGTCTGAAGACACAAAAAGTGTGCTGCATTTCTATTCCTTAATTGACCTTCCCACAGGGAAAGCTGTAATTCAAAGGCTTTTATTTTATCAAATAAATCTGTAATGAGACAGTTCGTGCCTTGCATTGATATATTGAGGTCATTTAGATTGGCAGGTATTGTCAGCAAGAAAACCTAATGCTGCCACCCACTTTGGATCGGCTAGCAGTTTCATCAGGTTTTTCTTTAAAATCCAAAAACAATTGTATTGCCCCCTTTAATGTAAAAAAACCTCTTACAAACAGCTCCACGACTCAACCATCTCACTGCACAATGGTAGGGAATATCTGAAAATTCAGCGTTTATATCTATCAATAATTCTTTGAATTGAGGGTGGTTAAGTCCATGAGCACGGAGAAAATTTACGATGCGGATAACGTCTTTAGCAACATTGCCAATATTCGCCGCTTTTGCACCAAGTGCTTCCTGGTGTATAATACAATGCACGCAGCTAATGAGTTCTTTGTCAAATCCATCAGTTTTGTTTTTACTAATGTAACAAATCCAATGTGCACTCCACACATAGACGGTGCACCGTTAGTGGTTACAGAACACAGCCGTTCCCACGGTAAACCCACTTCTTCCAAAGCATCCTCGATGGTTCGAAAAATATCGACACCCGTTGTTGTGTCCTTGAGGGCGACGAGGTAAGAAGCTCCTCTGTGACATTCAAATTGGCGTCGACACCCCGCACAAATATTGCCAGCTGCGCCGTGTCGAATATGTCTGTAGGCTGGTCTACCGCAAGACAGTATCTCAAAAAACTCTTTGCATCCATCAGTAAGTTGCCGTTATACATCCTCACCCATATCATGGATGCGTCGTGACACCGTTTGATGAGACAATTTTACATTATTAAAGTGCTGAACTTCCGATGGACATAAGATTTCCGCTGCATCAATTAGGCATTGTTTTACAAATTCCCCTTCGGAAAAGGATTTGGCTGCCTTTGGAATCCTTAGGGAAATTATATAGCTCGCTCGAAGACATGGTCCAACAATTTCGACTTCCTAAACAACAAACAATTAAAAAAATCAATTGCCAAAGTATTTCGTGTATCATAATGTGTCTAATGTTTAGTATGAATAACGGGCGAGTTCTGCCAGATTATTTATTTACCTCAATGCTTGTTGACAATGCCAATTCCTCTTTAAGTTAGTTAATATTCTCTTGGCGACTGGACCCAAGTATAGAGTCTAAATCTCCCATATGTTTTCGTTTATGTCACTCGAGTGAATGTTTTTTGAAATATAGGTAACAAAACCGCACACTAAGCATTTAGCACCACCATTATCTGATATACAAAAATATGAAAGTTCCCACTCGGGCTTAATGTTCCCCCTCGAGTCTTTTGTTTTTTCTCAGAGCTAGCCATAGCGCAATTATTAACAACAAAATAGCACAAATTTAGACAGATGATTCTAATATCACGCTTGTAGAACCACTATTAAAAGAAAACGTCTACACTCCTTTCTGTCGCCTTTGAGATTAAGGGTAGCAGCTAGCGCGCAGCAGGTAGCCTTGGCGCTCGGACTGAAGGGATGCCCCCCTCCCCCGGTGACTAACTTGCGTCGGCGCGCTGCGTGGAGCACGGGCGGAGCAAACTTGCACCGGAGCACGGTTTTGGACAGGCCCTGAGTGAAGGCCCAAACCTTAGCCAGCGAAGGATGTTGCCTTCAGCAGACAGTGAAAATCCCGAGGTCAGTAATGCCGACTTGCGATCGGAGGGATCCCTCGCTTTGCCCTGTGGGGAGATGTTGCAGTAAAGGCTGGCAAGAGATAACCCAAGGGCTAAGTGTGATCTGTAAACTCGAACTTGCATACTGGTAATCTTCCCTTAAAACCAAACAGCAAAATGGATAGAACAAGAAATGTAATGAATCTTAAAGTGCCTTGTTCTACTAATGTCTCATGACTGCACAGAAACCGAGCTAATGTCACCCTGTCGACGTCTGGCAATCCCACGGATGTTAGTCCCTGGAACCCAGAGTCGGCAGTAGCTCGAAGATATCGTCAGAGATGGACACGGTATGAAGTGAAGGAGGTGATGTGGAAAAGCGAAAAATGGGAGCTCGGAAACAGAAGTTTCTGGGATTTGTTCCGCAAAATGTTAGTAAGAACGAGGCTAAACTCCCAGGTAATTCAAAAGACTGGGAAGTAATAAAAATTGCTTTATTGGGAACAGCTCACATCTTGCGCTACGTATTGTAGGGTCATCGACAGTCCCTAGATCTGCTCCTTAGGTAGCTCGTTGCAATCTGGAGTAGATTTTGTATTCAGCCGACTCCTAACATATTTTGTCGTGATGTAGAGGAATAACAATAACAATAATAATAATAATAATAATAATAATAATAATAATTATTATTATTATTATACATCCTAAATGTCCTACGTGTGTGCAAGCAACTGATGTCCATCAGGAGCAAAAAGTTTTTTCAGATGCAGAGATAAATCTTCTCAAGGCAAAGGTGAGACTAGAACTAACAAGTGAGGTAGGCCTACAGCAGGAACTTATCGAAAATGAAGATGAACAAAGCGTACAAGATAATGAACAAAGCATTGTGGTGTCCACCCCAGAACGAATCGCAAGATATTTGAGGTAACAAAGCTTCAATACCAAGGGATATCGCTAGATTTAAGACCGAAAATACAAAAACTGAAGTGCAGCGCTAATATCTAAAAGATTGTTGGAAAAATGAACCAAATTATTGCCCCAAATATCTCAAAAGCTTCGTCTCTCGAAGATGTAGCCGGATTAGTTGCTTCGGTTCAATAGCTGCATGTTGCTGAGGCAGCAAAATAAGCTTCAAAATGATGTGCTGGGAGAGCTATGAATTGGGATTTGCTACATAGGTTCTGGAATGTTCGGCCGATTTCTGCAAAACACACAATGGATTCATTTTTGTTAGAAGATTTATATGAAGGAATAAGCAACCACTGAATAAATCGTTCATCTTTTTACCTGTTTCTCACGGGAAAGCAACCTCCTTTTGTTACTTTTTCTGTAAGAAGTTTCGTGAGCCAAGAGCTCACTTCGCGCCGAAAATGTAAGTATTCTTTGAGGATAAGCCGGAGCGGCGACACTAGTACCAACTTTTGAGAGATTAACTTGTCCTCGTGGAACGTTTATACATGCTCATTGCAACTTATTCATGTGTGAGAACAAAACTGCAGGGAAGTTTCTGTATCGGCATTTGAATTTGGCGATAATGTCATTGTAGGTTAAAACGGGAATCTCCAAGCCGTTTTCTTTGTGTATGAAATTTTTGGCGGTGAGGAACAAGTAGGAGCTGCCACCTGGCGGAGGGATGCTGAACTGACAAGCAAATGACGTCAAACCTATTTCAAACCTTCAGAGAAAAGTTTATTTCGCGCTCTTCATCGCAACCAGCATCCGGATTTTGGAGGGAACTTTTTATAAGTCCGACGCTGTACGTTTAAAATGCAAATTCTGAGTTGGTAATTAAGGCCAAAGATTGTTATTAAAAACCAATCTCCTGCCACGGGGCCAAAGTTGAATCATTTATTGGTGCCGATGTGCCAACACATGTCAACACCTAGGTTACAAGTACGAGAAGGAAATGGTACTTTTCTTGATAAGAAGACTTATGAAAGTTAAAATCCCCCGGCATGGTTGAAAAAAAAAAAACAAACAAAAATCAGATTGTCCAAGCTAGTCGAGAAATCTCGCATACTGGTGAATATTTCAGAGACAAAGGAGGGATTTCAAAAGGTTCCCGCAACTATTCGCTCAATTATCAGGACACTCAAGATACAAATACAAGACGACTAGGAAAGTACACTCAAGGTTGAAGACAGAGTACGACAAACCATAGTAGCTCTAGCGCTAGAATGAGAAGGTATAATGAAAACTGCGCGACGCATGAAAAGTTCCAATTGTCTGATAACCAAAAAGGCTTTTATAGATATCTAGAGTGGAGAGCAGTGGCGTAACGTTCGAGACCGCAAGGCTCGCCCAGATCAAAAGAGTGCCTACTTTTAGGCATTGAGATTGGTTTTGAGATTGTAAGAAATAATAATTACTTGATACTTTCGCTGATCATTTGCGGTAGTTGATACAATAAAAGATTAAAAACAAAGCACCTTACAGAAGAACGATTATTTTTCCGCTTCGGTAGCTTACGTAATCCTGTTTCTAAACCGATAAAGGTAGACAAATCGTTTGGGTTTCATACGTCTTAATTTCATAGTATTAAATTTCTCGATTCTGCTGCTGACTGCTACCCAGTGCACTTCCCTCCTGAGCCGCTGCTTGCTGTTGCCTCTGCGGGACCCCGGCCGCCGCTTCACCGAGCTCCCAGAACTATGGAGTTGAATATTTCCTAAGTTCGAAAATACTTTTTCAGCTTCAAAATCAGCTTTGGACTATGATGAGAATATTTCTAAGTCGGAAAAATAATTTTCAGCCCCTTTTGGGACTTTCAAAATTTTTCGAAGCCTGGCTTGCGGGACTGAAAATTTCACTCACTAGCCCCTTTTAGTGCTAGAGCAAAAATTTCAGTCCTTTTGAAGACTAACCAATTCTTCTACGAACTTTTGGACTTCCTCCGGAAAGAGCAAATTGCAGTTCCCATTTCAGTAATGGAGAACGGCAACGGCGTACGCGCTTTCGGACCAGCGCGTCTTCTCGACCATCGGCGATTTGGTTTTGGTAGCTCCCGAGGGTCTTGCCGCGTTTCACGCCGCCACCAACACCACCGCTGCACAAGTACACGCCGCCGCCTCGGCCGACGCCACGTCGCGAGAAATCCCAGGCGCCATCGACGAGAAGGATTTCCCTTCAAACGGCCCCTTTAGGGGCCACATCGGAAAAGAGCAGGAAGAGCAAACCTCGCGCATTGCTAACGTCCTCAAGGCCTTGATGGAGGCAGAAAAGAAAGGATGCCTTGCGCAGGTGAAGATCCACCTGGTCGCGCTCTTCGCAGCCAATCTGACGCCTGCTGAAAAAACAACAGTTCAGATATGTCGCCGCCAAGAAAGGGCTTTCGGAGTTCTACTCCCGCATCTTTCTCACCCAGCCGCCACCCACCACCTCCGGCAAAGGCAAGAAGCGCCGCCTTTCAGGCGATCCGCCAACCGCCGCTGCCGCATTTTGGCTCTGCCTGCGAGCGGACAGGGGATGCAGGTCGTCATCGTGCCCGTCGAGAGCGCCGCAGTTTCCGCCGACGTGGCCCCCGCTAACCGGAAACGGCGGGGCGGAGACCTTGCCGTAGAGCTCGAGCCTACCTGTGCCGTGTCGACTCTTCCACCTCACCGCAGTGCCAGGACGAAATCTCCATCGCCTATGCCATCTCCCAGCCGCTACCTACGCCGGTCACGCAGCCTCATCCGGTTTCTGAGCCTAAGAAGGCACCCAGGCATGTCCCGCCGATCATGGTAGGGGAGCGCCTCGATGCCTTGTGATGGCGGCTTTCGCCTCTGGATCGAAACCACGACAGAGTGCTGCGAAAGCCCCGTTTCGGGGAAGCACTGCGGGGTTTTCTCTGCAAGCGCGGAACGCCACCGACCACGTGAAGGTCGCGGCCGCTCTGAGGGAGCTTCAAGGCCTCCCACTTCACGTACTCACGGAGGAACACAGGACTCAAGCTCTACGTGAGTGACCCGCCTCCCCAAGTGTCAGCGGATGATGTTGCCGACATCGAGATGTTCACCAGTTGAAGAGAGGCCGAAATGGGAAACTAGTAGGCGCGTATTTGGCTCACCCCGAGCGATGATGGCAAGTGGCTGTTTGCCCTGAGGGGAATCTGCCACAGCTGGGCGCGCATCGAGGTCGCAAAGCGCAGCGCAGCGTTGGTCGCATACGCGCACCTACTGTCAGGTGAGCCCATGCTGCATCTCCTGCGGCGAGGGCCATCTGACAAAATATTGCAACAGAAAACCTGCTTTCTGTTGCAACTACGGAGGTAACCACTCTGCAAATTACGGCGGATCCAAGGTCTGCAAAACCCTAGCCAAGGGCAAAAATGGTAGCGGAGAGCTGAGCAAAAATTCAAAGCCGAAGCAAAACAAAATACACAGCCTGCACGCAAGGTAGAAGAGAGCACTACCTTTGGAAAGCGGTGCGCTCATCAGCACAAAACCCTGCACAAGCAATTCGCGCGGTGAGGACGCAGACCAACTCTAGTGCCCGCAAGCGCATTCCAGAGAGCCGGCCCGCCCTGCCATCGCAGCGCCAAAAGCGCAAAAAAACAACACGCCTGCTGCTAAGTCAGAGACGGAGAAACTCTGAAAGGAGGTCTCTGAACCGAAACAGCAGGTTTCTAATCTCACTACACTAATACTATGTTAACTCTGTGCTCAAGTGACAGCCCACAATGACTGAACAATGGCAGAGAAGCACCAGAACCAGCTCTCTCGCAGTAGATTTCTGGAACGTTAACGGCCCGTTCCGATCATATAGACCCAGGTGATCGACGTCTTGTCGAGTTAATAATAGACATCACATCGATGTTCTTTTATTCCAGGAAACAAAACGCATAAGCGACGACGGCCTGGAGCTAAATGGCATGGCTACCTACAGCGCTGACCGCGATGCACATCACAGACAGCACAAAATAGGGAAATAATGGAAAGAAAAGTTATCTCTCGTGTTACGAAAATCTGCAAGTCCTGCAAGTCGAGATACAAATTTACAGGAATTAACACCTGGGCTCTTTCATCAACATCACATATAATTGGAATTGCCAAGTGGTCTGAGACATCTTTGAAAGCTTTCGATGGAACAGTCAGAACACTTCACCAAAATATGGATGCATCCTCCTCTAAGTTCCACCGAAAGGCTATATCTTTCAAGACACCATAGAGGGCGTGGACTGCTAAGCCTTGAAGTTAACCCAGCCAGAAAAACAGCTCTGACATTATTTCATCAACGAATCCATGACGGCCATCTACGCACAAGATAACGGCTTTACACCTGGAGCTGCTCCAAGAAGACCACAATCCAAGTTTTCCGAAACCTCAAGACCGAATTGAGCAGTGGAGATCAAAGGAATTCCATGGCAGGTTTGCTACAGAGCTTTGAAGTAACTCCATCGACTGAAGTGTTGAAACCGCTGGGCTTTTTGGCGAGACGGAAAGATTTGTACTGGCCATTCAAGATCAGGTAGTAAGCACTAACTACAGGCGATATATTATGAAAGAGAACACTAATGACGCAGTGTTAGATGTCGCCTGTGTAAGAAGGCCACTGAATCAATTCAACACATGTGCAATGGATGTTCTGAGTTAGCACAGATTATTTACGTCATTATAGTTTAGCCAAAATCATCCTCCAAGCTCTTGCCAAAAGATCGCACCTGATACAGGAAACCTCACCTTATTACAAATATATACCGGAGCAAGTTTTGTCTAATGTGAGAACAAAAATCTTGTGGGATACTGCCGTTGTTACAGATAAAACAATGGAAACAAATAAGCCTGATATTGTGTTCGATAAAACCATTCGCAGGGCAATAATAATAGATATCACAGTCCCATTACATCATAATATGCTGTCAACGATTACAGAAAAGAATATACCGGCCACTCTCAATTGAACTGAAAGACTTATACACATTAAAAGAGATAGATATTGTACTTGGCATTTTCCTAAATATCAGATGTACCAAGAACAAATCGTATCTCAAAATCGACCAACATTTAAATCCCATTTCATTTGATTCATACAATTTTCAGCAGTGCCCAAAATTTCAGGTTCTTCTCAGCGTCGCGACGCGTCGGGGGATTGAAAATAAATTTTGCAGTTGTAAATAATATTAAATATAAATTATATTTAATACTTCGTTTAGAAATTAAATTTTGTAAAATGGAAATTGCTGATTGATTACAATCCAGCATTCCATCTTGACTTGTGGCAGCTCGAGTCTAGCGACGCGCAGTTCGCCGGAACGACAGAAAAAAGGGCGAGCGAGCGCTGGCCGGCAAAGTCGTGATGAACGCAAAACCTCAAATAAGAACACATAGAGTTTGATATGTCAATGTTATACCTGGCAGCGCCAAAAAGGTAATATCTACACTACAAAAATGAAAATCACATTTTTCAAGGAAAACATATAAATTAGGCACATTTTCATACACCAACACTCCATCAACAATAATTACTTACCGCACGTATTGTACTTTCTAATCCTAGATGTAATCCATGAGGTCCGTTCATGTGTTTGAGCATTACTGCATTTGCAAAATGTTCATATGGCAATATGATTTTACCATTTTCACGTAAAATAAGTCTTCCTTGACTGTCCAGCGCAATACGTGAAGCCATCATTCTGTAAGAAGGATCACTGAAGTGAGTTGCATGTTTATCAATAGAATTTAGGAAAAAAATGCGTTCCTTACGAAAATAAGTTTCAACCAAAGATGTCAAACACAAAATTTTGTATTTCCTTAAAGAAAAAAGATTGGTATGACACAGGGGCAGACACGCATGCGTACATACTGCATACATTTTACATGCATACATACACTGAGACATACACCTCTAGATCAATAACAAGTATTGATTGATTGCTTCAAATACTAAAGTCATTGACAATGTCAATTTTTTAATGGAATAGATTTAATAAACGTGTTGCAGATCCAACTTTCCCGCTGATTAAAAGCATGGGCATAACCTAAAAAGAGGGCTTGAATTCCGCATAAAGCATACAAGTAGACAAGGCGAAAGGAAAAGAAAACGAATACCAAAATTTGTAATAAAACAGGATTGACTGTAAAGAGTCCAAGAAACATAACTTTGTCCATTACCATAACATTGCCCACACCTTGCAAATAGGTTATATTCCGCTTTCTCTCAAAAATCAAAAAATGTTTTGAGATCGCGAAATCGTCATCGCTGAGCATCTCCCTCATAAAGTTGCCCATGCCATGTTTTCGTCGGTTGCCAACAAATTTCGTACAATGCATGAGGACGTGTACCGCAGAAAGAACCGTCCTGCATGAGTCACAGATGGAAGGAGTTTCACCTCGACGGAGGAAACCATGAAAAGTGGCAGGCTCCGATACGAAGACGGGTTAAAATGACTTTATCACGCCTAGAGGAGCGGGATGAGGAACGCCAGGGATTAACAGAATCCTTTCTCACACTTATTTTAAAAGTGGTATTGTGCTACTCTGTTTGCCACGTTCTGAAGATGGATCGTTTAAAAAAAGCAGTAACATCGGACGATGGTACAGAACGAATGTCAACAAGCGGCTTCGCGTGAGACAAGACGATGAATCATGTTTTGGACTGATTCTATCAGGTAATCTGAGGAAAAACGGGAGACTGAAAAGAGCTGAGAGAATCAGAACAGAGAACTACGTCGCTGACGCTATGCATTTTAGAGCTTCAAGAATTGAATATATTTCAGCAATGAAGATACTGAAAGATATGAAGCCGATATAATTTGGTGTCACTCATACAATAAAAACTACATATCAATTCGTCATTGTATGACAAACCATCTGTCTATAAGAATATATGATCCGGAGTGGCTTGGGGAGAACAGAGTGAGGTAAATATGAAGATGAAGCATTTTCGAAGGAGCAATGTGGTCTCTTGGGGGTTTCACGGGAGTGGGAAGACGACATTAAGGTTCCACAAAGATTTCGCAATCGAATAACTGGAGGCTGAAGCAGCGATGTTCGAAGAATATGACGTCTCATACTCAGGACAAACAATTATTCGGCGACAAAAATGATAAAGAGTCCTGACATTTTAGCACCATAAGACGCTAATAGAATATCTCGCTTTCTTTTTACGCATGGATCCCCAGCGTTAGCTAGCATGAACTCCATTCGGCTGGTGCGATCACTCCTGCAGAGAGGCGGATACCAGCGTGGTGTATGCTGTTGATGGGACGGAGAGTGGAGGGAGCTGCAGAGCCATACGTCTCCACCGTAATCTAAAACTGAGCTCCATATAACCGCAACAGGGTAATGCGGTCGGCTCCCCATGATATACCACTCAGTATACGAAGAAGAATATGGAGAAACATCCTGTTTGTAGTCTGTACACATGATCAAGCCACGTGCAGGATTTGTCACATGGTAGCCCCAGGAACCTCGCAGATTCAACGAATGGAAGCTGATTTCCTCCGAAGAAAATGCTTGGATTGCTATGCAAGTGGAATATCCTGCAGAAAAGCACACCAGCAGATTTAGTAGTTGAGAAATTAAAAACCTGTTAACATGCTCCACTCGTGGAGCTTGTTGAGTATCAGTTGAAGTTGCCTCTGGATCACATTGATGCTGCTTTATGAACAGATGATGGCAAAATCATCCACAAACAACGATACCTTTACAGGTTCCCTGCATAGTCGACGCTATACCATTTATGGCGATGGCAAGCAGAAGGAAACGCAAAACTGATCCTTGGGGAATACCATTTTCAAGAGGGTGTCTACGAAAAAGCCTATCACCAACACGAACACGGAAGAAAATATTCGAAAGGAAGTTTTGGAGGAAGAGGAAAAGCTTCCCCTAACCACCGCGAGCCAAAGTTCGCAGAATGCCATACATCCAAGTGGTGCTGTAGGCCTCTTCTATATCAAATAGTACGGCCACAAGGTGTTGCCTCAGGAGGAACGATGTTAAAATTTGTTGCCAATGCGACGAGATCGTCCAGCGTTGACCGATGTTTGATGTTTCCTGAAACCGCACTCGATAGGTTGGAACAGATTTCTGTACTCAAAAGTACAGACCAAACGCAGCTGGAAAGAGAGATGACGGTAGTTAGGTGGCAACGACCGATCCTTTGCTTCCATTAAAGCTGGGATAACTATGGGTTCCAGCCATAGAGCACGAATGGTGTGCTCTTTCCAAATATGAATATAATAGCGGAAGAGAAATTGCATCGCCACGTTAGGAAGGGTGCTGTAGCATTTGGTTGTATATTCCAACACGACCTTAGGCATTTTTTCCAATAGAGCAGAGCGCAATTCCAACATGGAGAAAGGGGTGTTGTAATCGTTTGTTTGGGTATGTCTGCAAGAAAATTCCAATGCGCGAATCTCCGTTCTCCCTTTAACCAAAAGCAAGTCAGGAGCCGAACTCGACATGCGTTCATAGCGTGCGGCGAGTTACTCTACAATCACATCTCGAGAAGTGATCATATCTCCATAGTTTTTCATTAGCGATTCTCGGTGCGTCAAGTAGCAATGTCAGTTGTCCCGACAGTGTAGTGCATGCCGCTTATGGATTGTATAAAGAACGCTTTGTTTCTTTGTTTGTATGCGTTTCTTATGGATGAAACGGAGCAAAAAAACAAATTGCCGCAGTAGTTTGCATTATGTCCCACCCAGTGTAGTAATGCCCTCTTGAGATTACTGTGGGCGCTCAGGCTTTCAGGCTGAGTTGCGTTACTTAAGTTTAAAATCGACTGTTTTTGATCGATTTTTATTAACATCGATGTTTTGTTATCGATGTCACAACACTGACACCACCAACAGAATTCCGTATCGGGCGCCACTGTTTAAATCCTTGTACACATTCGTCCAGTATCTTGGAGTTTATTTTACTGAAGAGAGAACTAGTGGTGTTACAGAATCGTACAGACTTTCTCGCACTACTTTTCTAATTTTTTGGTATGGGCTAGGTTATCTGTTCTGCCCCTCCTCCTTCCCAGCTACCCTCTACAGCTGCCTAAAGTACATTTTTCGGTCCCCTAATAGAAGTGAAACGACATAAAGAACATTATAGAATAGTAATATGGAAACTTTCGTTGAAAAATTTGGAGCCGTTTTTACGAAAATGTCGTCTGAGTGTATCTGAAAACACGCATGTTGAACCTCATTTTCAGTCAATACATTTCAGTTTGAGAAACTTCATCAGAAATTATTTGAAGTATTTGTACTCACAAATATAACAATGTATAT
Source organism: Acheta domesticus (assembly GCA_031308135.1). Classification (NCBI taxonomy): domain Eukaryota; kingdom Metazoa; phylum Arthropoda; class Insecta; order Orthoptera; family Gryllidae; genus Acheta; species Acheta domesticus. The sequence continues at coordinate 167,714,771 of JAHLJT010008446.1, read as the reverse complement.
AAATTGCTGGCAATGTAAATACTAAAGGTGTGAGAGATACTTAAAAAATTACATTTGTGTAATACCTGATATCCAGGATACCGAAAAAGTGGGATTTTTAAAACGTCCCTTTGTCCGTCTGTGAATAATACTAGCGCCTAAACCAAGTAGATTTTTTCAAATTGAAGAAACCCCTGTACATCTGGCTCTAGTCGAAGCTTTGAGATTTTGAAAACATTCTTTAAAATTTTTGGGGTACTTTACTTGAAGCTCCCCGGATACTTTTAACATTTGCTCAAAAACGGCTCCAAATTTTATCTTTAAATTTCTTGTAAGAATAGAGTATAATACACTTATAAAGGACGCATAGGCCCGATTTTCACGGTTAACAGTGAATATTCGAAAATTGCAAAATTTTGAATTTTTTCGGCGTCTTCCTACAACTACAAAATTGAAGTTCGAAATTTTTCCTTCAAATAAAATTTATTCCCCATAGTGAGTTCTTTCATTAAGCCATTAGTGCCCAGAATGAATTTGTTCGCATAGCGCTCGCACATTGTTGTCGCGCACAGGAGCCGTTGCAGACTTCTGGTAGCAGAGCCTCTGGTTTTAGATGATTCGAACCGCCCCAAGTCATGTGTACACCCTCGCCAGGAATGTACAATGACTTAGCGATCACGGCTAAACCAACATCTGGCAATCAAGAATGAAAAATCTTGCTTGTATGTTTCGTTTAGGATGTCTACGTTTACTGAAGAACTAAAACTCACAAAGTATTGCAAAAGAAGCAAAATTGAGTTGACCAGAAATTAGCGTATGATATATCACACGCTGGGCATTAATGGGTTAAGGTCAAGTACAGTTTTTTAAAATTTTAGTAGTTTTCTCGCAATATACCGTGCAAAATGTGCAATTTAAAAAAAATTACAAAAATAAGATTTTTTCAAAAACGGCTCCAACTTTTTCTTTAAACTTGGGGATAGAACTAAATGTACTCTATTAGATGACATAAACGCCATACTGTTCTATCCTGTTTTTTCACTTCTATTCATTTTTTTGTTCAAAAATTACAAAATATGTATTTTTTTGACTTGTCTTTCGCATCGTTAATACTTACATTAGCGGTGATTTGTTCACAATACTACATTAATGAGTAGATGTGCTTTAAATAATGCCATATTAAATTTCTCGAAAACTCGACTCTGTTAAAACGAACTCAAAGTTCCGGATTTTCAGAAACGCTCAATCGCCATTTTCTCAAAAACGACTCCAAACTTTTTCTTCAACCTTTTCGAGCATATAATGCTAATCGCAGACTTTGAGATCGCAAGATTCATTGTGCTCTATAATTTTGTTTTTTGAAGAATCACACAAATGTATTTTTACTTTATTGCCTCACAAATACTTCGTAGGAAGAGAATGTAATGTTATCGTGCGCCAGAAAACTGCGAATTTTCGCCTGAAAAACTCTCATTGGCGAACTTGGTAACCACAAAATGGATAAATCCTGTTGCTAAATTTACGAGAAAAATCCTCTAAATCGTGGAGTAGCCACAATCCATGTTTTGATGGTTCTTGATACAGAAAAATCGATTGACGGTAAAACGTCCGTCGGTCTGTTGACAACGCTAATGCCTAAACTGTTCAGCCGATTTTCTTCAAAACTTATTTTCCCCAATCATTCTGGCTGAGGTCGCGGCTCCTGGAATTTGAAACCGATATTTTAATTCTGGGGGGTACGTTAAATGAAGCTCCTAGGACAGTTTCAATTTAAAAAAAGGCTCCAAATTTTTACATTAAATGTTGTTGAGTAGTGAAAAGGACGTTTAAGAGAATGTTCAGAGTATCATTTTCGTTGATTTCCCCAATTTTTTTTAAAAATTGCAAAAACAATTTCAAAACTACAAAATTGAAGATAAGAGTTTTTTGCCTCAGTCAAAGCTGGTTGTGCAAAATTAACACCTTAAATAATGTCACGTAGAAATAACACTTCTGTAGAATAACATACGTCATCTATATTCTGCAAGAACGTACATAAATACAAACTCCCTGTTGATAAACAAAATCCAAACCCAAAAACATTAACAAAACTTTTTTAATCACTCATTGTTACTTTTGCAACTTATATTTTTTATTTCCCTCCCTGAATGCATGCATAGCCACGGACTTCTTTCAAAAATTAATTCAATTCTTAAAATTAAACAAGACTAGATCTTCCTACATTATCTCAATTTTGAACAGAATTCCCCATTGTTTACTTTCCTGTTGCGGCCGGGCAGCACCCCTGACCGTCGTTCCCAATTCGTTCCATCTCCATCTTGCTGTTTAATCCACACAAAAATGTCTGTTTTATACCCGCACTCATATTTTCACATGTACTTCCAAAATCCCCTGATAATTCTCATCTAAAAAGTCATTATTTATCAATAACATTTACATTCGCATTCACAACTATCGCATTAAAATTTTAAGTTAAGATTTTGATCCTCACTTAGCAACATTCTCCTATCTGATCGCCATCGAGTCCAAGCATCGTCTGCTCTTCGTTCACCTTTCCCGCTCTTCATTTGTCCCAGAGTCCAGCGCGAACTAATGCCCAAACGCTTTTCTTCTTGCTTCAGACGCATGTCATTCGATTACTCGAAAAACATTTTCTGATTGGTCATAATTATTTCACGAATTTGTTTTCGCCCTCACGTGTTCTTTCGTTAATTCAAATTATCCCAACAAATCATCACATAACTTTATTCGCTCAAGAACGTAGTAATCTGGTCTGAATGTTACGGCATCTTGTAACAATGACATTGGTTCTCTCCCTTAATAACGTTTTTGGTAATTATAATGTTTGAAAGTATACTTTTATTACACGCGTTTTGTACCACAGAGTAAAATGAAAAATTATATAAATGTTATGTTGCTCACTATATTTTTGTTTAACGCATATTCTGAGTTTCAAACGCGTGTATTGGCTTTTTAAGTGCATATTTGCCCATTTTAAGTGCAGGTTCGTATGTCTTTTTCTGTACATGAAGTTCCGGGGTCTGACATTTCGACCTGAGGAGCTTAACAGAAACGTTTCCTGAGTATCAGAGTCTCATAGGAATAGTTTTAGATTTTAGGAAAGGAAAGAAAATACGCTTTCATAAAACTGAAAAGGTTCGAGACAAACTACTTGAATGCTAAACTAGCCCTTTTGCGGGATTCATCGTCACAATTGAGCGCGTAACTTTCGATTCATACAGTTCAACAGAAAAGCACCACGTTTGGCATCACTGTCGTCATAAGAGTCCGTACTTCATTCTTAACCTCTGACTCACCATAGCTCTCAGGGAATATCAACAATGCAGGGAATGCAACAATGGAAATCCGTTTCGCGCTGGCGAATTTCTGTGAATTACGTATCATTGTTGTGACTTGATACAGCTGTGAGGAAAGGTGTTATAATTGTCGAATTTATGTTGATATTTGCTTGAAAATATTTAGTTTTTGCACCAAATGCTGTACCATTTGTAATGAGTAGAATATTTTTTGCATGGTTTTAGAATACTCTTCTCTAATCATGGCCCTATGAAATTCATTTCTATACTGTCCGGGGAATCAGGCTTCTTTTTCCAATACAAGTTTACAAAACTTTTGAATTATATTTTTATGCGGTTGTAGAATTCACATAGTTTTGACAACATTGCGATGGAAACAGTGAGTAGTTCGCTTCCTGGTTGAATTGGACGTTTTCAAATAATACCTAAGATATTAGTAGCGCAGAAAGTGCAATAACGCTGTTTCCAATAACGCTGAAAAGTGTTGTTGTAGCACCACTAGTATGCATTTGAAACAGGTAATCGCATGCTCTAATGAACACGGAAAAATAAATTAGCTGATCTTCCTCTATCTTCATGCTTAGGCAATATTCCCTGTTGCAGCTACTGATCTTTCCATCTCTTTGGTGACTGAACAACATCTCTTCCTTGTGGAATATAATTACACGGTGTAACAAATTTGAAATTTGTTTTGCCGCGAGATGAAAGTGTGGTTTTCACTAACTCACATACGCTCATTGCAAAAATGAAAGAATTGTTCCATTACGTAGTCCAAGATAAGTCACTTATATCACTTTCGAAAAAACTTGGAAACGACTCAGTAACAATACTTACAGAATCTGTAGTTGAGTAATATACAGATCATGCAACAAAAATTGTATATATTGTTTGTATTACAAAACATAAAAATTGCTCGTATTATAGAACAGTCCGAGAAAACTGAATCAATGTATTTACAAGTAAGAATATTTTGCCTGGAAACTTTCCGTTTGTAGGTGGATGGTGAACTTGGTGATTCTTGAATGAGTATCCAGCAATAATCCGCCAAACGTTTTGCTGGCCATCTCCCTTTGACTTTCCATGACAGCGATATCTTCGAGAAATCTTTCACTATGTTCGTGACTCACATTTCGAATATTAGGTGCGAAGAAATCTAAATAGGAATGTAAGAAATGTAATTTCAGAGACATGTGGCACTCCACAGCCATGGAACAGTCCAGCATGTGTTCCGTCAGTCCCTTTTAATTCTCACACATTACCCCAAAAATTGTCGCTTACGTGTACATCTTCAATGGAATCTAAGCTGCCTTCTCAGTATCTGTCAGGAACTGTTCAAAGGTAACAACACACTATCTTTGTCAACAAGGTGTTCATGTCATTTTTCAGCAGGAACGAAAATTTCTAAGGCCACTTTTTGACTCCATAATGGTCTTTCCTTGCCCTACTATCCCAGTTACACAAGAAACAGCAATATTTTGTGTAACCAGTCGGCATTCCTAGAAAAAATCCCAGAATCTTAAATCCCTACAGATTTTCCATTTGTGACTCGAATAGCCAGTATACTTCAGGAGTAGCCTCTCGTAGGTTTCCTTATAACTGGACGGATTTGGTCACTGGTATCATATGTTTCTCGTTTCCGTTCGTAAGAGAACAGCTTTGCGACTACTCTTTGAGGAATCAATAAACTGATGCCATTCTTCCGGATTGTGAATCATCCCAAATTTTGTAAGCAACACATTTATGTCATTACAATATACCAAACTCTCTGTCATTAAGAAAAACTGGAAGGTCAAGGGTTCTTTTCTTGAAGGCGAGACCAAGTATAATTGCCACATTGAAAGATTTAGATCTCTTACAAGATCGTGCAATTCTGCCTGCTAGCTGTGGTTGTCGACGTGCTGCAGATAACGTGTAATCAAGATCTTCAGGTTTGTCACTACCATCGTCTGTTTCATTTCTCAGTGTTAATTCCGTTGGTGGTTTTGGAATTGGGAGAGAATCAGAATGCGGAACTGGGAGCATTTCAGATTCCAAATTTGGATAAGAAACTTTTGTACTACTTCAGATTTCTGTTACTTCCGTTAAAATTAGCAATCTATAACTTGGTCTCATGCTTCCCTCCACAACTGTGGTGTGGCAAATGGCGTAGATGGGAGGGTTCCACGTAACCAGCATCTTCAGTAGCGGGAGCAACGTGAGCAACAGTTCTGTGGTACCAAACACTTATCTTCTTCTAACTTTGATTCAAAACACAACTCGTAAACCATTCCAACGATCGGAGAAATAGGATGTCTTCGAGACTTAGTCGCAAACTCGCCACATACATAACAAAAGATTTGGTGAATTCACACACTTTCAGGACATCGTTGAGTATAAGAAACATACTTACTTACTAGCCAACGCCCACCCTTGGCAGGTTAGCCATTTGGTGACGCGCTGACCAGTACAGACAGCTGTCTCTCTGTATAAGTCGTCCTCTGCCGAGTTTGTGTTGGCACTCAGGGCTGGGCACATCGGAAGGTGTGTTGCATCTATCTTTGGGCCATTACAGTGCACACAGGCGTCGGTTTCGAAGACCCCTATGCGGTGCAGGTGGCTGGAGAGGTAGTCGTGGCCTGTAGTTGTTCTGAACACGGCGACACTAGTGGCTCGAGGTAGATTGTTGGGGATCGGTGTTTCCGTCCGGCTGGACCAAAGTTTTCCAGCGGCGTTCTCAATTCGTCATGCTTTTACCCAGCCATTTATTGAGCGCTTTATGCAGGATTTCGCAGAGGAATACGACTGGTGGCTTTGTGGCTAATCCAATGTTGTGCCTTTCTTGGCTAGCTCGTCTGCTTTTTCATTCCCTGGAACACCAACGTGGCTAGGAATTCACTGTAGGACGATTTGACGGCCATTTTCTATGAGTTTTGAGATCCTGGCACGGCAGGATGAGGTTTTTGCACAGTCTGTATGGCAGTTGCTAGACAGTGCCAGTATTGCCGCTTGGCAATCAATGAAAAACACTATCTTTTGGGCGGTATGAGCTTCTAGGGATAAACAAGCTTCGTGGACGGCGGCGATTTCGCCATCGTAGTTGGTCAGTGGCGCCCTCAAAGGCGTTGGAGACATACCCTGCTCCAGTGTTCCCAGTATCTGGAGTGGAGTATCCATCACAATATATGTGCATCCATTCTTCCGGAGGGTATTGAGTGCTGATTGTTTCTAGAGTTGTCTGAAACAATCTTTCCTGAAGGTTGTCTACAGGAATGCCGGAGGTCTTAGCAATTCAAAGTTCTTAGAGTTCAAACGAAGCATCCTCGGTGTTTTGCGGACACATGTTTTTTTTTTTAAATCTTCAGAAGAGCCACCATATGATTTTTGCTAGCTTGTCATACATATCTACGACACCATCATTCACAGACGTTTTCGCAGTGCAACAAATTAGCTAATGTTAAGGCATTAGCATTTTTGGGGCTTGCAATTCAATCGAACCTCAAATCGAATATCCAAATAATTGAATTAAACATTAAATTAAGTTCATTTTGATACGCATTCAGAATTCTTTCAAATGCTGCCAGCCTTCAAGCACCTCGTAGCTTCTTTCTTGCAAATGTACATTTCCGCCTGAAATAAACCATAATATTCTGGGGAAGCTCATCCTATAGATCCCAGACTTCTAGATTGCAAAAAAAAATCATTCGATTAATAAAATGCCATCCACTTTATTTTGGAAATCTCACATTGAGCTTGGTATCTTACCGTTGCCTTGCCGATTTATAGAACGGATCTGTAGTTTTAGTCAAAACTGACATACGTAACAGTGGAAAGATATTTTCATGCAATACTGATATTTATAATTACATGTATAAATTACATGCATGTGTCAGTATCAACAGTTCATTACAAAAAATACACATAAAACATGTAGGATACTTAACATGACATTGCCAGATGACATTAAACAATTAAAATCGGTGCACAAATTTCATTTAAAAGGAAACATTTCTGCTGTATAACTGTTTCTATTTAATTAGACTATACTTACCATAAAAAACAAATAACATTTATTTTAACAATAATATGTAATACATTAGTTTACATTTGTATTATAGTGAAAAAAGATTTAAGATTGCTGCAGTAAGTAATGTACTTCAGATTCCGGTTCAGTGACCCTGTCTCGATCACATTTTTGTCCCATTTCCCCGAACCACTGACCAAATGCTGAGATAGCCCATTGTTTTGCTTCTGGACATATATGTAGTATCTTCACTATGAGCACATTTTGTTGAGCTCTCCTTTTTCTAGTAGTGGCAAGAGTGGCACCGAAGGCGTGTTATATTTTGTTAGCAAAACAAAAATATCACATCTGCAAGCGTTGCTAACGTTCCTTTTTAAAACTTATTCATCATTCACCTACGTATAGTATAAGATATAGGAAAGAGATTATGCGGTTCAAGAAAATGGTACTTCTGATTGTACTTCTCCCACATACATTGTATAGTCTTTACTGTTCTTTGACTAATAATAATTAACTAGTCTAGAGAACGCTTCAATTACTGAGGTCATTGGCGTTTATTACAAATTATTTAAAAAAACGATTTAGTAAGTCTTGAAGATGCAACTTACGCGCTGATCAAAAGCATGTACATAACATAAAAGGAGGGCTTCCTTTCCACATCAACCATACAAGTAGAAAAGGCAGAAGGATAATCTAAAAACTAACACGTAAAATTTATCTTAAAACATAAAATTGGCTGTAACGGGGCAAAAACAACCAGCATAAAATAACCTTATGTCTAGATCTTTCAAGTAACATTATATACTCCGCTTTCTCTCAAAAACCAAAGTTTTGAGAGCGATGAATCGTCTACGAGCACTGCCCGTAGCGAGTTGCCGAAGACATGTCTTCATCAGTTGCCAACAAATTTCATGCAGTGCAGGAGGACGTGTTCCACGGAAAGAATCGTCCTGCACGAGAAACAGATGAGAGGACTTTCACCTCGGAAACCGTTAAAAAACTGGCAATGTCCGATACGTAGACGGCTTAAAATGACTTCTTCACTTCTAGAGGAACGGGATGCGGAACGCCAGGAATTAACAGAATTCTCTGTAGCATTTAGTTTAAAAGTGGTATTGTGCCACTCTGTTTGCCACGCTATCAACACGAATTGTTTCAAGAACGCCATAAAATCGGACAATGGTACAGAAGGAATGTCAATATGAGTCTTATGAGTTGCTAATTTCGCCGCGTGGTCGGCCAGCTCATTCCCTGTGATTCTCTCATGGGCTGGAACCCAACTAAGTATCGGGTCATAGTGGCCGGACAGAATATTATGAATCAGGTTTTGAACTGATTTCATCAGGTAGTGTGACGAAGAACGGGAGACAGCTTGAAGACAGAGGAGATAATCAGAACAGAGAACTACTCGCCGCAACGTCGTTAACTCGATGTATTTTGCGTTTCGAGAATTGCATACACAGTAAATATACTGCACAGGGAATGAAGCCGATATGATTTGGTGGCCCTGATAAATAACAAATACATGCTACTGCGTCATTGTACGATGACCCATCTGTGTACAAGAATAAATGATCCGGATATGCTTCCCTCTTACCCTGAAACGGCTTCTGATAAACCACAGGACTAGTAGTTTGTTAGGAAAGATTGGAGAGTCTGAGGTCAATATTGGAGAAGTTTCCACGAGGGAATAGGGAATTTCACAGGAGTGGGAAGATTGACATTAAGTTCCCGCAAAAGATTTCGCAATCGAATACAGGGGGGTAGCGATGTTTAAAGAATATACGAGGACATAATTTGGGTGGGTGATTATTCGGCGACAAGAATGGTCAAAGAGTACTGACCGTAAGATGTCAATAAAATATCTCGCCTTCGGCTCAGAGATTGTTCTCCAGCCTCAGTCAAGAATTATTCGATGCAACTCCTGCGGTAGACGACTGTACTAATTCTTACACTGGTACTGTGAATGGTATTTAATGGCCGAAAGGTTGATGGAGTCGCTGACCCATATACAATGCATCAATAATTCAAAAATAGAGCGTATAAGGGTTCTATACAAACGCAAGAGACACACGGACTGCGCCCCAAGAGCTGCCTGTAAGGGTGCGGAGGAGGTTCAGAGGTGAGACACATCGGTTTTTCAGTTTACGTATATGATTTCGCCAAGTTAGGCTCTTATCGAAAGTAAGCCCAAGGAAAATTGCAGACTCCACAAAAGGCAGATGGCTCCCAAGAAAAAAATTGGGTTGGTTATGGAGATGATGGATCCTGCAGAAGTGCATCTCGATTTTCAGGTAGAGAACTTGAATCATGTTGCATCGCTTCATTCCTGCAATTGCAAATTGTCCTCAACAAATTTGTTGAGGACAAGTTGTAACCGCCTCTCTATCACTTGCACGCTCTTGGAGCAAAATATAGCAAAGTCGTCAACGAAGAGCAATGTACTGGCTCTCGAATTATCGATGCTATCCTAGTGACAGCAATGGCAAACGGAGTGACACTCAGAATTGATCCCTGAGTGGCCCCGTTTTCTAGATGGTGACTGGCGGAAACCCTGTCACCAAGGCTGACGCGTAAGTATCTTGACGAAAGAAAGGCTACTAAAGGGAGGAACCGGCCCCTAAGATTCCAAGAATGTATCGTGCGAAAAATGCCTTACCTCCAGGTGATGTCATATGGTTTCACTACATCGGAGAAAATTGGTACCAGGTGTTGACATAGCACGAAAGCAATGGAGATGTGTGGCAAAGGTGACAAGTTGGTCCATGGTTGACCACTTCTTCCTGAAGCCACACTGGATGGCTGTATGTAGGAATCTCTTTCCAGGAGCCAGACCAGACGCGTGTTCAGTATTCACTCTAAAAGCTTGCAAACAAAGCTTGTGGGCGAGATTCGGCGGTAGGTTGACTGTTTTGTAATCTCCTTGCGCCAAGTTCTAGGAAAGGTATGCTGCATCTAAATGTTGTTTAAGATACGGGCGAAAAAAAGACTTGCCTTTTCCGGTGGGTGTTTCAACATTTGGCTGTGTATCTGGTCTGCTGCTGGAGCAGAAGGTTTCCAATGGGCGAGGGCAGAGGAAAATTCATCCATGGAGAAAGGATCGTAATAACTTTCCTCCAGAGAAACTGAAAAGTCCAATCTGCTATTCTCCATTCCCTTCGTTTTCGAAAAGCTAGGAGAGTAGTGAAAAAAACTGGAGGTTTTTTCATAGTGACAGGCCAATTCCTCAATTACGTCTTCTGGAGAAGTGATGACATTTCCGTTTATAAGGAGTCCTGGGGCAGATGGTGGGGAAAGTCTTCCTCCGATCTCTCGGATATTTCGTCATTCTACGTTAGGTGGGTACGACAAGAAACAAGAAATTAGGCTTTTCAGGAAGAGGTCTTTCCCATATTATTAATCTAGCTCTGGTCCATTTTATTTTGTAATCAATCAGGTTCGCTGTGGTGGGAAATCTACTGAGTCTCGCCAGTGGCCTCTTTCGGTCACTCGCCGCGAGGGCAGTCAACATTCCACCAAGGCACAGGGATGTGTCGTGGCCGGAACTTAGACGTCGGGGTTGCAATGGTAGCTGCGCGAAGGGCGTCGCTGAAATGGGCCACCTAGGCATTAATGTTATTTGAACAATTGTCTGGTATTTTAACTTCCTCAATGAATGTATCCCAGTAAGCTCGATGAATTAGCCAGCGAAATGTGTGAGTAACGACTAAATGTGGAATATCTATGTGGACTAGAGTAAGAAAATGGTCACTCCTATGTAAGTCATTGAGAACAGTCCACTCGACGATAGTAGACGGGGATGGACTGCAGAGTGCCAGATCATATGACGAAAAAGTGTTTGTAGCCATGGAGATATAAGTATAATTTCCAGAGTTAATAAGTTCGGCTGGTCAATATTATTTTCGAGAATAGTACCTCTCGGGCAGGTCCTCGTGCCCCCCGTGCGGGATTCTGGGCATTTAAGTCCCCCACAATAAGGGACGGGCAACTGAGAAAACACATCAACTGCTTGTGACACGACTTGGCCAGGAGGAATGTATGTATTGCACAATCGCACAAATGACAGGTGTATTCGAATGCATACGGTGTGAAGGTCGATTCGAACGTTATGTTGCTCAGGGAACTGGGAGTCACGGATAAGGACCGCAACAACACCGTGAGCACGAAGTCCATCTTAATCAAATCAATACGTCCTATAACCGTCAAGGCAGAGGGGATGATGCGTTTCCTGAAAGCAAACTGTGGATGGCCTATGGCGAGAAATTATCAATGTCAGTTCTGAATGAGTACGGGAGCCATTTAAGTTCTATGGGAGAGCCATTATAGGGAATTATTTCCTGGTAGCTTTTTTCTCAACATCTGAAAGGTAGAGAAACTCTCGTGGTGCTCCTTTCAACAGCAGTCATCCTGATATGGTCGCCTGTGTCGGGGTGATTTCCCGATTTTTGCCACAGGTGACCGAGATCTTTAGGGGCTGGAGGATCGTTCGGTATCAGCCTCGGACATTTTTGTTCAGATGCGATATCTGACGGGAGTCGATTTCCATAAGGGGCTCAGTGGAAGTCATCGATGTCTGGTGGAGTTTTTGGGTAGGTTTTTTATATTTTGTGTGTATTATCACTTTGCACCTTGAATGCATGCTGACATCTTCAGGGAAATCTACAGGCGACACCTGACAACTGAAGTGCTCTACTACAGCAGCGGTACATTGTTTGGCAACATGCTGTGACACCCAGGGACTGAAATTTTAGGGCACTGGAGAATGATCGTAACAGGTCTACTGGATTCCTAGTTTGGTATCGACGTTTGGCCTCTGGGAAGGAAACCTTTTCGGACACTTATATTTGGATCGCTTTCACGGAGAGAGGTAGGGCACTGGTTGTAGTTGGCTAGATGATTGCCTTCCCAATTGACACAGTGCGGTGGTGTGTCGCAGGGTTGTGGGTCGTGCACTGATGTTCCGCACTTCCCGCAAACTAGTCTTACGGACATACAGCGTTGCTGGGTATGCCTTTGACACTTGAAACAGAGCAAAGGGTTTGGTACATACTGTCGCACATGGAGGTTCTAGAATCCACTAATGATCCTTTTTCGGAAGGGACGGACCGTCACACATAAGAATCAGGGTCGAAGTAATACTTTCTCCTGCTCCTTCCTTCTGATCCTGTATTTGGTCACGGCATGGCTTTTGAAAAATGGCTCTACGGCATGGCACTAATTACATGTTCTCATGTTTTCATTACTTATTTATGTACGTATTTTGAAGTTTCGTACTACATAATTTTCCGGTCTCTGTTCATCATTTATCTATAATTTTTAAGTGGTTTTATTACGTGCATTTTCACACGAAAGATATGTATATCGTATTTTTTAAATGTTTATTTTCTATAAATGAATCAGTATTTTGCCGAATTTATAGTATACTAGGATAGCCCGGCCGTTCTGTCTTCATTTCCCTCTTTCCGCTCCCATCACCCTCTCACTGTCTCTCCCCTCCCTCACCCTGGCCCTGTCTGTCTCTGCCGCTCTCTGTTCTTATCATTCCCATTAATTGCAGATTCTGCACATCTCTGAGCACATGAGACAATATCGGAAAACGCCGGACCAGCAAAAATGTAATACAGTAAAATCTGTCTAAACCGGAACCTGTACAAACCGGAAACCTGCCTTAACCGGAAAATTTCTCCGGCCCGTGAAGTTAAATGGCATTTTTATACGGCATAAAACGGAATCTGTCCAACGCGGAAACGGAACGATTTTTCATGTCCTGAAAGGCGAAAAAAAACTTCATAAAACGGAATTTCTGTTAATTTAATGCAGTTCGCAGAGAGACGGAATATACTCTTCTTGGAATGAATGCATCTGCAAGTCTGTTTTAATATCTCTGTCCATGTTATGTGTTTCACACGTGGCCGCACAGTGAAGGAAATGGGCTTCCGCTGTTATCGTAGATGTTGACCTGGAGGTCATCTGTCTCTCACGGCGTAGGCCGTCGGGGAATTCCCTCTCTCCCGACTTTCTAAGCGTGGTTAGGTGTAAGGGTATGGCTTCAATTTACGCGTCTCCCTGCCTCGCGTTGGCAATCGTAACCCCTTGACCAGAGCCGAATTACTCAAGGCCATGCGAGGGTGTCAGATAGACCTATACAGCGGTTTTTCTAACTTTGCCTCTCAAGGCCCGTCTTTACGATGAAATATGTCACGGTATTTCGCGTCTTCCTCAATCGAGCCGCTAAAATCGCATGATCGCGACCGTATCAAGCAGCGCTTGTGATCATGCGACTTCTAGCAGCAGACCGGGAAAGACGCGAAATGCCGTGTGATACTCCATCGTGGCCATAGGGGCTTGAGAGGCAGAGTTAGAAAAATCGCAGTGTAGTACTCTGGGCTGTGACGCAGTGTCCGCTGAAAGAGTCTGCGAGAAGTTCGGGTGCAGCCACTAGCCAGTGAGATAAGGTGTTTTTATAAGTTTCACAACCAGTTTGACAATGATTAAAAAAAACATAAAACTCTACATGTTAAAATTGTTCAACTTAGGAAAACAACTGAAAAGGTGTTAGTAAGAGAGAAACCCAAAGCGCAAATGTTGAAAGAGAGACCCAAAACGATTAATGTTGAACAAAGTAACATTATTTAAATAAACAAGTCGTGAAATATTTCTTTTTATCTGTCAGAAATAATTATGTTTAATATTCATTTATTGGTGATTTCTTCCATAAATGAGTTTTATGTTAGTATAGGTTTTATAATTATAATAAAGTCATGTTACTAGTTTCAGGACGGAAATATCAACATAAAAAGTGTCATAAACGAACATTCTTGCCTAAAACGGAAACCTCCCTAAACCGGAATTTTTTTTGTCCCAATCGTTTCCGGTTTAGACAGATTTTACTGTATAATGTTCAAGAAGGTTTCATCCTGTATGAGAAACTTTTTTTTGAGGCCTCAGATTTTAGTTTTTAAGGCCATAGAGCGCATCGTTTACGAGTTATTTAACGATATAGATTCAAAGTCCTGCCGAATGTGTTGCGGATTGCATTTGATGTAAATATTTAGTTTTGTTCTACAGCGCCATGTAGTGGTGTTACAGCAGATTTAACAGAACATAAATATTCTCGGTGAAAAACATGTAGAAGTGCCAACTTTCATGGAGATTGGTGTCACGGTGTCAGAGTTTAGCTCATATATATATATATATATATATAATATATATGTATATGTAAGATATATATACATATCAACATCCACTTTTATATATATAATACTTATCTCGATTTAGTATACATTTTGTTTAAATATTTATTTCCTTAAACATGTTTATTCATTTTGGTTATTTGTAATTAGTGTTAATGGTTCGCATATACTGCTTTCTCTAAGACTATGTAGAAACGTACATTAATATTTCTTGGTGTATGATCAACTTGTACAACTGCAGTTTCTGTTTACGTGTCAATTTCTATTAAAACTTCGTCAAAATTAATACACGTTTCTTTATGATATACCAACCCGTGTTCGACCCAACTTGCCGCATTCGCACGCAATACTCTTACCCCTGCTTCCCGCCAGTGACACGAGTGACTTCGTGAAGCCGATATCGCCACGTGATCCAAACCTTTGCGAAGGCCATTCACGTGCTCGTTCGTCTGACGGCCCTGTAATAGATGGTGAAATAGATGAATATTCGTAGTCAAATGATCAGAAGGATAGGTAGTCGAAAGTGACAGTTCACTTCGAGAATCACTGCATATAACTACTCGTCGTGACGCACCCGACTATGTATTTCAGGGGCCATCCGCTCCAATACCTTATAGATGCAGCTAGAAAATCTAAATCGGTCGATAACGAGGGAATCATTCGGTTCTTTCCTTCCTTAGGAATAGCGATTACTATAGCCTCTCGTCTGGTGTCAGGAATGAGGTGCTCATTCTAAATGCGGTTGAAGGTGGAGGCCGTTGGCCGTTGGATACGATCGAGGGTACAGCCTCCAATGCACATGGCAACGAATGTATACTAGTATAAGGCAATAGATATAAGATTGTTATAGGAAAAATCGAATAGGGGTGACAGAGACGCTACTGTTGATTTGAACAATCGAGAAGATACCGAAAATGTTGCTGACAGCGGGCAATAGCAAACGAGAGATACTAACCAAGATCCAGCCGGCCCAAGACTTACCACCTGCGGCCGGAGCGGGATGAGACTACAATCGATCAGATACTGTGAGATACTAGATCCAGCCGGTCCAGGACTGAGCTGCTGAGGCCAGAGCGGGATGCACTAAACCAGACTATGCAAACAATTGGCCAAGTGAGCGGAAATTCGCTTATGCGTCTATCTGACCTAGGACTGAGAGTCTATCTGACCTAGGACAGGGGCCGTGGGGCCGAAGTGATGTGAGCTGATGGAACAGATGGTGAAATGCTAACCACGCCCTGTTGAAAAATGGCGGCTTGCCATCGATGACAGGACACGGGTCGGGAAGCGGATAAGCTCTGAGGGGTGAGTCCCAAGCCCATTTTAAAGCGCGAAGTGGGGACTGGAACTCTCGACTCTCGTCCTGTTCTTGGCGTAACTCAAGTCAATAGCCTAAAGGTGTAGGTAGTGAGGAGATGGGAAGAGGGCCCCGAGCCGCTCGGACTTAGTCCGAGAGATCCTCTGCTGGGCTTTCGGATTCGAGGTAGTGGCCCGATACCCAAATGTGTAGGTGGGTAGGGGCTCGTCCCGGTGCATGAGACACTTTAAAGAATTCGCCACTAACCACACTGGTTAGGAGGGATGTCAGCTGGAGCATCGCAGCCCGCCCCTGGCATCGAGTGGGCAGGCTTGTGCTGCGTAACGGCGTGATCCGGAAATGGCCGTCGAGTGGAGTTGCACCGCAATACGGGGAGAGAACATATCCAAACGGACAAGATATCCTCAAGGAGCTTGCAGCCCAAAGAAACAAATTCCAAACGGAAGTAGCCATTTAGGTCTCAAGGGAGGAGAGCCATGGTTATTAGGGTTTAAGATTTATTTTCATGTTTCTTCGACAGGGATAAGATATTAGATTTCTATTTCTTTTTTCCTCGTCTGTGGAAAAGTGGATGAGCTCATATGCGGCTCTTGTCAACTGCAGATCATCTTTACTGCTGCTGGAGAGGGCCGTGTCGTGTGTCTGGGTACGTTCACGCTCTTTTGATACAGGTGCCCGGGACCTAAAAATGGGACCTTTTCGAAATGTTTACTTGGTTCACACCTTTGGGTGTTTGTTGAGACATTTGTAATAATTTTTTTCCTTGTTTCAGATGATGGGTTAATTTTCTGTCTCCAACTCCGCAGACGATATCTTCTAGGTACACCTGCCAGGCAAAGTCGCGTACAGTACTTGGTTGTACCTCTGCACTCGTTTGGCAACTCAAAGACGATTTTGACACCCACAAGGAGTTGGCGAAACTCCTGGAGAGGTTCACTGGATTTCTTGTAAGGAATCGCCGACGCTCTGCCGAAGGGAAGGTCACTTTCTCAGATACGCGAATCTTTGTATCTTTTTCAAAAAATGGGCATTTATTTGAGTTTGATGGATGGTCTCCTCTACAGTTTACACATTTGGGACTGAATTCGTATTCAAAGTTGTAGTACTCTTTGGCGCAGACCATACAAACAGTGCTGCCCATGCAGCGTTCCTGGGTTTGGCCGAACCTATGACACTTTAAGCAGCGCAGAGGCGTCGGTACGTACTGCCGCACACGAATATTGTACCACCTGCGTGAGATCTCCGAAAAAGAGGAGGGTGAAATGAGAGGACCGACGTTGAGGTGGGGTTGGGAATGAGGACGCCATTCACCTTCCGCTGAATCCTCTGCACGTGTGTAACTCCCTCAGACAAGAAATAGTTTGTCTTCATCTCATCTCAGTCTGTCTTCATAGCAAAATCATCATGGTTAACATCCTAACATAGATTTTATGTAGGGTGAGTTGACACTTGAACGTGGGGCCGGCTATTTCTTTCACTTTTAAACCCAATCGGTTCGTCTGACCGACACGGAAAAATATTGGCTCCAGTGCGTTGGCGCACGACTGCCTGGAACTTCCCTGATTTCTATATGCAGCCACTGCGAGTTTTATTGAACTAACACTTTTCATCGTTTTCCTTCTTCGTTGCATGTTATTGCAAGGAAGCAGGGTTTGGTTGGATGATCACTTGCTTTGCAGAAAAAGCTTTCCAGATCAACATTTCGTTCATTTAGTCTGCTTTCCCTTTGGGAAGAGGGCGAGGGTTGTTTTGAATCCATGAGAAGAATCTAATTGATCCCCGTGGCCCCCACCCACCACGGAGCC
The DNA here is from genome assembly GCA_031308135.1 of Acheta domesticus. Taxonomy (NCBI): domain Eukaryota; kingdom Metazoa; phylum Arthropoda; class Insecta; order Orthoptera; family Gryllidae; genus Acheta; species Acheta domesticus. The sequence goes on along the minus strand of JAHLJT010008446.1, from coordinate 167,697,159 downwards.
CAACAAGGGGACACTGTTCGAGTGCCACGGAGATATTGAGTTGGGGAGTTACATGGTTTATTGTCCGTTGGGACATCATGCACCCACCACTCACCCTGGAGTTCAGTCACAGACCTAGTCCGAGCCGATAGATCAGGAGTGGGTAGCTCCCGTCTAGAAATCCGAGGCCGAAGAAAGAGAGTGCACCTACAATGCACTTTCGCACAATGTGCGTAAGACAGTCGAGAAAGTATGCAGAGATCCCTCAACTCCCACGTCACCCACTCCCTTCGACACGGGTCGCCATGCACGTCAAACACAAGGGTGGGCGTTCAGCATACAGAGGCCAGTGAAGAAAAAGGGGTAATAAATGAATGGGGCCCTGAAATGATAAGCAAGAAGGGGAAAGATGGAGAAAGGAACACATTAGAGCCTTCTCTGCATCCCCCCGTCAGGACTTGGGGATGCCGACCCGCTATGTTTAGATTCCAAGACAACACAGAGAATGATTAGATATCATGCTTCTTTTTCACCTCCAGCAACGTGCTGGGAAATTCCCATGCGGCTCCACGACCATAACAGTAGTACTGACTACTACTAGAAAGGTTTGCCTGTATTGTTATACTTCGGTTTTTCTTTCTTGGCGGACGGGGGTGTTATCAAAATGGAATATCCTACGATATTTCGAGTCGTTCTCAGTTGTGTATTTTAGTACATAAGGAATGTCGAAAAATGACTTCCGACATGTTTTCGCAGGTCGGCTGGCTCATTGCCTGCGATTTCTATATAGCCCGGTACCCAACGGTACTAAATCGAAGAGGCGAGATAATCGATGTTGGAACAGATTTACAGTTGTTAAGTGATCTGAGCGAGAAAGCGTCAAAAGTGACTGGGGATGCACTTCGGGAAACACTGCATATAACTACTTGTGACGCACCTGATTCTATATATTTCAGGGCTTGCAGTATAGCGAACTTCTCACAGAGAATACACTACAGTGCGGGGGAATTTTGAATAAGCGCAAGGCCGTTCTGCAGTAGAACGCACATGGCACAGTCGTTTGTGGCAGAGCCGTCAGTATACAAGTATGGTTAGGGTAAGTTGCTCTCAATTCATTGAAGTGTTTCAAATATGTTATGGGCGTAGTTGATTTCGGGAGGTTCGACAAGCTGAAGTATATTAGAGGTCAGAAGTTTCAAAGGATGGACCAGATTTTTGGAAGGTTTCACAGGAAAGGAAGGATGAAGTTAAGCTACTGCAACAAAGTGTGAAAGGGGTTACGAGGTGGTTAGGTAAAGATGGTATAAGGAAGTATAATGTTTGTTGGTCAGGGTACAAGAATGTTCGCCGAGATGGAACATCCAGCTCTGGCACTTTCGCACCATAGGAACCGCCCATAGTCTCTCGTCTCTGTATAAGAGACGGTTTCTCAAACTTCAGCCAGGAGACACTCGCTACAGCTCGTGCAATAGGCACCTGTCCTAAAGCGGATTCTGACATGATGAAAAGTATTTAGAAGTTGTAATGATGAAGAGGACACTGAGCCGTGTACAGTGCTGCCATAATCCAGAACGAATTGAGTATATATCCTATAGAAACGCAGGAGACATACGGCCAGCACCTCATGAGGTACTACTAAGGGTGCGAAGGAGGTTAATGGTCATAGCGTTGTTTTTAGGTTGCGCACATGTTTTCGACATGTCAGGCTTTTGTCGAACGTCAGACTGAGGAAGGATGGTGTATCACTGCATCAACAAACGGGAGTTTATGGTCTCCAAGGAACAGATCTGGGTGATTGTGGATGTGATATATCCTGCAGAAGTGCATTTCGATTTTGAGGGGAGGACGTAATCCAGTTCTTGAGCTTCATTCTTTAAAGGTTGTAGTTGCCTTTGAATGACGTTGATACTCTTGGATAAGCAGCTAATGGCAATATCATTAACAAAAAGCGATGGTTTACAAGCTCTCGTACGAACGATGCTATGTCGTTGATTGCAATAGCTAACAGAGTTGCGCTCAATGTTCACACTTGGGGAACATTTTCCAAAGCGTGACTGGAAGCTAACTTTCCGTCAACGCAGACTCAATGTCTCGAAGAGAGGAAATTCGCTAGGAACAACGGGAGCCGGTCCCGAAGTCCCCAAGAGTGCAAAGTGCGAACTACACCATGCCTGCAGGTCATGTCATTAGCCTTGTCCATATCAAAGGCGGCTACGAAGCGTTGTCGTAGTAGGAACAAAGTGGATATCTGAGAAGCGTTTTGCTTTCTCGTATAACCTTTCTAGTACTGACTCTAGACCTCTTGTATTCAATTAAGTTTTCAATTGCAGGGGACCTATTCATCCTTGCTAGTGCTCGTTTGCGCTCACGGATCGCCGTGGTGTGTGATTTTGGCAAACTATGCGCTAGAAATTAAAAATTTCAACTTTACCAAAATGAGCAGTGTTTGGTATTTCGATTCTATGAAGTCTAGAGCATTTTAGATTTCGTAAGTGATGACAGGCATAGCGGATGAGCGTGTCTAAACAAGCTACAACTTGACTCACTTCCTCGATGCTCTGAACCATCCGTTTCAGTATAGCGAGTTCGATTCATTGGTGTGCATCTATACTTACACTGAAGGTTTTTTCATTGGCTAAATGTAATCTGTGTTCTTCTTCTTACTTATTGCTGCCAATATTATTAGTTAGTAAGCATCTGATGACTTCAACAAGACTCTTTAAAACGTGAGTAAATTTTGTTCAGCCAAAAACTCATTTTGAAAGTGTATCGAAGGTTTTGGTTTACAATACCCCCGAATTCCTTTTTACGGCCATACTTGTATTAAAGCTTGCTCTTTAGGGAACTGGTATATGAAAAAAACATTTAGCGAACATTTGCGAATGCATTTATTTTTATTTTTTTGGAATGTCGCGTTCAATTGACCGCAAGGTGCTTTTCAGTATATGGGTCAAAAGTGGGTTAAAGAATCAAAGTCTTATGATTTAACTTATGTTTATCAACAATTGGAACATTCAACAATGAACACATGTATGAATAAAAGTATGTTGGAGAATGTTAAAAAGAAAATTAGCTAGTTTTGCCACACAATTAGTGGAAAATAGGAAAAAATAGGAAGATATAAGGAGTGTTTCCTTCATTACAATTCTTAGTGGCTGAATGAGGAAATTATTTTTAAATTTAATAGTGCTCCTCAGTGAAAAGAAACGCCAATGACAGGACGTGGCCGGCCAAGAAAGTCATTCCATTACTGTGCTCCTTCCACTAAAAGTCAGGAAGCTAAGCATCTTTTAGAGTTATCCGCCGAAGAGTTGAGTATGGCCGCAGGTATTATGTTAAGACAAGACGAAAAGAGGGGCTTGGCAGCAATTGTGAAAGAACTCTCTTCTGCGTCTCCAAACACGGGGACAGTAATTAAGAAGGCACGAAAGTCTCTGTTGCCGAAGCTAGAGTTATTACCGGAGCAAGTCCTTACATCAATGGTAGACATTAATTTGTCTAGTAGTCAATATAAATGACTACGAGAGGAAACTGTAAACTATAATAGTAAATTTTATCCTCCCACTATAAAGTCAAGAAATCTAAAGAGTTGTGTGATCCGCAAGGTATGCAATATTGGACAATATTCAGAAGAAGCACAAGAAGCAAGAAATAAACACTCCAGGCACTGCAGAGAGTTCTTTACAAAGAAGACCACCAGAATAGACACAAATACAGATCTATTGAAGAGACTCATTTCTGCAGATCCATGCAACTGGCAAGTTTACAAACATCTTCAAAATTGAAAAAGAAAAGTGTGAATAAAAAAATGATAAAATTATTCGATGTTCCTTTAGTGATCATGAAAGTTGATGATTCTGAAGACTCATTAGATAGTAGCAATACCTTCAGTGATTCTAAATTTAATGTTCTTTAAAATAATATTATGTTCACTCAAAAAATATTATTCCTTCTTATTAATTTATCTAACAACATTGATATACAGTGACCCTCAACATTCGCGTTAGGTTCCTAAAAAGCATCGCGAATGTCAAATCCGTGAATGTTGAGGCTATCTTTTAATGAAGAAAGGTGGGTTAGGTTCCTGGATATCAAAAAGCGGTTTAAAAAAGAAAAAAGTATCTAACAATTGCAGTAGAACTGAGTAAGCGCTACTAGAAACAGAATTCACAATTAATATCCCAAAGAAAAGAAATAAAACAATATTTGAAAGTTTTCAAAGTTGAATGTGATTGGATATAACATTTGTTTTGTTTTTTTGTTTCATCACCCTCCTCGCTGTTCTAATATCCAAATATGGAGGAGTTGCTGCTTTTATTTCTCTTTTAAATTTCGAAGTTATTTCCATGTCCGCATCACGTTCGAATGTCCTTTCCACCATGGCTTGTTGAAGTTTTAGAACGCCATGAACAGTGTTCACATTGAAGTTGCACCAAGACGCAGTTTCGCTTCCGTTACTTCATCATTACGTTCAAGGACGTTTTCTTCGCTGAAGAAAGCTACCGAAGCTCCACTTCAGTGAGGTCATTAAGATGTGAGTTGCACAGATCCTAAATGGCTTTTCTGTTCATGTAGCCAAAACCCTTACCTCCAATTTCACCCATCGGAATTTAATTATTTTACAATTCTATTATTCTGTTAATGTGAATTGACATTCCAACTTTAATATTTTTGAAGAAGGTGATAATTTGAAATCTGGTGTCTGCCGATTTCGTATCGGAGATGGCGCTGATAAAGGAAATAAAATGAGCTTGCTTAAAAAATGTAGTACTACCAAACGACGTACTCGCGCATGTTAAAACCGGTAACATTTCTCTAATTGCGAATGTTCGGAACTCGCGAATAGCGAATTCGCGGATGTCGAGGGGCATGTATAAATGGGACTGTGTATAAATATTTCCTATTTGCTATTTCATTAAAGAATTGGCGTTGAATTTTATATTTTAAGTTACAAAATTATTTATGTTGCAATAATTGATTCAATTTGTTGATTGTACTAGTTTTATAATATTTCAGTAATATACAATATGGTTTCATTCGGTTCTACTCTTGAACTTATCAATTAGAATTTCTGTTCCATAGATCCTCAAAATTACACACCGTGCGCAGTTTTTGTTCCACTAGGGTACAGGAGGGCGCCGTGGTGAAGTGGATAGATATACTTTTAATGTCGTTGAGACACTGTTACAGTATGTGCATTTCTTTACTGATTTTGGCCCAGTCGGCACGCTGAATTGACCACTGGGGTGGGCTGATTTCAAAATCGGGCACATCTAATTGGACAAGGAATGGAAAATGGTTGCTTCTATGGAGGTCCTCCAACAGAGTCCATTCGACAATCATAAGTAGTGATGGGCTGCAGAAAGCGAGATCGATGCGAGAAAAGGTGTTCGACGCCGGGAAGAAATGCGCGGCATGGCCAGAGTTTAGAAGAATCGAATGGAATTTGTTTTCCAGAAGGATATCTCTCTCTGACAGGACCTTGCTGCACCCAGACGGGACTGTGAGCATTGAAATCTCCCAGAATAACAAGGTGGGGTAGTTGAGACAGTTACAAGGTCTTCTTCCGTCACGGCTTGTCCAGGCGGGATATTGACGTTGCAAATTGTTATCGAAAATGATGTCAATCGAAAATGGTTCCATCGAAGTGACAAATGTAGCACGGCCGCGATGGGCACGGTGGCCATCATCAATGTAACAATGCCTGTAACAAATGCCGCGGAGAGGAAATGTTCAGGAAGATGTGTTTCCTGCAGGCAGATATTGGGTCTGTACAGATATCAGCTTTAATTCGTCTAAACGAGTACGAAAGCCATTGACATTCCACGAGAGAGCCATGATTTCTAAATGTTATGATTCTTTTGTTTCTAGGGGAATTATGTGTTGGATTTCTTTTTCTCCTTTTCCTTCGCTGTTGACGTGTGATGAACGAGTTCGTGTGGGTCTTGTCATCCCCTACAGAGTCGACATGACTTCTGCTAGAGAGACGCATGTGTTGGGAGAGAGAGAGGGCCTATCGGCCTCGGTTTCTCAGGTTGACTCCTTTCTATGTTTGTCGAAACAGTTGTTTTCCTTTTTCGTTGCAGATGAGGCAAGGTATCTGGTATCTGCACTTCCGGGGATGTCTTCGAAGGTCACCTGACAGGCAGCATCGCGCACAGAGGTAACTTTCGGTGAGTGGGTTTCGGAGTTTGATGTCTTCTGCTGTTGTCCTACGGAGTTGGCGAATCTTTGAACCATTTTACGAGCTACGCATCTGGTAACGACGTAGTGCCTCAATAAAGGAAACTTTCTTCCAGAACCGGATCTTTTGGATCTCCCTTTCCTTCAAGAAGGTGTGGCACTGGTTCGAATGCGATGAGTGATTCCCAGAACAGTTGACGCACCGTGGATCTGAGGAATATTTCGAATCGTTACATGATTTTTTCCACGCAGACTGCTGCACTCATACAGCGGGGTTGGGTATGGTCGAAACTCTGGCATTAAAAGCAGCGCAGAGGATTTGGCACATACTACCTGACACGGAGATTGTAAAAGCTACCAGATATTTCCTCGGGAAGAGATGGACGATCGAAGGTAAGTCAACGTTGAGGTTGGGGTGAGTACCCCATTCACTCTCCGCTGGATCCTGTAAACATCGGTCACACCTGCCTGCAAGAGTTCTGTCACTGTATTCCGAGACTTAGATCATCGAACATCTGATAAAGTGCTTCGTATCGTCTATAGGCACTGTAAGGATGTCTAGGTTCCGATTTCCTCGTGGCCAGAGACACAACAAAGAATCAACTACTGTACTAAAGCTTCATTAGATGTATTTTGAGTTGGAGTTCAATTGTTAAGGGGGGGGCGCAAGCAGAGAAGGATGAGATGGTTTCGAGAGCACTTTAGTAATAAGTAGACATATCTACTTTACCTACGACGCCGATTGAGCGTATTTTAATGCCTTCAATAGCGCACATTTCTCTGCAGTATATACACTACATGAAAAGGTAATACGATAGCTGCGCGTGGTACTAACACAGTAGAAGGCAGATCATACTTTGCCATTTTATGAGGAATAACAGTGTAAAAATGTGGCCAGGGTAGGTGGAATTTATCTCCAGAAATTTTTTATATATGTACTTGCGGGGCTTGTGACTTGGATGGAGGACTGCAAGAGACTATCTCCAGCCGATAGTTTCACATCATAACAACTGATCACAATATATCACCGTCGGCTCAGAGACAATTCTCCACCCTCAGCCTTGGGGCATTCAATGCGGCTCGTGCGATAGGTGCCTGTGCAGATACGTACGGCTATGTAGATAATATTCAATAGCCGGAGGATTGACGGAGACGAGACACCTATATTCAATACTATCTATGGCAGTACGGTTAAGGATCTTGTATAACCGCAGGAGACATTCACGGTCTGCACCCCACCAGCTACCAAAGGGACGGAGAAGGTTCATTGGTGACACACATCGGTTATTCAGTTTGTGTATGTGATGACGTGAAGTTAAGCTGTTGTTGAATGTAAAGTCAAGGTAAGTTGCCTTAACAAAAGTCGTGGCCTCTAAGAAAAAGATCTGAGTGGTTATGGAGATGAATTCTGCAGAAATTCCAGGTTTATCACTCCATTCCTGAAATAGGGGAAGTAGCACTTAACTCTCGATAACTTGTATGTTCTTGGAAAAGCAAAAACAAGACGTCGACGAAGAGCGATCCTTTCACAGGTTCTCGGATAACTGATGGCAAGCACACACACACACACACAGAATCGATCTCTGGTGGACACCGATTTTCAAGTGACACAGGCAGATGCGGAAAGACAAAATGGCCTAAAACAGTAGGAGTAACCCTTAAGTTCAAAGAATGTAGTAGGGTGCGAAGGATGCCGCATCGCCAAGTGCGAAGGATGCCATGCCTCCAGGTGTCGAAGGCTGTCTCAGTGTCAAAGAAAATGGATACGAAATGTTGCACGAAAGTGGAGATTTATGTAGCTAGAGTAAGTAGGTGGTTGAACGGAGTCTTCTCAAACCACACTGGATAGGTGGAAGCAAGTTTATATTGCAGGAGCCACATCAGACGAGCGTAAACCGTTTGCTCTGAGCTGAAAGACTCAGCTAATGAGAACGTTTAAGCGGTAGCTTGATGGGTTTGTTCTATTCTTTCCTTGATTTCGATCACGCACAGCCGTGGCACACTCGGCATTTCAAGGCGCATGGCAGCACGGGCGCGTCATGGCCGGTACGTCGACTTCGGGATTGCAATGAAAGTCGCGTGAAGAACGGCGTCGGTGAAATGAGCCACTATGGCATCGACTGAACAAATGTCAGCTATTCATGTGCCTTTTCTGAATGGGTCCCTATCAGCTCGATGTGTGGGTAATGTTTAAAACCGGGGCATCAAAGTAGACAAGATTAGGGAAATTATCAATTCCATCTAAATCGTGAAGGTTAGTTCATTGCAGCATGGCAGAGATGGACTGCAGAACGCCAGATAGATGGAGAGAAGTGGATGAGGCCATGGAAATATGAGTGTACTTTCCAGAATTCAGAAAAATACGGTTCTGTTGGTCAATAATATTTTCAAGAACAGTACCTCTAGTGTAGGACCTCGTGCCACCCAAAGCGAGATTGATAGCATTAAGTCACTACCAATAAGGCGGAGGTAGCTATAAGAGAGCATCGTCAAGTAGTTTTGGAAATACTCTGTAATAATTTTTAAGAAACGTATGTTTCTGCTTGTATTCTGTCCTGCTGTTCAGAACAATTGCTGAATCTGAAAAAAACATTGGAATCGATAGTGATGGAGAACGTTTGCTTGAAAGTAACGATGATTCTAGCTGCGTTTGCCGCTTCAGTGATGCCGCGGCAAGCGTACAGGACTGTTTTACCCAAGTTCACGAGCTCAAATCCGATCGAAACTGTGGCGAAAATCCTTCGTACACATTCCTTCGGAGAGGAAGTAAAGTCCGCTGTCCCATTTTGTAGATTTACTGCATTTAATAGATCCTCAAGCCTAACAGCGAGCCAAGTTGCAGTAGCCAAGCAATAACCTGTTTCGTCACCCGAGTAAAACTTTTTCGCTGCTACATGGCGAACGCAACTTAACGAAATTTGCAGGGTCAGGTGGAAGAATGATGCTGATTTCCTGAGCCACGCCACGTAAAATACGGCACAACTGAAACTCAATTCCTGAGCTTAAGCCTCTTTTAGCGGCTTCGTGCTTTCTTGAATGAAAAGACGATTTAGAGGCGACTATCCGTTAGGGTGATGTTAATAACCCTCAAAATCACAATTGTGTCAATAATAATAGTTTTGAACTACGTAGGTACACGACGTCACACTTTTGTATGTAACCAATGAGGTGATTGTAATAATAACCATACCCTTGGAGTGGTAAGATAATGGTATTCAACACGCCAATAATAAATGAAGAATTCCTGCGTCCAAAATGACTAGTAATGTTAATGAAAGTTAAGACTGAAGCGAATCTGATGGAGTCTGCTGTTCTGTCGCTTGCAGTATGCTATTTTGATTTTATTGAGGATGAAATTCGAAATTATCTTCATTGCGATATTAAATACAAGTACAATAAACACCAACTATACTCGAAATACGTGCAATGCATTGCTAAATCGCTTTGATTTTAAGAAGTAGTAAGAAAAATGAAATAAAAATACTGGAGCAAAAACGTTAATACAGAATTATTCTAGTAGTTACTCTCTTCCTCAATGAATTGACCTCAAAAATATGAAAACGTTTTTCCTGCAGCTTAATATTGCATTTAATACATTTTTCATTGTGGTTAATTTACAAATTGCGCATTTAATCTTTTGTTCAGTGAGAACATAAAATGTCAAACGGAGAACTATTCTGCATGCTACAGATATTTTTACAAGACCAGGTTTTCTTCTTGGAAGATTAAATCTCTCCAACAATTCCATAGATACTCTTCTTCGAAACAGCAATAGACTGACATAAGCATATTATGCATCTGCTGTGGACCTGTGAATCAAGCTGCTCCTGTGCCAAGCATTCTGCAATACTATATCTGGACTCCACAGAAAAAGACGCCACCAATAAAGGTTCAAATCGATCTATACGTCATAAGTGCATCTATCTTGCCTCTTCGTAGCATATACATCACTAACTTGACTTCATTCTATTTTATTTCTCCGTCTGGTACCTATTAGTCCAAACCCTTTCTCGGTGAAAGCATTCACTTCTTCTAAGACGTAAAATAGTCTCCAAATATGTGATGAGGATATTACATTATTATTATTATTATTATTATTATTATTATTATTATTATATTATTATTATATTATTCCACTACATCACGACTAAAGATGTTATGAGTCGGCTCAAAATAAAATTTACTCCAGGTTGCAACCAGCTAAGGAGCAGATCTAGGGACTATCGGTGCCTCTACAATACTTTGCGCAAAATATGGGTTGTTCCAAATAAAGCGATTTCTTGCACTTCCCAGTCTTTTGAATTACCTGGGAGTTTAGCCAAGTTCTTACAAAAACGTTGCGGAACAAATCCTAGAGCTCCGATGACTGTCGGTACGACCTGTGCATTTACGCCCCACATTCGGCTGATCTAGATTTACTCTCCAAACTCTTGTATTTAAGACGTTTCTCTGCCTCCTTGGTAACATTCTGATCGCAAGGTACAGCAACATCGACAACTAAACACGATTTTTCTCCAAATCCCGGATAACTATGTCCGGTTTGTTTGCTGCTATCGTGCGATCAGTTTGAATTTGTTCGTCATACAATACTGTACACAATCCAACAGACGTCACCGGCTTTGGTGAGTGTTCGTACCACTTGGGGCATGTGTTTGGAACTTCGAGGGCGGTACAGATCTGCCAATGGAAGTAGCTACACACCCTGTCGTGTTTTTTCAAGTATTCGGTCTTTGCTAAGATTGGACAACCTGAGACAATATGATGAATGATTTCTACGTGTTCCTGGCAAATGCGGCATTTATCATTTGGGGAAATTTTGAGAACCGCTTTATCATAATGTGTTTTCAAGGCCTGATCTTGGGCTGCTATTATAAGTGCTTCCGATTCTGGCTTCATTCTTGCCCTTTTAAGCCACATAAATGGATTTTTATTGGTGGAGATCTTTACTGATCTGCACCTTCTCCATTCGTTTCAAATATTGTCCGTGGAGTGGTCTCTCCACGATTTCTTTAATATTTTTTGTGTCTCACTAGTCATGTTAAGTAGCATCAGAAGTTCAGGGTCTCTATCATTCTGCGTGTCTTGCATAGTCTTGTTCGCAATGCTTCTTACAATGACTGTTCCCCATTCTTCGGTCAGATTTCATGACCTGCCTCATTAGTAGGTCATCTTGATGGCTGACTATATACTTTCCTATCCCGACTATTACATTATGCCAGGGGGCTTCACTTTGAGGCCTCTTCCTCCCTTACGTGACACATAAAGTCTATGTACATCAGATCGAGGGTGGCCAACATGATGCATTGTAAGCAGTTTTCTGTTTTTTCGATCCACGATGCGAATTTCCAGCTCAGTCCAGTCCACTAGTCCGAAGCTGAATTCGGCTACAGGCAACGCCAAACTACCTATTGCTGATATTTCATTCCTGGAGTTCAAAGCGGACTGCAGGACAAGTCTCACTCTTCTGTAATACTCCTTGAGAATTCTCTCTTTCATTGTGTCGTTCGAGATGGCCTCACATTCTTCAATGCCCAGATATTTATGTTTTACCTGGCTCAAGATCTTGAATCACAGTGTGCATGTCAATTTCAGAGTTCTCTGACGTGGTCATTTTGCCTCTTTTTAAGTTGACTTTTGCACACTTTTCAAGACCAAACATGATGCAGATGTCATTGCTAAAATCACTGATGACGGACAGCATTTGGGAGAGAATCGCTTCATTCTTAGCAAACACTTTAAGATCATCCATGTAAAATAAATGTGATACAGGCCTTTCATCACCATGGAGCTTGTAACCAAAGTCAGTGTGCGACAACTGTCTCGATAGTGGGATCAGACTAATGGGAAACAACAGAGGGGATAGCAAATCTCTTTGGAAAATTCCTGTTAATCTGAATACTTCTTGTTTCTACTACTCCCTTTCCGCTGTGTATTAGTAACCTGGTACTCCACAACTTCATACTAGCTTTGCAAAACTCAAATCGATAGTTCTCCAGGGTCTTCAAACACCAATCGTGGGGCACATTGTCAAAGGTCTTCTGTTAGTCAATCCAAGCCATGCTCAAATTACGTTTTCGTTTCTTGACATCATTCAAAATGATTTTATTCAGAATCAAGATTTCCTTACAGCCATAGGAACCGTTACGACATTCTTTCTGTTCAACTGGCAACAGATGGTTCTTCTCTAGGTGTCTATACATTTTGTCAGGTATGGCTGCAGTTATAAGTTTGTACATTACTGGCAGGCAAGTGATTGGCCTGTAGTTCTTCGCCAAAGAGCTGTCTCCCGCTTTGGGTAGTAAATACGTGATGCCGCGAGTGAGCCATTCGGGGACTTCATTAGAGTTTTCTAAAATTTTATTAACAGCCTTTGCTAGATGACAATGTAATGCTGTTAATTTCTTAATCCAATAAATCTGAATCTTTTCAATCCTGGGGGGTTTCCAGTTTCCCATGTTCTTAATTGCTTGCCAGAGATCCTCTTCCGAGAATCCATGAACATGTTCCACTGTTTCCACGACTCCATTGGCAGAATCAACTTCAGACTGAAGCCAAGATGCGTTTTTATTGAACGATCTGGTTTCCTCCCAGATTCCTGCCCAAAATGTTTCGACGTCATTTTTTGAAGGAGGGGCAGCATTGCCATTCGGTTTTTGGGTCAGACTGCGATAGAAACTCTTCGCATGTTTCAAACAACCGGTTCTGTACACGGGAACCTTCGCTACGTTTGTATCGTCTAATTCGTCGAGCCCATGCTTGGATTTTCTCTTTTAGGTTTTCAGCTACCATTAGCCTTGTTGTGTCATTTTGAATTAGGTATTTTTGTTATCCGTCGGCTATCCGTTTTATAATTCTTTTCGCAAATGGAGGTACGGAGCTGTTTACTCTGTCTGGCTGTCGGCCATCGGTGTTCTTGGCTGGCCTCAAAATTATCTGAGATACTAGATATCCAGTTGCATATACGATGTGATTGATTTCAGTAATATCTAGATCTCTACTGGAGGTCTGTACAGCCTCATTTAAAACAGAATTCGCTGTTTCCATCACTCTCTTAGCTTTAGCGTTTTCGTAAATTCTCCTCAACGGTGCACGAGATTCGAGCGGTAGTAGACGAACTCGTTCTCGCGAACCCGAATCTCGCGTCGGAGGAGGTCCCGCATCATATCCTTATCATGTGACTCATAGCCAGATGAATTTTCACCACTGACAAATGCTTCATTTGGAAGAGATGTACCTTCAAGAGGATCATCGCTTTCAAGGATATTAGATGGTTCCAAATGTTCGTCATCAGGATAGTTCGATCGAAGAACATACTCCGCGTTTCTCTGTATGTCTGCAAGTTGTTCTGCTGTGAATTTTCCACTGCTGAGTATGTATCGTCGTTGACTGGCAAGTTTCTTTGAGTCTAGGGTAGGTCTCATATCTGGGTTCCGCTCTCTCCATATCTTAAAACTTCTATTTCTGAGCCCCCATTTTTCGCTTTTGCATAGTAAAAGCACCACATCACCTCCCTTAATTCATCCCAGGTCCATCTCTGTCGATGGCCTATTATTATTATTATTATTATTATTATTATTATTATCATCATCATCATTCTTTGATAGTGTGTCAAGAAATTACAATAATGCTATCCCTCCAAACAATTTTTTTTAAAAACTGGTGTGTTGGTCTGTAACATGTACAAATTACCACGCAGCCAAGTTAAAAAATCAAACATCAGATTTGTAGTAAAAACAAGGAATTGGCTTCTCTTGTTTATTCTGTCGAAAACCACGGCGTCCATAATAAGGGATCACTCTCTACACATAACACTGGCACTGCCATTCAATTTTCAAAAAATATTCCTTTAATGTTTTCAGAAGTGACTTGATTGCCTGTGTCATTTTACCTAAATTGAAATTACCATCGAAATACAGATTTCACATTATTTAGTCGAATCTACCACGTCTGATTGCTTTTGCAATAGCAGAAGTGTGTCTGATCTTTCTTCCCTCTGCGGAGTGAAAGAGTATTATGCCCACTACTGATCAAATTACATGAAACGTTTTAATTTTTCCAAAAGGTAACTGAAACTGATCTGCATTTTTATACTCAACAGCACATTTTGTTTGACAATTAACGATAACAATTCCTTCACGCATATCATCAGAGAAAAATAATTGGATCAATTTCGATGGGCTTAAGGTTCTACCAACATGCCTTGGTCCAAAAAAACTCCACATCATCGCTTCCATTGGCGAATTCGCGGGTAAATCTCTATTGCTTCTGTCTCACAAAATTCTTCTGATTTTTTGGAAGATTTTCACGGTTCTGGATTCCGAGACTCATCTAATTGTCCATTACTTGCCGTTGGAATATACTTAGTGTTATATAGTCGTAATCAGTCTGTGAGTTGTGGCTGCAATAGCAATTCTGAGTTAGGGCAAAGCTGATCAGAATTCAAATTGTTCACAATTTCTCCATCTTCACCCCATCTTCGTCTGTAGCACTACGAATTTCCGGAGGGCCAATGAAGACATTATCAGCCAACTTCAGTACATAGGTTTCTGTTTCTTCTAACTCTTCAAGATAATCGAGAATCTCCTTAGCATTAGGGTTATCGGATCACCTGTAAAAACAAATTACATGGAAATGATATTATGTGTACCTGGTATTGCGAAAACTATACGAAAATCACGCAAATGCAGAAAGCTGTGAATACAATACAATGAAAGACTGACATTCAATCCTGTAATAACTAAAATTATGTTTTAGTGTATTATTTTGAAACATATGAATAAGTATTGGATAAAAGGAAAACAAGATAATTACCTTTAATTCGACGTGCACGTAAATCCTCGACTGATCGAAAAAAACTTCACTTCTTGACACACTCTATGCCAGTGGCGTACGTTCGGGCCAGCGAGGTCCACTGTGCGGGAAGGGCGAGATAAAGGAGGGCCTATTTTTAGGCTGAAGGTCTTGCGAATATAAATTTGTTAAAGGCTATTTTTTAAATTATTTTTTTTTTACTTTTACACTACTTGTGTTTGCTATACACTTTTATAAAGGGAGCCCGGATAAAAGTTTCGCGGGCGGACCTGCACTCATTTCGGCACTCTAATGCTCAATGCCAACTGACAATCTTAAAAAAATCATTACTATAATCTTTAGGGAATCCACAACATTAAAGAAAAAGATAACCACACATTTGACTGGGTTGTTGAAAAGTCGTGAAAGAGCGGTGTTGCGAAATCGTAGCACTAGCCACAGCCATAGGCCTGAGTGGGTTACCATTATTTTGCCCAACAATTTTCGTTTGTTGAGGCTTACCAGTATACTGCTAAGGAAATTGACTGTAGGGTACCATTAGTACCATTTTAGTTTCACTCGAAAAGGAAACTTACACAAGAATAGGGTACTACCGAGGTCTCGGTTGTAAAATTGGTCAAAGATTCCAATTTTCTAAGGACCTCAAGGGGTACTTTTAGCTGACGGATTTCCAAGCAATTCTAAATTGGTCGGTTTGGGAGTCTTATTGACTTGACCTGGGATGACCAAATATGATTCCTACGACGTATGTAGTAATTATAAATATTTGCATTTCATATATGTTCCCACCCATCAGTTCTGTCAAAAAACCACAGATTTGTAAATAAATAGGCAAGACAATGGTAAGATTCCAAGCTCAATGAAGAGGGGCTAGTAGGAATAACTTGGGCGACATTTGCTTATTATCCGTAAGATTCTTTTCTGCGATCTAACAGGATGTGTTTTCCCACAATATGCCATACCTCAGTCGGGAACATACATTCACAAAATACACGCAACGAGCTGCGTGGAGGCTGACTGGATTTCAAAGAATTCCGAACATCCTAATAATGAACTTAAGCAATTGAAGGGGGTTGACTCAAGATAATCCTATGCTACATCAAATTCATTTTGAGAAATAAAATTTCAATCCGACATTACTTGTCACAGATAAAGAAGAAAAATCTCCGTAATACAGCGTAATTTCTTACACCAGCACCACAATACTTACATAAAATATAATATCGATTTGGGAGGTATGCGAGTGGTATCATCTTATTTTTGTCCACAATGTGGCGTAGTACTATCTAGGGCCAAGTCCAATATTTCCTTTATGTGGATATTTCATTTGCGGTTTGAGTAAATTGATAAAATTGCAAATTTTCAATTTTCAATGACGGGGACAATTGCCAGAAATGAATTGAAACAATTTTTCCTTTTGTTTACTTTTAAGATATCAACATCTAAAACTAGGTATTTATTCATTTATGTCAAAAACAGTTAACTGTGTGTGACGAGCTATGGGGAGAAGTAAATTCTGTGCACTTTTTCATACTTCCGTGATCTCTATCCTAAGCCATATTCTAGTCGAATTTTGAATACAGAAAAAATAGCGTTTTTTTTCAAGTTTTGTTGACAAAAAATTCGCTCCTATATAATAAAATCTATTTTCAAAGGTAAATTAGCTATAAATTTGTGCCCATAATGTTCTTCATGAAAGAATAATACTTTTTGCCGCGACAATGTGGAGAACGATAATTTAAATAACTATATTTCCCACTGAAATTTAGACGTGCACCAATAAAGACGTCACATTTATGTCCAGAAGCAAAACAAACGGCCATTTCAGCATTTGCTCAAAGGATCACGGAAACTGGACGAAAAACCTGATCGAGACGGGAGTCATCGACCCAGAAGCTGTGGTACAATACTTGTTACAGCTTCTTTAGAATTGTACAGTCCCTAATGATAAATAATTACATGAACTATCATTGTTTAAGTTAATGTTACTTTCCTTTTGATGCTCTGTACAGTCTCGAATTGTATAGAAACAGTTATGCAGCAGAAAAGATTTTAATTGGGACTTACATTTTTCTATCGAATTTAATAGTTTAATGTCATCTGGCAAAGTGCTGTAGAATAATGTACATGAATTGTATGTGAATTTTTGTAGTGAGCTGTTGATACCGCCACCTAATTACTACGTCGTGTGTTATACTTATAGACTTCAGCGTTTGCTGAAAATATATTCCCGCCCTTAACTCATTTTTTGGCAAAAACTACTGATTCGTAAATCAGGAGACAAGGTAATGGTAAAATTCCTAGATTAATAAAGAGAGACTTACAAGAATCACGTGAGTGGGATTTGCTAATTATTCGTACAATTCTTTGGTGTAATCTGAAACTCTGGGAGCTGTAAGATGTGTTTCCCCAGAGTACGAGTGTATCAACTCGTAAGAAAGAGGCAACTGAAGGATGTCGCGTCATTTGGTATGGACGAGTTTATTTGAGAGAGACTGGCTGAAGTTTGTAAGAAATTGATGCCTGAAAGTAGGTCGAGATATTTTAAGTGATATTCTGATAGAAGTGCCCAAATAGTAGCGTCTTAGATTAGAAGATTGGTGAAACCTTGGGGAAAGTATTTAAAACCATTAATCGGTGGTTCTAGAATAAGGAACAAGGTGCCTGCGGAAGCGGAGCAGGTAATAGTTTGCGATTTAATTTTGGTAACCTGAATTCACGAACAATACATTTCCTTCGTGTTGGAACTTAAATGATTTAAAATTACCTCAAGAGGGAGGTGAACGGACAGCGACGTTGGGTAAGTGAGAAACAGCGGCAGCTGAATTTATTGGAGATACAAACGATCGCAGGCACCTATGAGTGCATACCCTGTTGCGGGACCTAAGTCACGAGATACATAACATTTGCTATTAATTTGTTATTACGCATACCATTTGAATAATCTGAAAGAGTATATACTTATTCATATTTCGCAAAGAATATTCATCTTGTCATCAAAGGTAACCGATTCTTTTTTAATGGATGAGCGCATACTGTTCACGTAAAAATGACGACTGGACCTTGAACTGGAACTGGACTTTGTTCACGTAAAAATGACGATGGAACCATTAGAGTACGCCATGCTCAATTGGCAAAGAACCAGAACAATTAGTCAATTAAGTTCTTTCATGGCAGTATGCTTTATAACTCTTTGATATCGATGTTAAGATACGATAATATCTAATCTATGGTAATGCTACCATTTCCACATGAAGATACATTTGAAAGCAAAATTGTATGGCAATGACGTCAGAAATGTTTGAAAAATCTAAAAATATTCCAACAGGTGCTTAATTTTTGATTCACTGATAAAGTAACATATTTAATTTAAAAATGTCTCAAACCGTAGATTTAGATTTTCTAAATCTATGTCAACAATCTGAAAACGCTTCGTATTTACGGAAAAAGGTATGTAAAAAAGTATTGCTAATAATTTCGAAAAATATTGACAAAATAGAAATTGGCCGAAAATTTTGATTTTATCTTGCTGCATTTTTAAAAATAGTAGCCCCATTTTTATGTTTTAAAAATATTTTGAAATATTACTGTGCCTAGAGAATTAATTGATTAATTTGTCACAGTTGAAACCTGCAGGAAGTGAAAATCCTGTTCGCAAGTCTAAAGCATTTAACAAAATTAAAAAACAAATAACCCCTGTTGTGTACATTCAGAACAACACAAGTAACAGAATTTTAAATTAAAAGTTTTCTTTTATATTTAATATTTTACATTTTAAACCACATCCTGTATATTCTCCACCACCTATATTCTAATGTTCAATACTCCTAGGGAACATTTAATTAGGTATGTAGTTTATTACTAGAGCCCGGAAGTTTGGCAAAATGACTTTTTATAGTTGTTTCCATTTTATGACTTAACAATAGGAGTCGCTTAATTCTACTTCTGGAGTTGTTTTAGTAGATTTTCATTCTGCCTTTTTTTGCCTATTTTAGCTTCTGGTGCCTTTTTTAGCACTTTGCCTCATTTGTGCCTTTTTCATCCTTATTTGTGTCCTTTTCTGTCTTTTTCATTATTTTTCCCGTCC
The DNA here is from genome assembly GCA_031308135.1 of Acheta domesticus. NCBI lineage: Eukaryota > Metazoa > Arthropoda > Insecta > Orthoptera > Gryllidae > Acheta > Acheta domesticus. The sequence goes on along the minus strand of JAHLJT010008446.1, from coordinate 167,678,099 downwards.
TGGCACTAATCTCCATCAAGTTGGAAACATACCTGCTATCCTGGTCAACATGAAGGCACGGTCGTGTATTCTCTTTCCGCTGACGCGGAGCTTCCAGTGTCAGGTTGTGCTAAAAAGGTAAAGGAAGTTGATACCAGTGAAGATTTTTTATATTTTTCATTGATGCTTACAGACTTGTTCGCTCAAGAGTAATCTCATCCTTTGTGAAATCTACAATTCCGTTTTCACTGCTACCATTTCAAGATACAAAAAGGAGTCCACATTAGCATTTCGTAGAGACAGAGTCGAGATTAAACTAAATAAGTGGTCGTCAACCGGATGATTAAGTTCGATCAATATTGTAAAGAAAAGGTAGTTTCCTTCTACGTTTGTGCTAATTTAAATTTTGGGGTTAAAATAAAAATGTGAATCATTTAATTATTAATTTGTACCCTACTTACGTTCAGACAGTGATTTTTTAAATATGTCCTGTGTTTTGCCCCTACTTTAGCCAGAATAAATGCCTTTTTTTAGTAAAACTAAATGCCTTTCTGCCTGCCTATTTTAGGTAAAACAAATGCCTGAACTTCCAGGCTCTATTTATTACATATCCCAACTGCATTTTAAAAGTGTTTTTTTCTGCCTATTTCAATATAACTGGTGGTAGAACTATCTGTCTTGTAATACTGATTAACGTTTTATATTTTGTACACAGCTTATTAAAGTAAATTGATGTAATACAGTAAAATCTGTCTAAACAGGAATCTGTACAAGCCGGAAACCTGCCTAAACCGGAAAATTTCTGCGGCCCGTGAAGTTAAAAGGCATTTTACACAGCATAAAACGGAATCTGTCCAACGCGGAAACGGAATGGCTTTCCTTGTCCTGCAGGGGGAAAAGCCTTCGTAAAACGGAATTTCTGTTAATTTAATGCAGTTCGCAGAGACACGCGGGATACTCTTAAGTGGAATGAATGCGTCTGCAAGCTGTACAGTGAAGGAAAGGGGCTTCCTCTGTTATCGTACAATTCGACCTTGAGGTCATTTGTCTCTCAAGGCGTAAGCCATAGGGGAATTCCCTCTCTCCCGACTCTCTAAGCGTGGGTGCGGGAATGGTTTCAATCCACGTGTCTCCCTGCCTCGCGTTGACAATCGTAACCCGTTGACCAGAGCCCCATTGCTCAAGGCCATGCGAGATAGACTTACTACTCTGAGCTGTGGCGCATTGTGCGCTGAGCCTGCGAGAAGTCCGGGTGCGGCCACTAGCCAGTGAGGTGGTGTGTTTTTATGCTGAATTTCACAACCAGTTTGACAATGATTGATAAAAACAAAACTAAATATTAAAATTTGGCAACTTTGGAAAACAATTGAAAAAGTGTAAGACAGAAAACCAAAATTCTAGATTTATGTTAAAAAAATTATATTATTTCAATGAACATGTCGGGAAATATTTCCTTTTACCGAATTGTCAGAAATAATTATGTTTAATATTCATTTATTGGTGATTTCTTCCGTAAATAAGTTTTATGCTAGTATATGTTATATAATTATAATAAAGTCATGTTACTAGTTTCAGGACGGAAATATCAATATAAAAAGTGTTATAAGCGTACAACCCTGCACAAAACGGAAACTTTCCTAAACCGGAAAAAAAGTGTACCAATCGATTCCGGTTTGGAAAGATTTTACTGTATTTAAATAAAATTATGAGATAGGAACGGAATTTATTGTATTTAAAAAACAAAATATATACATATGTATGTATTTATTTTTCAAATATATATAGGAAAAATTTGGACATAATTGATGTTAGAGTTTAAAATTGTACGATAAAACATGAATTTTCCAAGTTTTCAAATACAAAAGTCGTTAGCCCTAAAATACATTTGTAGCGGCTGAAGGAACTTTTTACATTCACACAAGTAATTCGAGCATTTTGTATGTTAATACGGCGGTTGGGTTCAATTCTACTTCCAGTGTGGTGGCGTTTCCTCTGCTGATAATGTTGGCGATAATTTTCATGTCTCTCCAGTCTGGACTTTTCTCCAACGAAGCCTGTAATCTCCTTTTCATTTTTCTGTGTTTTCTCCTGTTCCGGCTTTTAATTTTCCTAATGCGCCGTCAATAACTTCAGTACTAGAAGGTAACGACATGTTTTGAGTCTCAATACTTGTAATAGCATGTACTAGAAACATTCCATTTGTCATAATGAAAGCCTCACACTGGAATCATAAATCAGAGATTTCGCTTTTCGTAGTGGTACGATGAATCGGAGTCCAGTTTCAATAAAATATCTTTTATTTCGCGAATGTGATCACAATAACATTTAGCTTAGCTCTGTTTGGTGCTTTCAAAAACACGTTTTTAACAGTCGATATCAAAGTATCGACATCCAGAAACTGATATCTAAGAGTTTCTGCAACTCGATGAAGAGCATGTACTACGCACATAAGATCAACTTTGGGTAGATCCCTTTTAATGCACTCTCCGCTTTCGTCATGTAAGAAGCAGCATCAGTTCAAAACAACAAGTTTTCATGAATAATACTAGTAGGCGCATCGAATCGGAGAAAAATCGCTAGAATCGGTGAAAATCTAGCGTGGTTTCATTTGTATAAAACTTTACAATTCAGCAAAAGTGGTGTCGAAGGATATTCAGGGCTCATCTTCCCTACAATAATATTTACTGTAACGTCCTTTAACGTCCGTAGTTTCATCAATTGAAACTAGACCTTACTAGTTTTTATTTTCTCACGAATTTTAGTCAGTTTCCAAATAAATATATTTTAAGTAAGTTTTTCTGAGTGCGCTTTCATCTGGAAATCCTTGAACTTAAAGTGGTAGGCTTTGTATCGGCTCTCACAAATGCATGAAACACATCTGTAAAAAAGGCGGACTTTCTTCTTTGAACATCAGGTAAAAATGTCAGGAATGTTTGCTGAAGCTTTAATTTTCTTTGTTTTCTCTTCTTTGCTGTAGCGCTTTGCTGAGTGACTTGAAAACGTTGTGACCTAATGTTCATTTTAACAGTGATATATAATGCATTAGTTGACATTTGTAGTATATAATTTTTGAAAACGACTTAATGAGTATACCTTTTGCTAATAGTGGTAGGAGTCGAGTTGGAGGTGTTACTATTTCGTTAGAAATACCCAAAAAAAAAAAAAAATTAAAATCTGCAGCTCGTTTAACGAAGCAAATAAGTTTTCTATAATTCGAGAGTGAAAATGTCTAGTTTTCAAAATTTGTTGACATCGCTTTTTATGAAAGTCATCATTCAACTACTTATAGTTCAAATGCTGAAATATATATTGGAGCTCAACAAAAGGTGGGCAGATGATACTTCTCCTCCATACGTCCCACAGTTTTTACTGTTTTCGACTAAATCAAAACTTTCTGTGTCAGCATGCGCAGCACAAAATACTCGAGTCATTTTTGAACGTTTCATTAGGAAACTCGCGAATATACCTTGCGCCACGGAGTCTTTCAACCTCGCTGCGATTTTTGGCATGGTCTGAACCAACTCGCACCAATCAACATCAGTTTACCACAGAACACACCAGTCTACACCACTCGATAGGATTGCAATAGTAATTGTAAAATTCTTGAAGATTATTATTAAGGTATTAAGCTTGCTTCAACATCCAAGGTCATTGGCGCCCGTGTCAGATTATTTTAAGAACAGTATGCACTATGGCAGTGCCAATCTAGAAAAAATTAAATGCAAAGTAAAATGTAAAGCAAAAACTGAATATGAACAATTATAAAAAAATGTATTTTGCATAAAAGGGGCAGATAAACAATTTAAATTGTTTTATTTAAAGGCCAAGTAATTTGTATTATCCTCCCCTCACATGAAGCAGTAGATGTTATCCTCTCGTAAAAAGCTTGCAGAGAGATTTGTCATTTCCAAGTACATTTTGTAGAAAGCCAGCCGGCTATTACACCTTGCACTGTGCAGGAGAGCACGCTCTACGGTAAGATCTGTTTCGCAGTTATCGCAGGTAGGCGCTGGGTCCCCGTGGAGAAGATATCCGTGGGAGAAATGGCAGTGACAGATCCAAGGGCGTGTCAGAATAATCTGCTCGTGCCTAGACACATGAGGAAGACCTAGCTTAAATGGAATCCTTGATTCTCATGAGCTTAAAATTCAAGTTCTACCACTCTGAATGAAGCTTTTTGATAAAGAGCTTTGTGTCTTTCGTGGGGATTGTAAGGTTGTTCAACTCAGTTTTCTTCTTGGCGAGATTTCCCGCCTGATCAGCTATTTCGTTTCCTAGCACTCCCACGTGGTCAGGGACCCAACAAAAAGTCTAGTTACAAAGCAATAATTGATGGATTTGGTTTGGATGTGCATTGTCGGAGGGCCACAAGAAGCGAAGGAGAAGATAGATTCGAGCGAGGTTTTAGAATCATTGCAGATCACTCCTTCCCTTAATGACATCGATTCAGCAAACTTAAGTGCCTCCAAGAGCGCATATTTCTGCAGGCTAGACGCTGCACGAAGAGTCTAATCGAAGACACCGCGTGCACTATGGCAGTAGAAGGCACATCCTACTTTGCCATTTTGGAAGGAATCATCAGTGTAAATGAAGTTATGGCCAGGGTACATGGATTTCAACGCCTCAAAATCCATTAGAAATGTACTGGGCGAAGTTGAGAATCTAGGGAGGTTTGACAAACTAAGGTTCATTGCGGACCGAGACGTTTCCAATGGGAAACAAGGATTCGAGAGCGTTTCACAGGGGTGAGGAATTATATATGAAGCTTGTGCCAAAGTGTATAGAGACGGATTCGCAGAGAGAACGATGGCCTTAGTGCGCACGATGTCAGGTGAGTTGGGTGAAGAATTACTTGGCGTAAGGGAGTATTTATAGCGGATACTTTCGCACCATTCCAGACGATCACAATACCTCGCCTTCTCAGATATGGTTCTCCAGCCTCGGCCATTGATTGATTAATTAGGGTTAACAGGGCGCTTCAACTAGTGAGGTCATTGGCGCCCATGTCAAAGTATTTTTCTTTTATAAATTGATTAAGGTGTTGCAGATGCAACTTACCCGCTGATTAAAATCATTTTATTAACATAAAAAGGAGCTTGAATTCCGCAACAAGTACACAAGTAGGTAAGGCAGAAGGAAAATATAAAAACGAACTCGTAAAACCTATCATAAAACGTAAAATGGGTTGTAAAGGGGCCGAAAAACACACAGATTGTCCTTATTTCTCAAAAATATATTCCGCCTTCTCTCAAAAAACAAAAAAATGAAAACAGAATCGCCATCCCTGAGCACATCCTGTAGCGAGTTACCAAGGCCATGTATTCGTCGATTGCCAACAAATTTCGTAATGTAGGAGGACGTGTTCCACAGAAAGAACCGTCCGGCACGAGTCACAGGTGGAAGGGGGAAGCACCTCGAAGGAGGAAACCATGAGGAAAGTGACAGGGTCCGATACGATGATAGGTTAAAAAGACTTTCTCACGTCTACCGGGGCGGGATGAAAAACTTCAAGGTTTAACAGAAATCTTTATCGCACTTAGTTTAAAAGTGGTATTATGCCACTCTGTTTGCCACGCTCTAAACACGGATCGTTTCAAGAAAGCCTTCACATCGGACAATGGTACAGAAGGAACGTCAAAACGAGTCACTGATTTCATGGCTTGGTCGCGCGTTCTCTGTGATTCTCACATGGCCTGGAACCCAACTAAGTACCAGGTCATAGTGATAGGACAGAAGACGATAAACCAGGTTTTGAACTGATTTCGTCAGGTAATCTGACGAAGAACGATAGACAGCTTGAAGAGAGCTGAGAGAATCACATCAGAGAACTACTCGCCTCAACGTCGCTGACTCAATGTATTTTAGGGCTTCGCGAATTGCATACATTTCGGCAGTGGGAATGAAGACGATATGATTTGATGGCCCTGATACAATGAAAACTATATGCCACTGCGTCACTGTACGATGAACATTCTGTGTAAAAGAATAAATGATCTGGATAGGCTTCCCTCATACCTTGAGACTGCTTCTGGTAAACCAGGAACTAGTAGTTTGTATGGAAAAATTGGAGACTGTGAGGTCAATATTGGAGAAGAGTTTCGAAGACGGAATCGGGAGTTTCACAGGAGTGGGAAGATCGACATTAAGTTCCCACAAAATATTTCGCATTCGAATACCGGGGAGGGCGGTAGCCATGTTCAAAGAATACACTAGGACACATAATTTGGGTGGGTCATTATTCGGCAAGTATGGTTAAAGATTACTGACACTGTATTACCGTAAGATGTTAATAAAATATCTCGCCTTCGTTTCAGAGATGGTTCTCCAGTCTAGGTCAAGAGTCATTCGATGCGACTCGTGCGGTAGGCGCATGAACTAATCCTTGTATAGGCATTGTGAATGGTATTTAATAGCCGGAGGGTTGATGGAGACGCTGACCCATATACAATGCATGCATAATCCAAAATAGAGAGGAATACGGTTCTATACAAATGCAAAAGACACACACGGACTGCGCCCCAAGAGCTGCCTGTAAGGGTACGGAAAAGGTTCAGAAGTGACTCACATCGGCTCTTCAATTTATGGATGTGATTTCGCCAATTTAGGTTCTTATCGAAAGTAAGCCCAAGGAAAGTTGCAGACTCCACAAAAGTGAGATGACTCCCAAGATGACTCCTACGTTGATGATGAATCCTGCAGAAGTGCATGCATTTGGTTTTTGAGATGAAGAACTTGAATCCTGTTACACCGCTCCAGCCCTGCAATTTGTTGAGGACAAGTTGTACCCGCCTCTCTATCACTTGCATACTCTTGAAGGAGCAAAAATGGCAAAGTCGTCAACGAAGAGCAATGCTTTCACCGGCTCTCGAATTATCGATACTATCCGATTGATAGCAATGGCAAACAGAGTGACACTCAAAATTGATCCCTGAGTGATCCCGTTTTCTAGATGGTGACTGCCGGATACCCTTTTACCAAGGCGGACGCGGAAGTATCATGACGAAAGAAAGGCTACTAAAAAGGAGCCGGCCCCTAACACCCCAAGAATGGATGGTGCGAAGAATGCCGTACCTCCAGGTGGCATCATATGCTTTCTTTATATCGAAGAAAATTGCTACCAGCTGTTGACGCAGCACGAAAGTAGAGATTTGTGTGGCAAGGGTGAAAAGGTGCTCCATGGTTGACCTGCTCTTCCTGAAACCACACTGGATGGGTGTAAGTAGGTATCTCTGTTCCAGGAACCAGACCAGACGCGTGTTAAATATTCGCTCTAAAAGCTTGCAAACAGCTTGTAAACGAGATTGGGCGGTAGGTTGACGGTTTTGTCTTGTCCTTTCCTTCTTTGGGAATAGGAATAATAATCGCTGCGCTCCAGGTCCCAGGAAAGGACCAAATCTTGTTGAAGGTACAGAAGAGAAAAATACGTGCCATTTCCTGTGGGTGTTTCAACATTTGGTTGTGTATCTAGTCTGGTCCTGGAGCACAATCTTTCCCACGAGCGACGGCAGAGGAAAATTCATCAATGGAGAAAGGAACGTTACAATCTTCTTCCAGGCAAGTTGAATAGTCCAATCTGCCATTCTCCATCCTACTCTTCGTTTTCAACATGCTAGGGGAGTAGTGTAAGGAATTGGAGGTTTATTCATAATGATAGGCCAATTAATCAACTACTTGTTCTGGAGAAGTGATGAGATTATTATTAATCAGAACTTCGGGGACAGATGTTGGGGAAAGTCTTACTCCTATCTGTCGGATCTTTCGTCATACTACTTTAGGGGGGTATGACAAGAAAGAAATATAGGCTCTCCGGGAAGCGGCCTTTCTTTTCTGCAGTGCTAATCTACCTCTAGTCTGCTTTCTTTTGTAATCAATCAGGTTTGCTGTGGTAGGAAACCTATTGAGTCTGGCTAGTGCCCGCTTTCTGTCAAGCACCGCGATGGCACAGTCAGCATTCCACCAAGGCACAGGAACGTGCCGTATCCGGCTCGTAGACGTCGGGATTGCAACGGTGGTTGCGCGAAGAAGGGCGTCGGTGAATTGGGCCACGAAGGCAGTGATGTTATTTGAACAATTGTGAGGTATTTTAATTTTCCCTCTTAATGTATCCCACTCATCTCATCACATCACATCTCATCACATGGATTAGCCAGCGAGATAAGTGGGAAACATCTAAATTAGGACGGAAAAAATTCTGATTCAATAACCGTGCACGGCGTAATGATGACAAGAGATTGATTGAATAATAAGCAAGTGGTAAGAAAAGGATATCATTTCTATATTTTTTGTGATATTTGTACAGTAAGTATTTGGAAAGTGTTTTTATTTAGAATACATGAGCATTGTTTCATTGATTTACGTGGTTGTACTTGGATTTTCTTTTTCACCAAAAAGATCCCCTGCCCTGAGAGAAAATAATGCTCGTGATGAGATGTTATCTGCTACTCCCCATCAGGCGTATTGTATATGTTAGTGAGGGGGTGGACGTCCATATTTCTCTTCTTCAAGCTTAGTTTTCTTATTCATATAATACACAGAATGCATATTACCATCTTCTGGATGCTGAAGCATTACTGCACTATAATCATAATTGCATTGGTATGAACTTCTGTTACATAATTTGAATGATAGATACTGAGTACAGGGCTTTCAAAAAGAAGCTTCTTTAAACAGAAAAGAGATTGTAATTGAACATCAGACTAAAAATAAGTTATTTTTTCAATAAATCACCGAGTGGCTTACCTACTATTGTATAATTCGGAATTCATTCATGAAAATCGCCAGTAAAACCCCCAAAAGTTGAACTTCTAAGATTTGAGTTCTGGATAATACTGTACCGCTCGCACTTTTTCTGGAGAAGGGAATATTTTACCATTTTCAATTACCCAAAAACATTACTTTCTTCATGAAAAATTGACACTTTTGAAATTTGATGTCTAAATTGTAAATTTGAGCTTGATGCAACACACGATGTAAATTATGTAATGCTTCTTGAATATTACATGCTGGTATTATCAAGTCATCCAAGTATATAAAGGCTCCACCTTCTCGCATTAACTCACAAAAAACACAATTAATGAAACGTAGGAGTAGAGCAGGAGAGTTACACAAACCAAATGGTACCTTGTTAAACTGAAATTGCTCAGAATGTATAACAAATTATGTATACTTTAGACTTTGAGGATGAACATTAACATGGAAAAAACATTCCTTAAATCAATTGTGCTTAAAATACGCGAAGAATATAATTTGTCTAAAATATCAATGAGCGGTAATGGATAACGATCCTTAACATTTTTATTCAATCGACGATAATCAATGCAAACACGAGCAGTACCATCTTTTTGCTAAGTTTCCACTACTGGGCTAGAATATTCAGAAGCACTGGGTTCAATAATGCAGTCCATTAACCACTGCTGAATTTGATCAACGATCTTCTTTTCTTGGAGCTAATCGCCGTAGTTTACTATGTTGAGGTGTCTCTTTAATCATAATGATCTTCATTTCAACACTAGCAGTATTTTGAGGACACGAAAATTTATCTTTAATTTTTGCTTAACGTCTTCTGAAATACCAGGACCAAAATGTACATCGTCATGAGGCACGAGATCAATGTAGATTCAGACTAAGATGGATGTCCAATTTCTTGAAAAACATCATCGCAGATCAAATTCAATTGGCATTCAGTATCAACCAGACCCTTAAACGTGTGACCAGACACAAGTATTTCTTTTGAATTTTTTGAAGCTGACGGTTTGATAACGAGATTTACGCCAGATTTGACGTTTTTGCTACTCATAATAGGACACTTTATACTAATATGTCCGAAGTTATTACAACGGAAACATCTCGGGCCCTTATCTTTATAGCGATAGAGTATTTATATCAGTCTTTACTCCCACAATTGTAACATTGTTGATTCGTTAACTCACTAACAACTGGCATATCCCGACTTTCATTTGCAGGTCTGGAATAAAATTTCCGAAAATTGGGAAGATTTTTCAATTTTAGTTTTTTAAGACAAATTTGATTATAGGCAAAGCTCATGACATCGTAATTTTTCTTTAATTTTTTTAAAAGAATTAGCAGAATACAAAAGTAATTTAGTTCCAGAATCATCTGATATCCCATCAATGACATATTGAATGAGAGATTTATCATCAACAGCTGCTGTACTTGCTATTTCCTTCATTACTAAAAAGTACTCTTGGAGATATTCTTTCGTTTTAGTCGACAACGAAGCATTTTGTGGAATTCAGCAGCACTAGAGAAATCTCGAAATTCTTGTTGTAAAGAGGATATTCCAGGGTTGTTTGTTTCAAGAGGATATTCCAGGTTCACTCTGAATAAACAATTTGGCAGGAGCTTTTAATAATAAAAATAAATTATTGTAAGTCTTTCTCTTCAGTCATGAAGGCATTTCTTCGAACTCAGCAACCCATGGATGTACAGGGAAATCACTGCTCCCGTCGTATGACCTAATAGACACTTCGACATCTCGAAAAGAAAGAGAAAATTACAGGTATCAATATTTGCAGTTTGAGAATTCTTAACATTACAAGGAGTATTTACATCATGACTAGACAAATCATTATTTGATAATTCTCTTTTATTTTTATTTCTTAAAACAGTGTTGCCTTCTTCCTCTTCTTCCAAGAGTTTACTAGAAGTATACTCAATAGAATTTTCTGAATTCGTTTTGTTAAAAAGTGTATTAACACAAACAATATCATTACCATCATTGTTATCGCCATTACGTCTTGATTTCAAAATATAGAGTTCCATTAAAATTTCGCAAATACGTTTTGTTAGTTCATCTTTCGTCCCAGTATTATTAAGATTTAAAATATCACAACATGCAATAAGATCAGATTGTGAAAAAATGTTATTGATGTAATCATTTTCATCATGATCTTGTGAATTCCGATCAAATTTGAATCCTACAAACATCGTAATCTTTGTCTATATTTTCCATCCAAAGATTCTGTTTCGAAAACCTATTATGTTCTACAAGACCAAATGTCAAAAAAGTAGCAAAAAATGCCGTATTTTGGCGATCGGTGCGTCCTGTAGAATTATGAAAAAAAAACCGTTATGTTGAATAGAACATGTTTTCTCATTGAAAGCTTCAATTTACGCACCAAGCGAGCGAAAAAATGTTCAGCCCAACCTAATACTCGTCATAAAAAAAGCTGCACCTAGAAGGACGAGGCGGATTGCGATCATTGTTGGCAGGCAGATACGTAAAGGGTACCATTCATACAAAATGATTAAACGTTCACATCTGTAGGACCAACATTTATTGCGCTACATGGCCATAGACGGTACAAGTTAGAATGGAGTGGGGCCGCCATGTTGGCGAACTCACGCGTCCAGACGTCACGGCATTGAGTTGTACAGATCTGGAATGGAGTCCTGTGCTAGTCCATCCCATGCAGCTTGCACCTGAACGCGCAGTTCATGCAAACTGGTGGGTAGGGGTGGGATCCTGATTACTCACTCCATAGCACCCCAAACATTTTCAATCAAGGAGAGGTCAGGCGATGCGGCTGGCCATGGCAGAGTATCCATGGGTGCAAGGCATGCTCGCAAGAGGACTGCGGTATGCGGACGCGCGTTGTCCTGTTGACGTATGGCATGGGCGTGAGCGTTTACGAACGGCAGAGCCATTGGTTGCAGGATCTTTTGAATGTACCGTGCGGCCGTCTCTGTGCCTCCGAGGATAACGGTGAACGGGCACCATGGTATATCACGCCCCACACCATCAACAGGCTGGCCGGACGTAATGGGATACCACAAACCGCTCGTCGTTGCGCTCCCCCACTACGCCTCCAGACACGGACCCGGTGGTTATCGACATCAAGGCAGCAGTGGGACCCGTCGCTAAAGATGACCCGCTGCCTGCCTACATGGCCCTAGGTCCGTCGTTCCCAACACCAGGCGAGTTAATAACGACGTTGCTGTGGTGTGAGTGGCGGGCGTAGTAACGGTCGGCGTGCGGCGAGCCCTGCGTTGTTCAACCACCTGCCAATTGTACTGGCACTTACAGATGTGACAGTGCAGACTGCACAGCCCGTTGAATAGCATCTATTATTGCCGTTGATCTGTTCGCACGTGGCGGATAATCCGTCTGTCTTCCCCCGTCGTGGTGCGTGACGGACGTCCAGATCTTGCATTTCGTATGTGCGGGCCTTCCTCAATTTATTGCTGCCAACAGCGGGCGATGGTGGTGTCCGTACAACCGGTGTGGCGCGCAATACAGTGACAGGACCAACCAGCCTCCCACACACCCATGATGCGGTCCATCTCGAAAGCGTCTAACGGACAACTGGCTGTCAAACGCGTCGCCTAGGCATAGTGTACGTGCAGGTGACGCTCTGGCGACGCTACCCGATGTGGCAATGGCTGGTTCGCACGTTTTAAGCCCTCTTAGCTAGGCCAGTGTGCGCGACGTCACGCACCTACCACCGACCCCCCAGTGCGCGGCCAACCGTGAAAACGAAATCATTGGCTTAGCGAATCGTGTGCAAAGTACCCAATGAGTTGGCAGCAAATCACTAGGGTCCTTCGGAGAGCAGATTTTTTATGACGTGTGTGTGTATATATATACATGTATATATATACAGACTATATATAGGGTATCACTAGGGTCCTTCGGAGAGCAGTTTTATGACGTGTGTATATATATATATACATATATGTATATATGTATATATATATATATATTTTGACCGTATTGGTCAAAACACAAAGAATAGGCGCTCCACCACATTCAAAAGTAGCGCGCAGAGTGAGGAACCGCGGCGGAACGGATCGACAGAGTCGTGAACGAGCGCACGGGGTAGTGGGAACTGATCGGTCTGACCGCGCAAAAGCGAGTTGGCGGTTGAGCAGATGGCGTGAGGACGGTATGCAATGGTGGTTAGAGAGCGATGCTTTGATGTACAAGAAATCCAGTGTAATCGGGACAACAGGTATTTAAGAAAGAAAAATTGTGATGAACTGTGCAATAAGCGAGTGTAAGGATTGTGGTGAACTTATTTAAGAGAGAATAATTACGAAATTTAATAAAAAAGGGGAGCAGTGCACGGACACGTGGGCGATGCGGGTTAATGATAGTTGGTGCGGCTGTACTGATGTGTGATTATGCGGTGGAGCTGCTGAGCTGATACGATTAAAGTCATCGTGTGAAGAAAGAAACCGTGGGAAGGCGACGCCGGTGGATTGGAAACGGGCTGCGGTGACACGTGGGCAGACGGAGCATCGCGGGCATCAAGGTTACCTCCCGGCCTCAGGCGGAACGGGCAGCAACGCGTCACGTAGAAATCGACGATCGTAACGATCAGATAAGTAATTCTAATTGTGAACAAATAGAAGGAAAATTAAATGAAACGCCAGTTCAGGATGCTCACTGTGTAGCGTTGAAAGTAATGATGTGCGTAGTAGCATATGAATGGCACGTAGTTTTTCCAAAGGGTTGGAAGTTGCATAAGCGGGAATGATAATGTAATGGTGGGAAGGTTAGAGATGTACAGAATGAACCATAGAATTATGATCAAAGCAATGATGCAAGCTATGTTGGTAATGTAATGATGTCTTATTGTTCTTTTGTTCTAATAAATTCTGTTTATATGATAGTAGGCCTTTGAATCCAGATACTGTAGATTAAAGTAACCCCCTTAAAAGGAACTCCTGTACCCACACATAAAAAATTTTATGATATGTGTAACCGTGAGCCAGCAAAGGTAAGTACGGTCACATATTATTGGCGCCCGAAATTCAGGGACAGGGAAAGATTGGTAATTTGTAATTAGATTTGAACAAAATTCAATCCCCATAAGTGCATACTTTAATCAGCAGGTATCTGAATTAGTTGCATGACTGGAAAAGGCAGAAGACAGTGTAAATTTCTTGATAATGTCAGCATTCCAGTTTTAAATATTTCAAAGAGAGTTTAAGTGCATTAAATATATCGATATTCTCTAACATATTGCAGTGGAATCAGTGAAGTGTTGTTTGAAATAATTCATGTACAATTTAGAAGAGAATTTGATGAATGCTTAGTTTAATTTCACTTGCCAAGGTGTTGTGTGAAATAATTCATTTACAAGTTGGAAGAAATTTTGATGAGTATTAAGTGCCAATTTCATATGCCAAGGTGTTGTGTAAATTAATTCCTTTGCAATCCAGAAAATATCTTGATAAGTATTAAGTGCCAATTTCTGTGTCAAGGTGTTGTTTGAAATAATTCATTTACAATTTAGAAAACATTTTGATGAACATTAAGTGCAAATCTCTGTGTCAAGGTGTTGTTTGAAATAATTCATTTACAATTTAGAAAACATTTTGATGACTATTGAGTTTAAATAACAAATAGATGGGAATTTTAATTAATGTGTTTTAAGGTAGTGCAGATATTGGAATGTAGTTTTCTTTTAAGATTGTTATAACGTGGCCAGTAAAAAGGCGCTGAATTCAGTGTAAATACCAGGGTAATTATTGTAAGGCATTCCTATGTGTATATCATCATACAATACAAGGATAATTTTTATGAAACAAGATCATAATGTATATGTGGCAATGAATAATATGTTAGGGCATAATTATTGGAAAGTGGTATTACAGTGAGTGTGTACATGAGTGTAATTATCAGGGTATAATTTTGTTGAAGAGTCCTTACAGTGTGGATCTAAATAAACACAGTGTGTTAGGGTATGATTTCTGAAGTATTATTACAGTAGGTGTATTCATTGAGTCAATGAGCAATACATTAGGAACAAATCCTTCATGTTAGAATATAAATTTGGGTTTTAGGTGCTGCCCAGTGCATTTTGAAGCACTGATTGGACATGTGTGTAAATGAATATTATGAAGTTATGAGCTATTTTGGAGACATAGTAGCATTAATTATTTGATGAACATTACAATTCAAGTAGTTGCAACTGAATAAGATTTATCGAGATTTTTTTATTTAGGTGGATGAAAAAAAAAAAAAAAATAAGTTGCATTCAGTAATGTGCAGGAAGACTATCTGAGACTGATTCAATGATAATCTAATGAATATTTTGAATTCAGTTGAATTATGTCAATGTGAATGTTGTTACAGATGTCAGTGTAATTACATTTAATTATTTTGTGTGTATTTCTAGGTGTTTTGAGCTTGAGTGCATTTTGTTTGTGAATTGTTCCCAGGTGGATGACGGAGGTCAATAATTTGTTTGATGTGTGTTTTTTCTTGTATGTGTTTTTGATGAGTTATGTATAGGATCGTAATATATGCGGCATCACTCACATCTAATTCAAAGCAATCCAGATTGTGTTAGGGTCATTTTTGAGAGTAATTAGGATGCCGTTGGTGTGAAGTGAAGTAATTTGTAGTGTTCGGTGTATGCCTCTGTGAGCATTCTGAAGTTGGGCAATAGATTTGGGTGGAATCAAGCGTGTAGGAGGGCGATTAGTCAGAAATAGGTGTAGTAGGGTGCAATTTGGGGGCATAATGGAAAAGCAAACGGGCATAATGATGGGAGAGGAAGAGAAGCGCGAGGACAGAGATCATTATGATGAGGATGATGGAGGTAAATGGGATGAGTCGTTACTAGAAGATTCGGATAGAGCCAGAATGGAGTTATCGGGGGCGAGTGCGTCGACACCAAATCTGGGAATGGTGAAGAGAAACGGAACAGAGGACTTACTGAGCATGCTTCATCAAATCATGGCAGGACAAGAGAAGCTCGAAGAACGGGCACATAGAAGAATGGTTGAGGAGCTAGAGAAGCAGGACGAACGGGCACAAAGAAGAATGGTCGAGGAGCTAGAGAAGCAGGAAGACTCCCAAGGGAAACGAGGCTTACGCTAACGAAAGGCGGTTTCAAGTGGCAGCGATAGACCTTGGAGTGACGGACGCGCCGCTAGTCGATTGGGAAGACCTAATTGCGCTACAGGAACAAGATCCTGACATTAGTAAGGTAAAGTCTTACAAAGAGGGGAGAATGTCACGGGAAGACCCGGATTACGAGGAAATGGAGGAGAAGCAAGATGAATGGAAGTTAATCCAGGGAGTGGTGACCAGGAGAGTGACAAGAAACGCAGAAATATTTAGGTTGTGGATACCTAAGAGTATCACGGAGCAATTGATTAAGCATGTTCATACGTCCATGGCACATTTCGGAGCGGAGAAAATTACGAAGGTAATACAAGAACTATGTTACTGGAGGGGAATGGCCCGGCAAATTAGAAAGGTCGTGAGTCAATGCAACTTATGTCAGAAGGCGAAGTACCCAAACAAGAGCTTTGCAGGACCCATGCAATCAATAATTCCGCTTGGGAAAAATGACATAGCAGCCGTGGATATTTACGGACCACTGCCGAAAACCAGAAATGGAAACCAGCACATATTTGTAACTATTGACGTATTTTCGAAATTCGTCCAAATTTACCCCATAAAGAGAACGAATGCTCAAACTTGTCTGAGGAAGTTAAAGATATTTTTTAACGTAGCAGGACCATACCAAAGAATACTGTCAGATCATGGAACCATGTTTACCAGCCGACAGTGGCAGCAAACATTGATGGGACTTGGAACAAACCAGTATTTACATCAATCCGACATCCACAATCAAATCCGGCGGAACGGGTCATGAGGGAATTATCTAGGATGTTCAGAACATATTGCCACGAGCAGCACGACAGATGGGGAGAGCTAATACCGGAGATTAATAGGTGGTTGCCGTCCATTCCACACGATAGCACGGGTATTACACCGTACGAGGCACATTTTGGACGTAGACCACCCCACGTCTTATACGCACTTGACAGAGAAGAGGTATTCCAAAGACCGCAGGAGCCATCACAGGAAACAGTCCGCGAGAATTTAGTCAAAATGAGCGAAGTACGACTAGCAAAAATGAAGAAAACGCCATACGAATTCAAGGTGGGACAAAAGGTGTTGGTTAGGGTACCTAGAGTGTCAAATCCCAAACTAAAAACTTATTCGAAGTTTTTCCTCCTTTATGAAGGACCATATGAGATAAAGGCAATTAAAGCTCCAATGTGGCGGAACTAATGAATGAGCGGGGAGAAACAGTCGAACAATACAACTTTTACAACTTGAAGGCATACCATGAGGGACAAGATCAAAACTAAAGGAGAACCCTGGAAGCAATGGATTAGAAGATTATTTTTCACTGTGTAAAAAAAAATCTTGATAACGTGGGGGGTTATTTGACCGTATTGGTCAAAACACAAAGAATAGGCGCTCCACCACATTCAAAAGTAGCGCGCAGAGTGAGGAACCGCGGCGGAACGGATCGACAGAGTCGTGAACGAGCGCACGGGGTAGTGGGAACTGATCGGTCTGACCGCGCAAAAGCGAGTTGGCGGTTGAGCAGATGGCGTGAGGACGGTATGCAATGGTGGTTAGAGAGCGATGCTTTGATGTACAAGAAATCCAGTGTAATCGGGACAACAGGTATTTAAGAAAGAAAAATTGTGATGAACTGTGCAATAAGCGAGTGTAAGGATTGTGGTGAACTTATTTAAGAGAGAATAATTACGAAATTTAATAAAAAAGGGGAGCAGTGCACGGACACGTGGGCGATGCGGGTTAATGATAGTTGGTGCGGCTGTACTGATGTGTGATTATGCGGTGGAGCTGCTGAGCTGATACGATTAAAGTCATCGTGTGAAGAAAGAAACCGTGGGAAGGCGACGCCGGTGGATTGGAAACGGGCTGCGGTGACACGTGGGCAGACGGAGCATCGCGGGCATCAAGGTTACCTCCCGGCCTCAGGCGGAACGGGCAGCAACGCGTCACGTAGAAATCGACGATCGTAACGATCAGATAAGTAATTCTAATTGTGAACAAATAGAAGGAAAATTAAATGAAACGCCAGTTCAGGATGCTCACTGTGTAGCGTTGAAAGTAATGATGTGCGTAGTAGCATATGAATGGCACGTAGTTTTTCCAAAGGGTTGGAAGTTGCATAAGCGGGAATGATAATGTAATGGTGGGAAGGTTAGAGATGTACAGAATGAACCATAGAATTATGATCAAAGCAATGATGCAAGCTATGTTGGTAATGTAATGATGTCTTATTGTTCTTTTGTTCTAATAAATTCTGTTTATATGATAGTAGGCCTTTGAATCCAGATACTGTAGATTAAAGTAACCCCCTTAAAAGGAACTCCTGTACCCACACATAAAAAAATTTTATGATATGTGTAACCGTGAGCCAGCAAAGGTAAGTACGGTCACAATATATATATATATATATATATATATATATATATATATATATATATATATATACAGGTTGTCCCGGGAGGAAACGTCCAAACTTTGAAAATAAGCTCTTAAGACAATTCTAAACATATTTTGTCTATTAAACTACATGGATATTCCGAATGGTTGAGCCGCGATAAGCTCTCAAAAGATGGTTTGAAAAAATTATTTCTAGGCAAAAATTTGCATTATGGAAGCATAGAAACAGTCCAGTCCAAACATTTGAATTAGGTAAAGGGAGATTAGAAAGTTTTCTTAACTGATGTAAAAGTGCCTAAGGTTTTCAAGTGTTGAACCTTAATAAATCATGACTCACTGAATATTAAGGTAGGTATGGTGAGTTAGTCGTCAGTGAGCACGGTTGCAATTTTCTGTAGTGTTCACGTATAAGCATGAGTGCTGAAAAGCAATCGAATACCACCAGAAAACAGGGACGACCGAACGAGGTCATCTAGGTCCCCGCTAGGATTTCTATAAGTCGTTTTCAGCCGGGGCCGCGCCCAAATCCTTCCCCATGGCCGGCGGGTGAGGGCCCAATTGATAGGTTTCCCGGGAAAGCTCGAGCGACCAGGATCTTACTCTCTACACTCTGTGGTACTAACGACGCGAGTGACACCAAGAAAATCAGAATTTGGGTAGCCGTTTCCAACCTCCGCCAGGGCCTCAGACCGGTGCAACCGACGCCCCTCACAGGAGATAAATTGGAGAAAGCTCCGGGGTGGGATCTTGGCCTTTCGGCACTTATCCTAAACCCCGTCAGGTGGCACAGTCGCTTCAAGTTGAAAGCCGTATCACACCGGCACGCAGCTTTTACGAGCATTCCCATTTGGACCTGGGTGGGGCCAGCTCAGAGCTACTAGGTATCGAGATTAGCATCGGAGAAGGTTTCAAGTGCCAATCATATGCACCGGGAGGAAAATCCCTAACAATTCCATGCGTTTCGGGCACTGTCACGACAAAGCCAAGAGCCCAGCAGGGAGCCACCCGGAATAAGGGGCCGTCCATAAATTACGTAACGCAAATTTGGAGCATTTTGATTACCTCCTCTCCCCCCGTAACGCGCGCTTGAACTCCCTAAATAATTATGTAACGCTTGCGACACCTCCCCCTTGTAAATGCAAGAAATGAAATTAATCACAACACAGTAAAAGCAATTTTTATCAATTTTTCTTGTGTTAAATATTAAAATTAATAATTAAAGTAGAGATTAGTTGGCGATGCTGACTGCACCTAACAATGAGATTGGAACAAATTGTGAGTGAATAAAGGACGAATATACGAGACAGTTTTTTAACATAAGCAGTACCCACGCGTTATCGTGGTAGACGCATGAGCGAGACAACTGCGCCAATTTAAATGGAATCTAGAATGTATTACATATCAGTATTGAATGTTTTCTTCGTAATCTGATACAGTCAATAAAAATGTTGAAAAAACATATTAATTTATTGTAACAATTTAATCTAATAACTGATTTATGTTTTAAAACAAATTAACTAGCAAATATTTTGAAGTTTTAGTACAAGACTCAATGAAAGGAATTATTTCAGCAAATATTGAAAAAAGTAAAAAAATAAATGTCACGTAACATTAATACCCCACCTAACCCTATGTAATGCAGTGTAACGATGCCTCACCCCCTCTTCAACGTTACGTAATTTATGGACGACCCCTAAGGTCTGAGTCTGCATTCCCTTCCCATCTCCTCACTGCAATCGCAGTGAGTAACGCCCAGAACCGAACGACAGTCGCAGCTCCAGTCGCGAGGTCCAATCTCCATTTCGGGCTTTGCAGTGGGCAAGGGTTACCGAAGCTTCATAACCCCGACCCCATCCTCTGTTTTGGAGGCGCATCAACTAGGTTTGAACAAAGCCCGGACAGGATTTAAACCCCGTCTAGACCCTCGGCCAGAACCGCAACCATGGCCCCATATGCACTGCCTGCTGCCGCCTTCGCAGTCACCAGCACAGTTGTGGCCGAAGCCATACCCGCGGAGGAAGTCGCAAGCGCAGTTTCAGCAGCAGCCGCTACTGCCACCACTACCGTAGCCGCGGGATGGGCCTCAGACCTCGCCCCAGGTCGGATAGATCTCTATGGGTTGCCAGATTATCTTTCACCCCTTCCGCCAAAGCGGTAATCTCGGACCAGTGTTATTTGGTAGTCTAAATGTGTCCGGTAAATCCAATCCCGGAAGTAAAGTCGTCTCACGTTCTTTGTCTAAACCTTGGTAAAAACTAAAAGTCCTCTTGGCTGGGTGAATTATTGATTAACTTAGTCCAAGGTAGTCAGAGACAGTCTGCGTCTCCGCCTGCTCGTCTGCTGGTGCCGGTCCAGCGAGTCCCTCGACTCAATGAGTGTGCCTTGTGTTGTTATACGTCCTACCCCTACAATTTCAGCGATTGCCAACGGGTGTGCTGGAGACTCGGGTCGCCCCCCCCCTGAGGTTCGGAGGCCGAAGCCCAGGTAACCATGTGTCTGAAGGCCAATGCGGCTACGTTGAGAATTAGATTCGAGTGGATGGGCTTCTAACTCCACCTAGGTTGCCAGTCCTCTCCTACACTCTGTGCGGCGGCCGTGCCCTAGCACTAACGCCGTGGCTGTGTCGTGTTTATTTTTCGACCGTCCATTGCCAGTCCATCCATTGTCCCCATCCGGCCTGGCCGGGAGTGACCTGGGTGATGTCAGGGTGATCAGGGTTACTCCAGCGGTCGTTTCGACTCGGCCATCTCGGAACATAGAGAAAGCTCTTCCGCTAAGAGACAACGGGTTCATCTGCCTACCTTAAGACCTTCCTACGGGGAGCTTGGCACTACCGGCCGGTCGGGCCCTCCCACATGAGTGACGCCGAAAACAGAACGTGGGTGGTAGTTTCATTCTCCACCTTGTGCTGCCAGGGCCCTTTCTCTGTATTCGGTAGGTACTCCTAACTTCTTTTCAAGCTTACGACATGGCTGTGCCGAGAACAGGCATCGAGTTTAACGTGCGCCCCACCCGGCAAGAACCTCATGCACAAGGTTTAGATTTATTATTAAAGTTCGCTTTGAGCTTAATGCTCAGTGGCAAAAATGATTACAATTACAAAACTATTTAAAACATTTACAATTAGAGATTGATATCTTAGTTCTAATTAATTTCTCGTTATCTGTAAATTGACTTATAGCATATCTAACGCTTCACTACACTACACTCCCTTTTATTACACTACACATCACTGTATAAGGGACATGAGTATATTAATAATAATATCAATAATAACTTAAAAATTACACCAATGCCAATGACTGTGCTAACACTGATGATAATTATATCTATAATAATAATAATGATAAAGGTCTCAGTATTATTAGTAATCTAGATGGCATTAAGCATATTTAAAAAAAATAATTACATTAGAAGAGTTTCTAATGCTTTTGCAGGTAATTTGTTCCAATCTACTGTAGTGCCATTCACAAAGGAGAACTTGCCTCTATCCGTTCTTTGAATTCTACAAAGAGTTTTCCAAGGACGGTCTCTTCTGCTTTTATAATTTGGTTTCAGTAATCTTTTACCGATATCTGCTCATGCTGTATCCCCTCTGTATGGCTTGTACATTAAGCATAAACGCGCCAGTTCCCTTCTCTCAGATAAGGACTCCCATTCTCGTCCATCAACGCGCCTTTGATTTACAAACTTTCCGGCCCGTTTTTTACTTTCTCGCGCTTAAGGCGGAACTTAAGAAAGGACATTTAAGAGAATGAGCGCAGATCTCATGTTGGTTGAAAACTCTGGTTTTTCGAAAATTGAAAATGTTTTCGGGGTCTTTCTACAACTAAAATTATAAAGATACAATATTTTCTTAATGAAATGCGTTCATCAAAAACAGATCTTCAATAACGTCATGTCCGATTTCTCAAAAACATGCATATTTTGTGAGAAATTGTGTCAAACAGGTAATTTTTATTTTCGTTAAACCATTTTTTCTTAAAAAGCGCAAAACATGTTTTGATTAAATTGGGACGTTAGATAGCATAAAGGAAACTTACGAGAATGGTGCGGGTGCTCGGAACCGAGCCGCAGAGCAAAGCAAGTGCCCAGACGCGGCGGCAGGCGTAGTGTTCCAGTGATGGTACGAAAGTGGGGGGTAAAGATTCGCTCGATAATTACGTGTTTAAATGGTAATTATTATTGAATGTTTATGATTCAATAAAAATATGAAAAAATAAAAAAAGAACATAGATTATTACATAACTCAAAGCAAAGAAAAGCCCCAGAAAACAGCTGGGTCATTGGCGACCAGATACAAAAATACAGTACTTACAAAAACATACAATGGTTACAAACACACATACAATTACATGGAAGACACACATACATGAGAGAGAAAATCATCAATAAATCACTCAATTGTTAAATACAATTTAACAGATTAAATTTGGTAAGGAGCTGAATAGTCTTCATGCGGCCGGAGTACGAGATGAATATACAATGAAGATCTTTATTAATGTTGAGTCTTGTTCTCAGTCGTCATTGCATGGCAATCAACAATGGGGTGTTTAGTCTGGGAGATCGCAATTTGGGCAAAGATCAGTAGTCTTCATCAGGTAGCTATGGCTTAGCTTAAAATAACCTATACGCAGTCTGGTTATAACCACTTGATGTCTTCTGCTAAGACTAACTGACGTGATGGAAAATTCTGGGACATTCTTCCTGACTGCATGTAATTTACACAGACCTTCCTCACGCAAATTTTTTCACGTAAAATCCGTAATACTAGAGAGGATCCAATAGTCAAGGCCTGCACTATGTCCTGATACGTGCAGTCTCATTCGCCACGGTCCGTTCGATCATCCTGAAGCATTATTCGCACAGAAGAGATGATTTTTGTCGTTGTCGACGGGCGTCCCGCACGAGGTTGATCCCCCAGAGACATTCTACCCCTACAAAATTCCGAATACCATTCATACAGGGAGAAGTGTCTTCAAATACAAACACTTCAAACGTTCAAGGCAATCTCTAGCACGCAGACTAGCATTAAATTCATAAAAGACCATTGCCGTGTTCTTTGGCAAGCCACAGCGAATCGAAATAAAGTTGCAACTGTTGGAACAGGTCGAGTCGTAGTTACGCAACAATACGTACGATTGAAATATTATTTCAAGGGAGAATGACCAAGATTCCCATTTCAAATCATTGTTGGACACATGTAGTAAAACAATGGCTTCCTTCCCGGAAACTTTTGGAATGCCCTCCGTATTTTCAATATGTAGTACCTCTCGCGGGCCTCATGCCAACCCAGGAGGGGTTATGGGCACGTAAGTCTCCAAAGATCAGAAAGGCAGGGGCAGCTGGGAAATGGAAATAACGCTCACAACTTCGAGGTGTTACATCAATAAAAATTACATCATTTTTGTATTAATATCAAAATAAATGTCCGATTTTGGTTAGCATAGTTTCTAATTGTATGTTACAGTTATGTAGCAGAAAAATATTTTACTTGGATCTTAAATTTTTGTACCGATTTTAATTAATGTCATTTGGCCATGAGTTGCAAGGAACGTACATCATTACACATGTATTTTTTCAGATGAGCTCTCGACACTGATTAATATGATTCCTACATCTGTTGAAATTATTAGTATCACTGCTAATAACTTTGATCTATCCTCGAGCTTCACATCCCCATTTGAATTATCAGAGATCAGTGAAAGATCTCAAAATTATCTGGTCAAAGTTTCGGCGGTATATGCATAAGGGCCAAGGCACAATGCCATTAACCAAATTTCATGGTACAATTACACTTTATCTTGTTGATCGTATTGTAGGCTTACTTGTAGATGTCACCATTACTTCACCACAACATTATAAAACACTATCAACACTTGTCTCTTGTATCCTCTATAGTGTGTGACCATGACTTCAGTAGTATTTAATATTCATTTATTTTCAATAATCAGCTAATAATCACGTTTCATATATACCCAAAGAGCATAAAATCAAACAACATAAACAAAAAAAGAGCAAAGAAAAAACAGCCAACGATAAATCCATTTATTAACAAGTCAACTATTAAAATAAGAGAATTTATCATTCAACTACATTACTTAATATTGGTGTATATACTGCTTAGGCCGCCTACATTGCTTTTAGTTACACATTTATTTATTGCATTTCTTAATGACTTTTTATAAAGTATTACTCATTATTATTACCCAAGTTTAGATCATAAATATCTGAATTGCATGAAAACATGTTCATACCTTTCAGTGTGCCAGTATTGAAAACACTACTTAATCGTAAATAGGTATGACAATGGTAATACTCCCCCCTCAATGAAGAGAGACTTAGGGTACCAAGGGTTGTACTTACCTGGCAGAAAATCTGGACATTGTAGAATGTACTTACCTTACAGAAAGATATCAGAAATGCATCACCCATGCAATTATGAAGGGAAACAAGAAGAATAGTAAACCCTCGGACACATTGAAACGTGGATTTACCCGCAATGCAGCTTTGAGATGAAGACCCCAAGTAGACACTCCGAAGTAGGACTAACGAAAAAGATTGAAGAACCAAATGTCCCTCTGCTTGATAGCTCGGTACATGGTAATAGGGCAGATAATTATCTGAGACTGAAGTTATAACAGGACAAGATACAGACCGAAAGAAAAAAAAAACAGAGCTATTCTGGGACTAGTCCCATTTTTGGGATGCGCATTTAAAATTTTATAAATCACAATATTGTTTGAAGGATATAATGAATGTTTTTTAGGAGAGTTGTATTCCTTCGTTTATTCACTTGGCTCATAGACATTTAATGCACAATGGTTGGTAAGCATACATTAAATGGCCAAAACTGGAAAAGATGTCATTATTTTGTGGGGAAAAATGTAAGCGCCTCCGACACACACGCAAACGGCCGGGTTTACTATTCAGCGTGGTGTGAGGTTTATTTGGAGTTTTTAGTTGTGTACATGTGGTAAGGATTTCAATTTCAGGAGTTACGTAACCCCAGGAATCAACAAGATCATGTGTCCTAATTTTGAGACAAGATCAGATTCAATTGGTTGCGCAATACAATTGGCAGTATTAAACTCGTGGTGCTAAAAGAGCATGTACTTTCTCCATATTTTCGCGCAAAATTGCGCGAAAATCACGCAAATACCAATGATGCACGATGCGTATTTTAGCCACTATTAATTTATATTCATGTGAAATAAAAGGCAGCAGTCTTTATGTCTTTCTGTGATCAGTGCGGCGGTTCAACAATGGGTTACTAGAAACAATGACCGCTAATTCGTATGGGATACACATTTCGTCAATTATCATTGTTGACACCGCTAGCAAGAAAATGAAAATAGATAAAAAAAATAAATATATTTTTTATACATCAAAATTACTCGGCTTTTCCATAATTTCCTTTTTATTTCCACATCTTATTAAGCAAAGCTAAACCATCGATTCCTTTTTATATTTAACTCAAAGGACGCGATTTGAAATAGATTATAAATAATTTCTAAAATATTAATTTGTAGATAGATAATTAAAGCTCCAATGTAAGAAACGAACAAATACACGAAATAATATACACATTCTAACTTACGTAGCATCCAACTACCTCAAAACACTTCTAAAATAACGATCACGAAGCGCACGATTTTCAGAGCGGGTGGCTAACCCAATTATTCCAAAAATACTCATATTTTCGAAAAATTCAACATGACCTTATGTGACGATGTTTTTGATGAACACATTTCATTACGAAAAAATAGTATGTTCACAATTGTAGTTGTAGGAAGAACTAATTTTGAATTTGTTTCAATTTTCGAAGATTCGCGGTTTTCAACCAACATGAGAAGTGTACCATTCTCTTAAGCGTCCGTTATGCTATTTAAGGTTCCAATTTAATTAAAAAAATGTGCGGTTTTTAAGAAAAAAAAAAGGTTTAAAGAAAATAAAAACTGTCTACATTTGACTCAAAATTTCGTGAAAATTACAGGTTTTTGAAAAATTGAACATCTCATTATTTTTAGATCTTTTCTAAAGAACACATTTTTAAGAAAAAAATGTTTATCTTCATAATTGTAGTTGTAAGAAGACGCTGAAAAAAAAATCAATTTCGAAGAATCAGAGTTTTCAACGAACATCAGACCTACGCCATTTCTTAAACGTCCTCCACACTATTCAATAACAAAGTTCAATTAAAAACGTTGGAGTAATTGTTTTAAAAATTTGGAAAATGTCCCAGGAGCTTCATGTAAAGTACCCCCCCCCCAAAATATCCGTTTCAAATTCCGTGACATCAGCTAGATCGATTGGAGAACATCGATTTTAGAGAATCGACTGAACGGTTTAGCCGCTAGCGCTGTTCAGACGGACAGTCGTTTTGCCATCAGTCATTTTTCGATTGATTGATTGATTGAATAGGGTTTAAAGGGCGCTTCGACTGCGGTGGTCATTTGCGCCCATGCCAGAGTATTTGGAGAAAAGAATATTCAGTGTTGCATATATTGCACTGTTTAAAAGCATGTACATTGGCTAAAAAGGACGCTCGAATTCTGCATCAAGTATACATGTAGAAATGGCAGAAGAAAATAGAAAAAGGGGGCGTAAAATTTATCTTAAAACGTAAAATTGGCTGTAAAGGGGCCAAAAAACAACATAAAACACTGTTCTTTCAAATAAAATTATATATTCTGCTTTCTCTCAAAAAACAAAAAAGTTTTGAGAGCGCAGAATCGTCATCCCCCAGCACCACTTGTAGCGAGTTGCCCAGGTCATGTCTTCGTCGACTGCCAACAAATTTCCTACAGTACAGCAGGACGTGTTCCACGGAAAGAACAGTCTTGCACGAGTCACAGTTGGGTGAGTTTCATTTCGAAGAATGAAACCGTGAGAGAAATGGCAGTGTCCGATACGAAAACGGGTTAAAATAACTTCCTCGCGCCTACAGGACCGTGATGGGGAGCGCCAGGGATACACAGAATTCTTTATCGCACTTAGTTTGAAAGTGCTATTGTGCCACTCTGTTTGCCACGCTCTAAGCACGGATCGTTTCAAGAAAGCCTGAACATCGGACAATGGCACAGAAGGGATGTCGATACGAGTTTTACGAGTCGCTGATTTCGCCGCCTGGTCGGCCAGTTCGTTCCCTCTGATACCCACGTGGCCTGGGACCCAACTAAGTACCAGGTCATAGCGGCGGGACAGAAGACGATGGATCAGGCTTTGAACGGATAAAGTCAGGTAGTCTGACGAAGGACGGGAGACAGCTTGAAGAGAGCTGAGAGAATCGGAACAGATAACTACTCGCCGCAACGTCGCTGATTCAATGTATTTTAGGGCCTCAGAGATTGCATACATTTCGGCAGTGAAAATACCGCATTTGGAGTGAAGCCGTAATGATTTGGTGTCCCTGATACAGTAAAAACCACATGCCACCGCGTCGCTGCACGATGAACCATCCGTGTATAAGAATAAATGATCCGGATAGGATTCTCTCATATCCAGAAACTGCTTCTGGTAAACCAGAGTACTAGTAGTTTGTTTGGGCAGATGGGAGAGTCTGAAGTCAATACTGGGAAGGAGGAGTTTCCAAGGGGGGATCCGGTCACTTGTGGGTTTCATATCGGTGGGAAGTTCGACGTTTAATTCCCGGAGAAGATTTCGTAATCTAATACCTGGGATTTGGGGTAACGATTTTCGAAGAATGTACGAGGACTCACACTTTGGGTGGATGATTATACGACGACAAGGGTGGTCAACCAGTCCCGATACTTTAGCCCCATAAGAGGCTAATAAAATATCTCGCCTTCGGCTCAGAGATGGTTCTCCAGCTTCGGCCAAGAGGCATTCGATGCGACTCGTGCGGTAGGCGCCTGTACTAATTCTTATACCGGCGTTGTGAATGGTATTTAATGTCCGGAGGGTTGATGGTGACGCTGACCCATATACAATGCACCCATAATCCAAAATAGAGCAGATGAGGGTTCTATACAAACGCAAGAAAGACACACGGTCAGCTCCCCAAGAACTGCCTGTAAGGGTGCGGAGGAGGTTCAGAGGTGAGAAACATCGGCTTTTCAGTTTACGTATATGATTTCGCCAAGTTAGGCTCTTATCGAAAGTAAGCCCAAGGAAAGTTGCGGAGTCCACTAAAGGTAGATGATGGCTTCCAAGAAAAAGATCGAGGTGGTTATGAAGATGATAAATCCTGCAGAAGTGCATACAGTTAGTTTTTGATGCGGAGAATTTGAAACCTGTCGCATCACTCCATTCCTGCAATTTGTTGAGAACAAGTTGTAATTGTCTCTCTATCACTTGAATACTCTTGGAAGAGCAGAAAATGGCAAAGTCGTCAACGAAGAGCGATGCTTTCACCGGCTCTCGTATTATCGACGCTATACTATTGATAGCGATGGCAAACAGATTGACACTCAGAATTGAGCCCTGAGGGACTTCGTTTTCTAAATGGTGGCTGGCGGATACCCTGTCACCAAGGCGAACGCGGAAGTATCTTGAGGAAAGAAAGGGTACTAAAAAAAGGGGGAGCCGGCCCCTAAGACCCCAAGAATGGATAGTGCGAAGAATGCCGTACCTCCAGGTACTATCATAAGCTTTCTCTATATCGAAGAAAATTGCTACCAGGTGTTGACGTAGCACGAAAGCAGAGGAGATCTGTGTGGTAAGGGTGACAAGGTGGTCCATGGTTGACCTGTTCTTCCTGAAACCACATTGGAGGGGTGTAAGTAGGTTTCTCTGCTCCAGGTGCCAGACCAAATGCGTGTTCACCATTCGCTCCAGAAGTTTGCATATACAGCTTGTAAACGAGATTGGGCGGTAGGTTGACGCCTTTGTCCTGTCCTTTCCTTCTATAGGAATAGGAATAATAATCGCTTCGCGCCACGTCCTAGGAAAGGTATGCTCCATCCAAATCTTGTTGAAGATACGGAGGAGAAAAATACGTGCCTCTTCCGGCAGGTGTTTTAACACTTGGTTGTGTATCTGGTCTGGTCCTGGAGCAGAATCTTTCCCACGGGCGAGCGCACAGGAAAATTCATCCATGGAGAAAGGGGCGTTATAATCTTCCTCCAGGCAGATTGAGAAGTCCAATCTGCATTTCTCCATTCTACTCTTCGTTTTCAAGAAGCTAGGGGAGTAGTGTAAGGAACTGGAGGTATTTTCATAATGACAGGCCAATTACTCAACTACGTTTTCTGGAGAAGTAATAAGATTTCAATTAATAAGAAGTCCAGGGACAGATGGTGGGGAAAATCCTCCTCCGATCTGTCGGATCTTTCGCCATACTCTTTTAGGCGGGGTATGGCAAGAAAGAGAAGAAATAAAGGCTCTCCAGGAAGCGGTCTTACTTTCCCGTATTACTAATCTGGCTCTGGCTTGCTTTCTTTTGAAATCGATCAGGTTTGATGCGGTGGGGAACCTATTGAGCCTCGCGAGTGCTTGCTTTCGGTCACACACCGCGGTGGCACAGTCAGCATTCCACCAAGGCACAGGGACGCGTCGAGGCCGACACGTAGACTTCGGGATTGCAATGGTGGCTGCGCGAAGAAGGGCGTCGGTGAATTGGGCCACCAAGGTATCGATATTATTTGAAAAGTGATCTGCCATTATAATTTTCTCGCTGAATGTTTCCCAGTCGGCTCGATGGAATAGCCAGCGAGGAGGGTGGATGCCGTCTAAATTAGGGATATTAAAGTGGACCAAAGTGGGAAAATGGTCACTCCCATGTAGATCATCGAGTACAGTCCACTCTACCATGGTAGATAGGGATGGACTGCATAGTGCCAGATCGATTGACGAGGAGTTTGACGCCATGGAGAAATATGTGTTTCCCGGAATTCAGAAGAATTAAGTTTTGCTGGTCAATAATATTTTCGAGGATAGAACCTCTCGGGCAGGTCCTCGTGCCACCCCAGAGAGGATTGTGGGCATTAAAATCCCCCGCAATAAGAAAAGGGGCGGGCAACTGAGAAAAAACATCTTCGAGTTCCTCTTGTGACACGACTTGGCCAGGGGGAATATATATACTACACACCGTAAAAGAGAATGATGGTAGGTGTACCCGAACGCAAACTGTTTGGAGGTCGGTTCGAACGTTGTGTTCCTCCGAGAACAGGGAGTCGCGGATGAGTACCGCAACGCCGCCGTGAGCACGAAGTCCGTCGTCTTGATCGAACCGATAGATATTAAATCTGCGAAGAGACAGGGGATGATGAGGGAGAAGATGAGTTTCCTGAAGACAGACTATAAATGGTTTGTGGCGAGAAATTATGAATCTTAATTCTTCTGAGTGAGCACGAAGACCATTTAAGTTCCATGAGAGAGCCATTATGAGAAATTATTTCTTTGGTTGCTTTTTTTTCTTTCTCACCTTCTGAATGGTTGTAGAGGAACTCTCGTGGGGTTCCTCATCAACAGCAGAGTCATCTTGACTGCTGCTGGATATGGTCGGGGGGTTTTCCCGACTTTTGGCCACGGGTGACCGAGATCTACAGGGGCTGGAGGATCGTCCGATGTGATTCTCAGAGACAAAAAGAGGCGGACGGGATTTGGATGACGTATTTTTCCTGGGAGGCAGTGTCTGTTTAAGATCGATTTCAGTAGAAGTCTCAGTGGAAGTGGTCGATTTCTGGTGGAGTTTTTGCACAGGTTTTTTGTACTTTGTGGGAATTATAATTTTCCCACCTTGGATACATGCCGAATCTTCGAGGAAGTCTGTCGGCGACACCTGACAACTAAAGTGCGAAACTACCGCTGGGGTACAGTGAGTTTGACAACTCGCTGTTACCCCGAGGACTTAGGTTTTACAGCACTGGAAAAGGATCGTGATAGGTCCACTGGATTCCTGATTTGGAACCTACGCTTCGCCTCAGAGAAGGAAATCTTTTCGGTTACCCTTATTTTTTGGATTTTCCCTTTCCCGGAGAAACGTGGGACACTGGTTGTCGTTGGCTGGGTGATCGCCTTCGCAATTCACACAGTGCGGTGGTTTGTCGCAGGGTTGTGGGTCGTGAACTGATGATCCGCACTTCCCGCAAACCGCGTTTACGGACATACATCGTATGGGGTATGCCCAAACCTTTGGCACTTGAAGCAGCGCAAAGGGTTCGGCACATACTGCCGCACACGGAGGTTGTAGAAAGCGGTAACGATCCTTTCCGGGAGGGATGGTCGGTCAAAAGTAAAGATCAGGGTAGAAGTAGGGATCACTTTCCCCTGCTCCTTCCTTCCGATCCTGTACACCTCAGTCACGCCAAAGGTCTTAAAAAAGTTTAGAAGATCTTCCTCCGTTTCAGTAGCAAAGTCCTCGTGGTTGACTACGCCTTTGCTCAGGTTCAAGGTGGGATGAACCGTGACTACTACCTGGAGGCCGGCAATCTGCTTCGTATTTTGAATTTTTACAATCTGCTCGTCGGTACGCGCTTCAAAAGAATGGTTCGATTCCTTTGTCGCACGACCGCTGGGAGCTTCCCGTAGGCTTCTTCGATGGCTCGCGCCAGACGGACAGCACTCACAGTTTTAAAAGTCTTACCTTCCTCGGCACATGCCATGAGGAGGAAACGAGGCTTCTTGGGTCGATCTTGTTTAGAAAAAAAACTATTCAAGTCAATAGTTCTCTCTGCACATCTCCTCTTCCTTGCGGAAGAGGGCGGGGGGAAAGGTGAAGTATCCATATAGATCGAATAGGTTCATCCTCGTGGTCCCCACCCACCACGGAGCCCAACAAGGGGACACTCCATCGGAGTGCCAGGGTTGCCACGAGGATATAGTGGGGGACTAACACAGCGCTGCACCGCCGTGGATTCCCCCGCTCACCCTGGAGTTCAGTACAAGACCTAGTCCGAGCCGATTGATCGGGAGTGGGTTAGCTCCCGACCGCCCGTCTAGAAGAGTCCGGAGCCAAACGAGTGTGTTGGAACCTACAGGGAATGATCCCCAATATACGTAATCAACGTACTCCTTAGTGCAAGGCGAACAGTAGTACTAGGACTAAATAGGGAAACAAACAGGTCCCTCAACTGCCAGGACACCCATTCCCTCCGACACGGGTCGCCAAGCACGGCAAACACATGGGTGGGCGTTCAGCATACAGAGAAGGCCAGTGAGGAAGAAAAAGGAATGAAAAGAACGTACATGACATGAAATGAGAAGCAAGAAGATGAAAAAAATGGAGAAAGATTGAATAGGGTTTAAAGGGCACTTCGACTGCTGTGGTCATTTGCGCCCATGCCAGAATATTTGGAGAAAAGAATATTCAGTGTTGCATATGTAACTTACTCACTGTTTAAAAGCATGTACATTGGCTAATAAGGAGGCTCGAATTCTGCATCAAGTATACATGTAGAAATGGCAGAAGGAAAATAGAAAAAGAGCGCGTAAAATTTATCTTAAAACGTAAAATTGGCTGTAAAGGGGCCAAAAAACAACATAAAACACTGTTCTTTCAACTAAAATTATATATTCTGCTTTCTCTCAAAAAACAAAAAAGTTTTGAGAGCGCAGAATCGTCATCCCCGAGCACCACTTGTAGCGAGTTGCCCAGGTCATGTCTTCGTCGACTGCCAACAAATTTCCTACAGTACAGCAGGACGTGTTCCACGGAAAGAACAGTCTTGCACGAGTCACAGTTGGGTGAGTTTCATTTCGAAGAATGAAACCGTGAGAGAAATGGCAGTGTCCGATACGAAGACGGGTTAAAATAACTTCCTCGCGCCTACAGGACCGTGATGGGGAGCGCCAGGGATACACAGAATTCTTTATCGCACATAGTTTGAAAGTGCTACTGTGCCACTCTGCCACGCTCTAAGCACGGATCGTTTCAAGAAAGCCTGAACATCGGACAATGGCACAGAAGGGATGTCGATACGAGTTTTACGAGTCGCTGATTGCGCCGCCTGGTCGGCCAGTTCGTTCCCTCTGATACCCACGTGGCCTGGGACCCAACTAAGTATCAGGTCATAGCGGCGGGACAGAAGACGATGTATCAGGCTTTGAACGGAGAGAGTCAGGTAGTCTGACGAAGGACGGGAGACAGCTTGAAGAGAGCTGAGAGAATCGGAACAGATAACTACTCGCCGCAACGTCGCTGATTCAATGTATTTTAGGGCCTCAAAGATTGCATACATTTCGGCAGTGAAAATACTGCATTTGGAGTGAAGCCGAAATGATTTGGTGGCCCTGATACAGTAAAAACCACATGCCACCGCGTCGCTGCACGATGAACCATCCGTGTATAAGAATAAATGATCCGGATAGGATTCTCTCATATCCAGAAACTGCTTCTGGTAAACCAGAGGACTAGTAGTTTGTTTGGGCAGATGGGAGAGTCTGAAGTCAATACTGGGAAGGAGGAGTTTCCAAGGGGGGATCCGGTCACTTGTGGGTTTCACAGCGGTGGGAAGTTCGACATTTAATTCCCGGAGAAGATTTCGTAATCTAATACCTGGGGGATGGGATAACGATGTTCGAAGAATGTACGAGGACTCATACTTTGGGTGGATGATTATACGACGACAAGGGTGGTCAACCAGTCCCGACACTTTAGCCCCATAAGAGGCCAATAAAATATCTCGCCTTCGGCTCAGAGATGGTTCTCCAGCTTCGGCCAAGAGGCATTCGATGCGACTCGTGCGGTAGGTGCCTGTACTAATTCTTATACCGGCGTTGTGAATGGTATTTAATGGCCGGAGGGTTGATGGTGACGCTGACCCATATACAATAGACCCATAATCCAAAATAGAGCGGATGAGGGTTCTATACAAACGCAAGAGAGACACACGGTCATCTGCCCAAAGCTGCCTGTAAGGGTGCGGAGGAGGTTCGGAGGTGAGACACATCGGCTTTCCAGTTTACGTATATGATTTCGCCAAGTTAGGCTCTTATCGAAAGTAAGCCCAAGGAAAGTTGCGGAGTCCACAAAAGGTAGAAGATGGCTTCCAAGAAAAAGATCGGGATGGTTATGAAGATGATAAATCCTGCAGAAGTGCATACAGTTAGTTTTTGATGCGGAGAATTTGAAACCTGTCGCATCACTCCATTTCTGCAAATTTGTTGAGAACAAGTTGTAATTGTCTCTCTATCACTTGAATATTCATGGAAGAGCAGAAAATCACTTGAATACTCTTGGCGAAGTCGTCAACGAGGAGCGATGCTTTCACCGGCTCTCGGATTATCGACGCTATACTATTGATAGCGATGGCAAACAGAGTGACACTCAGAATTGGGCCCTGAGGGACTTCGTTTTCTAAATGGTGGCTGGCAGATACCCTGTCACCAAGGCGAAAGCGGAAGTATCTTGAGGAAAGAAAGGGTACTAAAAAAGGGGGAGCCGGCCCCTAAGACCCCAAGAATGGATGGTGCGAAGAATGCCGTACCTCTAGGTAGTATCATAAGCTTTCTCTATATCAAAGAAAATTGCTACCAGGTGTTGACGTAGCACGAAAGCAGAGGAGATCTGTGTGGTAAGGGTGACAAGGTGGTCCATGGTTGACCTGTTCTTCCTGAAACCACATTGGAGGGGTGTAAGTAGGTTTCTCTGCTCCAGGTGCCAGACCAAACGCGTGTTCACCATTCGCTCCAGAAGTTTGCATATACAGCTTGTGAGCGAGATTGGGCGGTAGGTTGACGCCTTTGTCCTGTCCTTTCCTTCTATAGGAATAGGAATAATAATCGCTTCGCGCCACGTCCTAGGAAAGGTATGCTCCATCCAAATCTTGTTGAAGATACGGAGGAGAAAAATACGTGCCTCTTCCGGCAGGTGTTTTAACATTTGGTTGTGTATCTGGTCTGGTCCTGGAGCAGAATCTTTCCCACGGGCGAGCGCACAGGAAAATTCATCCATGGAGAAAGGAGCGTTATAATCTTCCTCCAGGCAGATTGAGAAGTCCAATCTGCATTTCTCCATTCTACTCTTCGTTTTCAAGAAGCTAGGGGAGTAGTGTAAGGAACTGGAGGTATTTTCATAATGACAGGCCATTTCCTCAACTACGTCTTCTGGAGAAGTAATAAGATTTCCATTAATGAGAAGTCCTGGGACAGATGGTGGGGAAAATCTTCCTCCGATCTGTCGGATCTTTCGCCATACTACTTTAGGCGGGGTATGGCAAGAAAGGGAAGAAATAAAGGCTCTCCAGGAAGCGGTCTTACTTTCCCGTATTACTAATCTGGCTCTGGCCCGCTTTCTTTTGAAATCGCTCAGGTTTGACGCGGTGGGGAACCTATTGAGCCTCGCGAGTGCTTGCTTTCGGTCACGCACCGCGGTGGCACAGTCAGCATTCCACCAAGGCACAGGGACGCGTCGTGGCCGACACGTAGACTTCGGGATTGCAATGGTGACTGCGCGAAGAAGGGCGTCGGTGAATTGGGCCACCAAGGTATCGATATAACTGAGGAAATGGGAACAGCAACATCATCAAGCACATCATTATCCTTCTACCGTTGTACCTTTGCAATAAAATCGTGTTTAGGAATGTTGGAATTAAAAGGCGCGCTCGATCAGCTGGAAAGCTTCGTCGCCATTAGCTGTACCCTCATTGATCGGGAGGCTTCCCTTTCCCGGATCGAGATAAATGTTGACCATCCTTCCCGTTCTCGTCAAGCTTCGCGTTCCCTTCGTGTTATGAACGCCTGCCTGAGATGTCCGTCTTTCAACTATCTTTACGTTCCCGTTCACGGGCTATTGTGGAGCTGCCTTTACAGCTCTCACATACGCTTCGCAAAATAAAGAGACGAGTTGGAGTTTGACAACGTGGTATTGATTGGAACTTTTCTTGTGCCCTACGACTCCAGCGAAGAGCAGTTCAAACGTTTTGGGTCCCTGGCTCCCTTCACCTGAACATAAATGCTCGCAGCTACCTTCGAAAACTACATCAGATTTCAAGTGAGGGGAAAAAACAAAGTTTAGAGACAAATTAATACGATAAGAGAACACTTGATTTCTTTACTTTAATTATTAACAGATTAATCAGCTGCCTCTCAATTCATACTTGTCTCCTCCTTGAGAGGGTGCATGTAGGGTTGCGCAGAAAGAATAGTAGGATTTTAATAAACCAGCATATTGTAAGTAGTAGAATTATTGTGAAAAAATCTTGAGAACGTAGATAAAGGTACGCCATTTAGTCATTACTGACAACGGTCACTGTTTCTTGAAGTGATCATTAAATTGAACACATTCCCCCCAGCGGCAAACAAAGGCCTGCATCACACGATATAGCCTGTCCAGAGGGATTTTTAATGTCTTCTCGTATCCATCGCTTAAGGTCTGCCAGCGTGTGAGGGCGTAGTGTAGAGTTGACTCTTCAGACATCCCCATAAGAAGAAATTAGGGGTGGTCAAATCTGGCGACCGCGCTGACCAGTTGGTGTCTACAAATATGGAAATTAATCGATCTTGAAATGCAGGTCGCAAAATAGCCATGGATTGTCGTGCACCAACCTGTTGCTTCCACACCTGAGGTAGATTGCGATTGGCCAGCGTTGGAAGAACATTCTTTACCATACTCATAGAGCGCTCACCAGTAACTACCATTATGGTCCTCGGAAGAAATAAGGGCCTACGACACCAAACGAAGCAACGGCACACCACACTGACACACGATCACTACGATGAGGTTTGTCATGCAGCTCACGTGGGTTCTCTGGTGCATAATACTGAACATTTGCTTGTTCACGCCTCTGCTAAGTTCAAAATGAGCCTTATCAGACAGCACTGAAGTTGTTCAAAATTTGCTAATCGTCTACTAAACGGACAAAGAAATCCATAGCAAACATTCGGACAACTTGATCATTTTTTAACTGTTGCACAACTTGCATCTTAACTGTAACTGCAAATCATCATGGGTGATACGCTACAAGGAACGAGGCGACATCTTTAGCTTATCCGACAGCGAGCGGAACGCTGATAACTTCGGATTAGTGCTTGACGGGCTTTCTCTATCCGCGCAGGATCCGTTGTGACCGATGATGTCCGGGGCTTTTTATCTAAAGGCTAAATGCATTAATAAGAAATTGATTCACACACCTTACGCTGGATGAAGGTACTACGTGACTCAGGCTATTCTTTCTGGACAGCTTTCTCTGTATATACTTTGAATGAGAATGTTTTTCCTTATTTCTGTTTATTTTGGATTTAAACAAGCCTCAGAAACATAAGTATGATACATATGAATGAAACAAAACTAAAATGTTCGATGTCCAAGGGCCTCAACTTTTGGGAAAATGAAACTCATTTACAGTACTTCAAATGTATAATGTTTTATTCACACCAAAAATAAGTTTATGCATACATTCTTAAAGTAATCCTTATGGTATTTTTGGTTTAGTTTATGAACACATCGTCACGTAAATTAGTGTTGCGGACTTCGAACCTTTTAGTATCCATTGGGATTTCAATATTGAAGTACGCATTTTCAAAAGAATTACTTATGCTTTTTGAGAAAATCAATAAAAGTAATCAAATAGAAAAGAAAAAATAATTATTCTTAAAAATGCTGCCAACTTTTCTATTATATGAAAATTAATTATAATTTACAAAGAAAAGTTCTCTTCCTCTCCACTTCATAGCTCTTCCACGTTCACAGCACTTTTTCTTAGAACCACAACTAGCGCAGGAACAAACTGCCCTTTATAGTTCACATATTATTCAAAACCCTTAATTCTAGCCATCTTGATTTTATTCTTTTACCACTCACTTTCATTTTTTCTCTTACGACCTGAAACCTGTTCTTCCATACTATTACTGTTTAAATACCACACAAAATGGATAACCTTCAACTTGATTGCGAACTGAAATCTCGAAAATACGCACTTTAAACTCAATCTGCTTTACAGCGAAAGTAGACAATGAAAATGACACAACAATCAAGTGGACACAATAATGAAATAAAGGCAGATAGAGAAAATGAACATCAAAGATAATACCATAACGTCATCTGCGAAAACTCCAACAACCGAGCAAATAAAAAGGTTCTAAGTCCCGGACATCGAACGTTCTTGCTTGCCACTAACAGTAGAAGGTCTCCTTAGACATCACAGAGGCCCAGACAACGAATATTTATGCATGAAATGAAGTATTTGTCTATTAAGAATCGTTTCCCGCCATTAACTCAAAACCCTAAAAATTGTGACAATGAATCTTTTTGTTTGCTCCGATTCATATACCTGTTATACATCATACTTGTACAACTTCAGAAGTTAATTTCTCACGTTCGAGACATCCAATCATTATGGTACTTACAGACTCGTCTTGTAGACATTAAAATCAATCGAACAATATTTTTCTCAGGTGTACCTATGATACAACGTCTAGTGACAAACTTGATCAAACAAAATCTTTGAATCAGTAAGGCGGCTACTGAGAGACGCGGAAACGGTATGGCGCAGTAACAATCAGCAATGAAACAAAAATTTCTATCATTACACACAAAATTAGCTTTCAACTCGTAATCCTAGAGGGCATAAAAAAGCGACACTTTGAATTCAATATGGCGTAGAGTTTGAGACGCCACATCGTTATGGAATACAACTCCTTCCCACTTATCTAATGAACAATATACAAGAATTAGCTGTGTACTCATTCACAATGGAATAGTTTTTTTCGACCCATTCAAAAACTGTGTAGCGCAACCCCGACACCCACAGTCCCCATACTTGCGTTCCTCTCTTTATAACACTGGCTAACTTCTAAAAATGTTTCAGCTATGGGCTTAGCATACGTGATTTTTCTTGCTGGTACCAGCCTATTATTGGACCCGTGCACGTTAGAGCGGTGACGTGTCACTGTTTCTGCAAGTGGCGACCTTGTCGAATGCACGGTTTCCAGGAAGGTTCACAGTGAAGTAGGTGAAGATGGAAGAAAACTGATTTAAGGCGTGCGAGTTCATGACACAACCCATCATGAGGTGTTTAATGGAGTTAATGAGATGTTTTATGAACCATGATTACTATAATTCATCAGTTTCAGGAAGCTCGACTAAAGGCATTTTTTAAAATTAGCTAATTATTCTCTAGTATTTAAACAAATTACCAAGTCTCTCTTAATTCAAAAATTTCGCTGAAAGTGCAGACAGGAAGTAACCTTCAGATATGCGAGAATAGGCAAAATAAAATTTGGCAGGAAAGCTCCACTTGGACTGATTCGTAAAGAAATGTGATACTTTTCTACAGAAACCATGAGCAAAAAATATTTGTATTTTCATACAAATGCTCTATTGATAACTAAAATACTATAAAATAAATTTGGACTTACTTTAAAAACACTGCTAGTTTTTCCTCGGTTCCAATTGGCCCAGTGGCGTTGCAGCCCTGTCTGCAAATTTCATAGTCGATCAGATCATGCACTTCCTTGAACCGATCACGGTTTGATTTCAAATAGTTGTCATCAGAAAATTCCTTAGAACCAATTCTCCATGTGTTTTTTTCTCCATGTAATCGCTTCTTTCTCCTTTTTGCTCCAACAGAACGAGTAACGTTTCTAACTCGAACTCGCTTCCGGAATCCAATTCAGAACTCAAATCCATCAGCACCGCGGAAATACTCGACACCCTCGTCATCACTCGTACAGGAGGAACTGTGTAGTGAGAGAAAAACTGCGTCCTATTTTGCGGTGATCGCCCCAGTGACTCCCTCTGCCGCGAGGAATAAGGCGAGAGTGACGCTGCGTCTCATTTTGCGACTAGCCTTAAGAGAGTTGCCCAGGCCGTCGGCTGCCAGCAAATTTCGCGCAATGCGTTCCATTGAGAGGGCTGTCCTGCATGTCAATAATTATTTGTCTTATGTGTGTCACATGTGAAATGAAGATTTAATTATTACACAGATTTTTAAATAATTGCAATAATTTAAATTTAAATAATTGGCAATTCTGACTTCAGATTCGGATTGAGCGTTGAAATACATAGAGAAACATGTGTGAAGTCTTTGGGTCTGACAAGTTATTTTTTTGTACGTCTGTGTTATTGAATGATTTACTTAAGAGGCCTATCTTTTATTTTGCACATTTGCTATTAACATGTCTCACTTTTGATTGTATGTTAATTTTGCCATCTCGTTATTTGTCTCACATGCGTCTCATTTGACTTGAAGATGTAATGATTATTCAAGGGTTTATTCAATGGATCCTTTCATTATTCAAGTGTTTCCTTTGCTGCTCTTAATTTGTAAAGCGGATAACTTGTATTGTAATTTGCATTATACACGAAATTGTAACAACGTTCTGTTGTTTACTTTATTTAATAAACATTTTTATTTTCTCAACACGAATGCTTCGAACATTAATTTCTCGCAATATTTGTCCATTACAATTCGCAACAAATTTTATTTGATTCAGATCATCTTCAACACACTGAGTTACCTAGTAAATGCTCTGGGCCCCCGGAAGACAATATCTGTGCATTCACAGATACCAAGTACATTTAGGACAGGTAAGTGGGCTACAAGACAAGCATACCAACTCTCCAATTAATCCACTGCTCGCGGGCACGGAGACGCAACAGCAGATGACGGAGCAGTACCTTTGATTTTTCGTATTTTGGACCAAACGGCATACGAGGGGGTGTAACAAGTGAAGATAAATACGCTCTCCAGGAATCAGACTTTCTTTCCTGTAAGATTCTTCTTGCGTGAGCTTGTTGTCGTTTATAATCTATGAGGTTTTCAGCGGTTGGGTAATGGTTCAGTTGTGACAAAGCTTTCTTCCTGGTCTTGATAGCATTGCGCGAGCATCCGAGTTCCATTAAAGCACTGGAATTCGCCTCTGTCTGCAGCGCGATGTAGGAATGGCAATTGTTGCAGAGCCGATATCGGCATCGGTCAAATGTGAGGTCATTTCATTGATGTTCTCAAAGGGTCCATTACTTAGATGGAGCGAACACTAGAAGTCTGGGCAGTTCCCTCCCTGGAATATCCAGTGAGGTGTTCGAGCGAGAGATGAAACAGTCGTATAAGTGCACCAAGCATGGCTAATGACCGCTCCAATATACATCATCCAGTCCAGTCCCGAGTTGGGCCAAGGGATTGGCTACAAATTGCTAAGCCTATGCACGAAAATATCCCAGAAACAGTTGCGAAGTAGGAGTGAAGACCTGTATTCAAAAGAGCGAGGTTGTTCAGGAGGCAAAAGAGCAATGAGGAGGAAACAGCAAAGATGAAGCTCTGGTGTTGTTTCCATTATGGTTCCCCTAGGACAAGTTCGTGAGACAGTTTCGGAATATGGGCATTGAAATCGCCAATGAGTAGAAAAGGTGGTGGGAGAGTTAAAATGTCTTCGCCTATAACTACTTGGACGGGTAGGATGAAATAATTACAAACTGAGAAAGAGGAATGGAAGGTTAATACGCACACAAACGACCTAGAGACTGAACTGTAATTTCGTTGCATATACGGTGGTATGGAACAAATATGGCGACACCGCCATGGACAAGCAAACCGTCATCAATATCGACTCAACTGTGGAAACCTCTGAGAAAGAGAGTGCCTGAGTATGTGTTTCCTGCAAGCGCACAATAGAATATAATAGGGAATAAGGGGTAACGAGTACTCCAAGGTCTTCTCAGTGATCGCGCAAAACATTCGCTGACGCGCTTCAGGGAAAGGCACCTCACAGACTCTGTTTTTGAAAGCTGGTGCACTTGCTTGAACTAGATGGATGGTCTCCCGTGCAGTTGATGCATTTGGAGCCAGTTTCACATTCGGAGTTATGACAATCCTTCGAGAAAACCACACAGACCATACAGCGTTGCTGAGTATGGTCGAACCTGCGACTTAAAGCAGCGCAGAGGGTCCGGCACGTATGCACGCACGCGTAGATTGTAGAAACCACAAGAAATCTCCAGAAGAGATGGGCAGTCAAATAAGAGGATCAGCGTTGAGATCGCAGAATCCTGTACACGTCCGTAACCCACTCTGACAGAAAGGTTTTCAGGTCTACCTCGGTTTCAGAAGGGAAATCGTCGTGGTTTACAACACCCTTACACAGGTTTAGGGTAGGGTGGGTCGACACTTGCAGCTGGAGGCCGTATTTTTCGTTGACTTTCAGGAGTTTGTAAATTTGTTCATCCGAACATTAGAAAAGAATGGTTCCCGTGCGTTGACGAACGACCATCTGGAACTTCCCATTTTCTCCATTGCCATAGAAAGTTTAATCGTGTTTACGTTCTTCAGTTTTCTCGTCTTCGTTGTAGGACAGAAAAGTGGGGCTTTGATGGCTTGTCACTGTCTCTACAGAAAAAGCTTTCCAAATCTATGATTCTTCTCTCTCCTTCAATCTCCTCATCCTCTATGGGACGAGGGTGAGGATTGTTTTTGAATACATGAAAAGGGATTCTAATTCATTCCCGTGGTTCCCACCCACCATCGAGCCCAACAAGGTCACAATCCACTGGGGTGCTATGGTTATCATGCAGAGTGGCATGGCGTTTCCCCCGCCACACACTCGCAGGGGGACACCATGAGAGCCCCCATTCACCCTGGAGTTCAAAGACATAGTCCGAGTCGATTGATCGAGCCCCACGCTTCCGATCGTCCGTCTAGAAGTGGGCGGGGCCGAAGTATATTGGGACCTACATGGTGCAGAGACTTTCCCTCAGTCACCAGGGCTCACCGGTGTTCGCACAGCGAATGTATCTAGAACAGGTCTACGCACAAACATCCGACGTCAAGGCGGCAGTCGAGGCACAGATCTCTTGACTCTCAGGTCACCCACTCCCCTAGACACGGGTCGCCACGCATGACAAACACGACGTGAACGTGCTGAAGCATGCAGAAGGCCAGGGA
The DNA here is from genome assembly GCA_031308135.1 of Acheta domesticus. NCBI lineage: Eukaryota > Metazoa > Arthropoda > Insecta > Orthoptera > Gryllidae > Acheta > Acheta domesticus. The sequence goes on along the minus strand of JAHLJT010008446.1, from coordinate 167,635,082 downwards.
AGAAGAAAAAAAGAGATGATAAAGGAGTGCATGTGATATATGAAGAAAATAAACAATGGCTGATGAAAGGAACACATGAGAGTCCCCTGCATTCCCCCTTCAAGACGTATCCGATCCACATCGACGGGTCCCTCATAACTGACATTCGGTTCCTCATAATTGCCATTCCTCGATCGATCTAGGCGAAATCGCGGCCCTCCGAAATTCGAAACATTTTAAATTTTGAAGGTACTTACCATGAAGCAACATTTTCAAAAATTTATGAAAAAATTATTCCAAATTTTCGGACTAGACGTTTTCTCGTCTAGAGAAAAGGACGCTAAAAAATTGCACAGATCAAATTTTCGTTGCGCTCTCCGGTTTCGAAAATTGCACAAATTCAAATTTTTCTCGGTGTCTTCTTACTACTATAGCAATGAAATTAAATCTGGTCTTCAAAATTACATCTTTAACTGCAAAAGTATAAGAATTCAGTTGGTGCACATCAAATATGCTCCGATACATGTCAAAATGTAAGGTTAAAACGTTAGTTCCAATTTTATGTTATTTAATGACTTGCCCTTGAACTCCTAAGAATATAAAACCACGAGTTCAAGAAACAACCCGAATTATTTTATTTTTTAACCCGCAACGCATTTTCACAAATAAATCTGTATACTTCAGTAGCAGCTATCAGTAGCGTATTACTTTGTCTTTGCCAGGATTACTGTGTGCGCTCACTAGCAAAAAAACCGACCGAGCTGCGTTACTGTATAGATTATACACGTATATATATGTGTGTATATATATATATATGTGTGTGTATATATATATGTATATATACATACAGTAAAATCTGTCTAAACCGGAATCGATTTGGATAAAATTATTTTCCGGTTTAGGAAGGTTTCCGTTTTATGTAGGGTTGTACGTTTATGACAATTTATATTGATATTCCCGCCCTGAAACTAGTAGTGACTTTATTATAATTATAAAACATACTAACAAACTTATTTACGGAAGACATCGCCAATAAATAAATATTAAATATTATTTCTGACAATTCGGTAAAAGGAAATATTTCACGACTTGTTCATTGAAATAATATAATTTTTTTCCAACTTTAATCTAGAGTTTTTGCTTTTTGGTTTTCTTACTGACACCTTTTCAATTGTTTTCCAAAGTTGCCAAATTTTAATAGTTTTATGTTTTTTCAATCATTGTCAAACTGGTTGTGAAACTCATAGAAACACACCACCTCACTGGTTAGTGGCTGCACCCGGACTTCTCGCAGACTCTTTCAGCGCACATTGCGTCACAGCCCAGAGTACAAGATCTATCCAACACCCTCGCATGGCGTTGAGCAATGCGGCTCAGGTCAAGGGGTTACGATTTTCAACGCGAGGCAGGGAGACGCGTGAATTGAAGCCATTCCCATACACCTACCCACGCTTAGAGAGTCAGGAGAGAGGGAATTCCCCTAACGCCTTCGCCTTGAGACAAATGTCTCAAAGGTCGAATTCTATGATAAAAGCGGAAGCCCCTTTCCTTCACTGTGCGGCTGGCACGTGTGAAACTCATATGACATGGACGGAGATATTAAAACAGACTTCCAGATGCATTCATTCCATGAAAAGTATCTCGCGTGTCTCAGCAAACTGCATTAAATTAACAGAAATTTCGTTTTACGAAGGTTTTCCCCCGCAGGACATGAAAAACCGTTCCGTTTCCGCGTTGGACAGATTCCGTTTTATGCTGTGTAAAATGCCATTTAACTTCACGGGCCGCAGAAATTTTCCTGTTAAGGCAGGTTTCCGGCTTGTACAGGTTCCGGTTTAGACAAATTTTACTATATATATTGTAACAGCACCAAGCTAATATATAGCTATGATGAATTTTATAATAAAAGGCCGTACAGCAGCTGGAAAAACGAAAATATTTTCACTCACGCCTCGCCAATGGAGAACCGTTCTCGCAAGCTGAAAACAGAGGTCCCAGGAAAATAGCACTTTTCGCGTCGATGGGCTACTGATCCCTTTAGGCGCGAGCTTCCTGCGTGCCCACCCCTACTGACTACTTCGTACAGGCGAAGAAGCGCTGTTGTCATCAGTTAGGTACGCGGGTGGTTAGACACACGGCCCTGCGCCACCGTCAAGTGTCAATCGAGCTTCGCCAGAGTGCACCATGAACTGGGAGGGCCTACGTCGTGGGAGCGGCGATCGGGTCGTGAATGGCGCCGGGGCCACTGGGTCATCTGCGGGGAAGAGACCCGTGGCGCTCCTTTAAATACGGGTGACCGCAATTCATCTGTCTTCTCGCGTTTCAAACCTTGGACCGAACTCATGTGTTTGAAACCTTGGACCGAACTCTTCTTGTGTTTCAAATCTTGAGCCGAGGTCGCTCTTCTAGTTTCTCAAATCTTGAGCCGAGAGGGCTTCTTGTCGTTCAAATCATAAACTGAGATCGCTTCATAGTTTTCACCGGTATGCTGTATTTCAAAGTCGCCAGCATAATTGTTGCCAAACATGCGAGCTGTAATGCTCGCATTAATCGGCCGCTGAGCTCCATTGAAGGTGTTCGCGTCCTGTCGCTCTCATATGAGCGCATTAAATCGTGGAAGACATGTGGCGTCTCCCCCGGTCATTGATCCCGCGCGCACGCCCATCCAACGCTGGAGAGGACGATTGAGGACGCTTGGCCGGAGTCTGGACTTTTGGACGTGCCCTGCGCGGAGATTATTCAATCTCCGCCATCTTCTGGACCTCGCCGCCACCACATCTACACCGGCCAAGATGACTAATTCGGTGAGATCGCCCACCGGGCGGAACAATTAAAAAGACAAAGGGGATTATGCTTAAAGTGATTACGAGAGCCAATGGTCAAAAGGGAATATTGTATAAAATGGTAACGAGGAATATGTTAAAAGAGGATGTAACACAGTAGAATTAAGTACAATAGCCTTTAAGTTAATATTTCGAAAAGACAGACTAATTATTTGTAAAGAATTAGAGATCTCTGAAAATCATGCGTCCCCTCTCCCCATCAAGCTTTCAGAGCTCGAAGCAATGTCTACTGACTGGCAGCCGAGCAAGCTACCAAACAGTGAGGTAAGGCGACGAGTTTGGTTACAATATATATGTGTGTGTGTGCATTCGGCATTTTGGGTCGCCTGTCCCACTTTGCCGGCAAGCTAACGGTGTCCCCCAAGGCCTGTGTCTAGTTTAATTCCCACGCTTGGAGGGTACGAGAGTATTCCCTTCTCCGTAACTAGCAAATTCCCCCTACCAGAAGCTTTCCTTCTTCATACAGCTGCAGAAACACGATTTAAGAGAATTTTTATAAAAAAAACTATTTCGCCTTGACCGGGAATCGAACCTGGGATCACACCATTGGAACCTAGTACGCAGCCAATGAGCCATCTTAGAGGCATTGATATGTATTCTGTGGTTTAATTTTGTTCTATAAAGTGAAGAATAAATATGTTCTATATTAGTCGTAAAAAATGTTTCTTGCCAAAAGTATTGTAGCATCGCTTTTACTACTGCAACAATAGTATTAGTCTTAATTACTGACGAAACTCCTGGAGAGGGTCACTGGATTTCTTGTAAGGAATCGCCGACGCGCTTCAGGGAAGGTCACTTTCTCAGTTACTCGAATTTTTTGCATTTTTTAAAAATCGAATTTATGAGTTTGATGGGTGGTCTCATTTGCAGTTTACACATTTGGGTCGGGAATCGCATTCAGATTCGTGGCACTCTTTGGCACAGACAGCCTTTCTGGGTATTACCGGCCATACCCATGCAGCCTTGAAGGGTATGGCCGAACATATGACACTTCAAGCAGTGCAGAGGGTTCGCCACGTTCTGCAGCACACGCAGCTTGTACCACCCGCATGAGATTTCCGGTAGAGCGGCAATCAAATATGACCAACGATGTGGCAGGTGTACGCCGTTCGCCTTCCGCTAAATCTTGTGCACGTCTGTAACTACCTTGGACAAGGAAAAGGTATGTATGTCTTTATTTCTATAGCGTAATCATCACGGTTAACGACACCCTTACATAGGTTTAATGGAGGTCGACACTTGAATCTGGTGGCCGACTCTTTCCTTCACTTCTAAAACTTTGTCAATCTGTTCGTCTGACCGACACCCGAAAAGAATGGTTCCAGCGCGTTGACGAACGACTGCCTCGAGCTTCCGTAATGTCTCTACAGTAATTACGAGTTTTATTGAACACTTTTCATGGTTTTCCCTTTTCCGCTACATGCCATTACAAGGCTGATTTGGTTGGCTGATCACTTTCTTTGAATAAAAAGCTTTCCAGATCAACGTTTTTTTTCATTTCGTCTGCTTTTTCTTTGGGAAGAGGGCGGGGGGTTTAATCCATGAGAAGAGATTCTAATTCATCCCCATGGCCCCCAACCACCATGGAGCCCAATAAGGTGGCACTCCGCTCAAGTGCCAGGGGTGCCACGGGATATAGGAGGGAGCGACTTGGTTTATTCCCTGCCGCACACTCGCAGGGGGACACCATGACACCCCCACTCTCTCTGGAGTAGTCACAGACCTAGTTCGAGCCGATTGATCAAGAGCTTCCGACTGCCCGTCTAGAAGGATACGAGGCCGAAGAAAGTGTCTTGGAACCTGTAAAGTGCAAAGACCTCCTCTCAGTCACCAGGGCTCACTAGTTTGGTAGTGACGTGGCTAGAACAAATCTACCAACAAACATCCGGCGTCAAGGCGACAGTCAAGAAAGCATGCACAGATCCCTCAACTCCCAAGTCACCCATTCCATTCGACACGGGTTTCAATGCACGGCAAACACATGGGTGGGCGTTCAGCATTTAGAGAAGGCCAGTGAAGGACGAAAAGGGGATGATAAATGGTGACCTGAAATTATAAGCAAGAAAGTGAAAGACAGAAAAAGGATCCCATGAGAGCCTTCTCTACATCCCCCGTCAGGACGTGGACCAACCCACCTCGACGGGCGAACCATGGTGCTTCACTGTATCCAGTGCTCCAAGTTAAAAGGTAATATGTACTAAGAAACTTAAAAGTGTAAAAGGGTGCAAAACGTGTAAAAGATTTAAGCAAGATTAACTTAATAAACCAAAGTTGCAGACTGGAGTCGCAATGTTACAGAAAGGATTCGCTTTTCCACTACACGCTAAGGGCACACATCCCCTAGTGGCGGCTGAGTCAAGTTAATGTTGCACAGCTATTGCGAAATGAGTTGGTTCACATGAATTCAGAATAACAAAGTTCGAGGTCACTATTATCGATGCCAATATGTTGGGTCTCGGACAAGTGTGGGACGAGCCCTAAAGTGGACCGTGGGGATTTACCTAACAGTATATCAAGAATGGTGAGGGCAGTTGATTTATCAAGGCCAAACGTTTATCGGCGGGTACACTGTCGTGGAGGGATGTATGCAAATGTTACAGTGAGCACGAGGAACGGAAGGTACATCTGCGCGGGCACGCACACGCACACACTGAAGCTCAGTCTCAATTGGAACATTTGTAGAGAGAAGTAAGTAGTGGATTAAAGTAGCAACTCCGCCATGGTCACGAGGCCGTCATCAACATCAACCCTACATGGGGTAAAACCACGAAAGAATAGGGGTCTAGTGAAACTAGACGCGACTCCTGTAAAGAGATTACCGAAGTCGTGTAACGGGACAAGAGTTTCAGTACGTCCCGTTGAGAGCAAAACCATTTACATTCCAGGATAGGACAGCCATACTGGTTATAGGTAGGTATTTTTCCTCTCTTTCCTTATCCCCCGCTTCTGCCCGAAGGGGCGAGTGTCCACTCCGGCTGGAGGTTCCTCCGAGGCAGAGTCCTCCTGACCACTACTTGACAAGCTGAGCGATCGCTCAGAACGTGTCTCAAGAGTCGGTGCAGGTGGTCTGAGGTTGGAAGAGCACTCACTTAGCTGTGAATCCGGAATGACCGACAGACATCAACCTTCACGCGCAGTTGAGAAAAACTGGAATGATGGATAGATGTAGCAGAGTACTTTTCTTGTTGTTTCTTGTATTTGGTGGGAATTACCATTTTCTCACCTTGCAGAGGCGATATCTCGGGGAAACACTCAGGAGACACCTGGCAACAGAGGTGCGCTATTGGGGGAGCAGTAGGTAAGGTTTGGCATCTTGATGTAGATTTAATCGTCTTGGCCACGGCACTGGAGAAGGGCCGAGTTAGATCCACAGGTTTTTTCGCCAAGAAGCGACGTTCTGCTTCCGGAAAATACACTTTCTCCGTTACTAGGAACTTCTGAATCACCCCCTCCTTCAGGAAGGTAGGACACACTTTAGAGGTAGCGGCATGGTCTCCACAATTTACACAACGCAGTAGTGTTTTATAGGGTTCTGAATCGTGCACGTCGGTGCGCGCTTCACAGAGAATGGTACCATTCCTTTGGGGCACGACCGCTAGGTGATGAGTGCCCTTTCACTTGGCGAATCATTCTCCACACCAGGCGTGGTAGCGTGTGGCAATTGAGAGCGACGTATGCTAAGAGGCAATATTACTTTCTATAATTGTTCTCCTCTTCACCCTGCAAGTTTTATTTTCGATAAGGTTATCCACTGTTAGATAATGCTTCAGTCGTGACAACCACTTTTTACGGGTACTGGCCCCCTCTAGAACAGTTCAAATTTCACGAGACAAAGGAGTGCCGCAATGTAGCTGTTGACTTGCGAATTGCAATGGAAGCAGCAAGGAGTACAGCGCTGTTGAAATGTGCAGCAATTGCGTCCACATTGTCGAAGAGATCATTTCAGAGATAACAGCTTCGAACGTTGAGCAGGTAGCATGTTGCATAATCCGGGGTCATCGGCTGACAAGATGTCTTCGAGAGATGTATATATTACATACAGTAACTCTGAGGGATGGGAGGTACACCTGCACACGTACACTGAAGTTTGGTCTGAATTGCTACATCTGTAGAGCAGCACGGCGTGGATCAAGAAGCGCCATGTGCGCGGAAGCCATTAACATCAAACCTGAACGGGGTAAAACCGCGAAAGGATACGGGGCATGGTGAAACAAGATGCGTCTCCTGTAAACATATTATCGAAGGCGTGTATCGGGTCATCAAGCGTTTCAATGCGTCCGGTTTGAAAACCCATGTACATTCCAGGATTGGAGAGCCATACTGTTTGTAATCATATTTTCCTCTCCTTTTTCATTTTCTGCCGCTGCTGCCCGAAGGGGCAAGTGTCCACTCCGTCTGAAGGTTCCTCCGAAGCAGAGTCGTCCTGACCACTGCTCGACAAGCTGAGTGATCGCTCAGAACGTGAGTCAGGAGTCGGCGTAGGTGGTCGGGGATTGGAAAAGCGGTCATTTCGATGCGAGTCCGGAATGGACGGTCGACCGAAATTAACCTTCATGTGGGGCTGAATGGAAGAGGATGGACAGTAGACTTTGACGGCTGAGTAGCTTTCTTGCGCTGTTTCTTTTATTTCGTAGGAATTACTATTTTCACACCTTGCAGAGGCAATGACTCATCACGGAAGTTCTCAAGCGACACCTGGCAAGTGCGCTATTGGGGAGCACTACGTAATTATTGCCAACTCGCTGATGATTTAATCTTCTTGAACCACTGCACTGCAGAAGGACCAAGTAAATGGACAGTGATTCGTCAGATACCGACGATTGGCCTCGGAAGACACTCCTTCGTGTCTTTTTGCACCTCTTCCATCAGTAAGGGTAGGTCACTTGTATGACCACAAACAGTGTCTCCAATAAGTAATTTTCCATTAATTTTAAGTGTTGCTCTCTTGGCTGGGACTTAGAATCCAACCTTCTGAACACAACATACACATTATGCTATCAACCAACGATTTGTTTTCTAACTTTGTTTTGCTTGTTATTTTGTCGGCTATAAAAAACATTACCCAACTGTCTAGTCACTACTTTCCCTTGAGATGCTGTTTTACGTCTGCATGTCCACCTTCCTTTGATATACATACACCAAGGTACATATAAGCTTTTGTATTTTTAATCCGCCTGTTCCTAATTATTAAGTTTGCTCCTTACGTCCCAGCAACACCATACTCAGTTTTCGATGGATTCATAGTTAAACCCCCAAGATATATATTCACTTAGTTTCTTCAGCATATAATCTATATCTTGTTCATCCTCGGCAAGAATAACCTAGTCATCAGCGAAGTGAAGGGTAGTAAAATGTATCATCGTTAACTTCTACTCCCATATCCGGCATTTACGTCTCCAATTTTCAAGAGCAGCATTTAAATATATACTGAAGAGATAAGGAGCTATACAGCATACTTATCAGAGACCTTTAGAAATTTGAAATGGATTAGTCACATTTCTAGCAATTTTGACACAGCTTGTCATATCACTTAACAGATTTTGAATTATTTGTTATTTTAGCACGTCATCCGTCCATCTTCTTGTCTTCCCACTTTCCTCCATCCAGTTGTGGGGTCCCAGGTTGTCAAGGTGTATCTGAACTTGTCTCATAACATGACCACCCCATCTCTACCCGAGAATTCTGCTTGTTGTATTGCATCTTTTTTCCCAGTATTTCCACATACGTTATTCTATCTCTTAATGAAATTCTTCATCTTTGTATTGTATCAATATTAGAGATATGGATTTCAGACACCGGGATCTTCCACGTTCCTTTCTCGCCACGCTTCAACTTCAAGCGTGTCGGGCAACAAAGACATGGATGAAGGCCAGTGCCCAACAATAAGACTGCAGACACACATTAATTTTTCTGACTAGATGTAAAATAAATGGGTAGATACTCAAGTTTATTGTCAATATTAATAGAACGCTTACTTTTAATTCTCATAAGAACTATAACAAATATAAGAGATTTGTTAAAATTCAATAGACAGGTTTTAAACGTCACTATTTCTGACAAATACTATCTAATGGCAAGGTACTTTGAGCAAATTGGAAATTGCACTAAAAAAATTAATTCCCTATAAAGTATTGGATTTGTTCTACTACACCCAGATGATAAAACTGACTAAATATTATGAATACGAGAATTCATAGAAATATAGTCTCACTCCTGCGAGTGGAACTACACCACGCGGCGTCTCGCACCCAAGCTTTGAGCTCCTTCTTTGATGTGAAGATGTCTCATTGTTTGTTGCACACCATGTAAGTCTTGGTCTACCTCTCTTTCTGTGCATTGGCACTTGCCATCTCCAAGTTTTAATGGCCATCTTTCCTCAGGCATTCTAAGATGCCCGTACCATTTTAACCTTCTCCCTTCTATTGTAGCCATTATATCCGAAGTGACACCCATTTGCGGCTCTATATTTTCGAAATTCAAAATTCTAAAACCGGCCATTTCATTTGTACCAACCCAATATATTGGAGATGTAACCCACCTTAAAGATTTCTGGTATCCTACGACGCCTGAAGCACGCATTAAATAATTCCGAAAGCTGTTCGAACAATACTAATGGAGCTGATTTTATTAGTTCTATATTTATCCCAACAGGTCCGGGAGCTTCACCATTTTCAAGCTTTTCACCACTTTTCTCAACTTCTACTAGTGTTATATCTTCTACTTGGTTGTCAGATGTATCCTTCAGCTAATATAAAGTGTGGTATTCTACACGGTGTTCCTGCAGAAGTTCTTCATAATACTTTACCCATCTGTCTAGGCTTATAAGCTGCAAATATCCATATCTCATTTTATTTGTTCTCAGCTGTTTCAACACTTTCCACGCCTCCTGTGATCTTGAGCTTTCAATTGTGTTACTAATTTCTTGGCACTTGAGGTCCCACAGATCATTTTGTTTTTTGTAATCTCCTTTTTTACTTCTCTACTTATTCGTGTATAAGTTTTTTCTGTCTTCTAGATCACGCTTCGTCAGCCACTTTTGATATGCGTTTTTCGTCTCCCGAACCATGTCAGCAAATTTGTCACTACACCAATACGTCCCAGTCTTCTGCTGTTTCCTTTCAATTACACCCAAATTTTCATGTGCTGCTTCGTGTCCGTATTTTGTTATATCTCTGAGCATTGCTTCCGGAGAGGACTCATTTACATTTTGCAGCTTCCCACTTAGCCTGAACTTATACAAGAACAGAATTGATGGGCCTTCTAGTAAATTAACTTTGTAATTACTGTGTCTTTTCTTATAGTCTCCCTCTTTTATTTCACCATTTATTTTTCTCCATTTGGGAGGGGAAAAGACATTTGGCTCGCAGAAGGAAATGGTCTTTTGCGGTCTACAGATCCGCACTCTGTACCTCTATGTACCCTACATTCTTCGACTTTGGACTTATTACTCTGTTTACCAATGATGCATACTCTGTTTACCAATTATATAGAATAATTTCCTTGATAGCTGGGACCAGATGTAGTTATGGATAATTTTGTGCTGAAAAAAAGTCCATATCTGCAATTCATATTGCTCGAACATATCTGTCTTTCCACATTCCCGTTCTTTGCATCTTTCCCTACTACATTTCTTCCATATTGTCTTCCTACTTTTCTATTAAAGTCGCCCATTAAATATATTTCCTTACTGTTTCCAATTGGGTCCAGAAGTTTCAAGTTGGTAAACAATTCTATTTTTTCGATATCAGTTGCACTGTCCATGGGCGCAAAGGCGGCAATTACGATCATATAGTATCCCTTTAGACTCAGTTCTACTCGTAGGTTTTCGTTATTACCATCCCATTTTTTGTGATGTTTTAAAGATTTGCGTATGGAAATGGTTACTCCTTTCTTTGCTCTGTTTTCTTTATTTACTCCGCTGTAAAATGTGAACGTAATTTTCAATCTCTTCTAAACCCTTCCCTTCTTTTTAGTTTCAAATACGGCAGCAACATCTAAATGTAATCTTTCTAATTCTTTAAAACACTTCGGATTCCTTTGTGGCTATGCCTTGCACATTCCAAGTTCCAAAATTGCATATACCTATTTCGAAGGCCCAGTCGTCGTACACTAGCATGATTCCGAGGCTTATTGCTTGGGACTCGTGCATGTTGAGTCTTTTTCCGAGCGATGGGGTGCAGGCCCAACATCTCAACCCCCAACTTGGAGGACCAGGGATTTTTTTCTCGAGGTTCCCTTCCTCTAACCAACAAATATAGTAAATTCCATAAATTACTTGAAGATAGAATAACACTGGTTTCTATGACTGACAGAGCTGATCATGTTTTTGGCCCTAAGTTCTATAACTTAACCTCAACTAAAATTCCTTTGGCTTCTGAAGAAACGGTTTCTTTGGGCCATAATTTTGTCTTTCCGATAACCCAGCGATCACCTTCCAATTCATACAATGACTTGAGTCTAATATGCATAAAATTCCGCAATGAAAAAGATAATTTAAGAAATAAAATAATCAATTCTATTTCATTGTTTACTAATGATCATTTGAGAATGAAACACCAACATAATATTCAGCTTATTGCAAACCTCACGGTTTTTTGAAGAGAAATCCAGATTTGATCGTAGTTCCCACCTACAAAGGTGGAGCGGTTGCGCTCATCCAAAAGTCGACTTATCACAAAAGAGTACAACACAACTTTGTTTTTAGTGACTACTTTACTTAAATAACTAGGGATTCTTCTAGGAAATACCTTTTAAAGTTACAACATCTCGTTAAGAGATGGCATACTAGTATATTATATCGTCACTTACCAATCCAATCTCATCCCCAAGCAAGAGATTTTGTGGGCAATCAGACTCACATTAATAACAAATAACTTTCTCTTTAATAACAAAATATATTGTCAAAGGAATGGATGCCCTAAGTTCAATACTCTGTGAGTTTACTATGACAAGATTAGAATCTTAAATACTATCTCAGGAGAACATTAAATTCTTTAATCGTTATGTTGACACACTGTTGGTCGTAGAACGTGAAAATGTTTCCAAAATTTTGGATAGATTCAATTCCTATCATCCCGACCTGAAATTCACTTTAGAAGAAGAAACTGATTACACAATTTTTTTGGATTTCACCGTTTTTTAGATACCCGAGTGTTTGTATTACAAATTCGTATACTAAACCCATGTATTCTCGAACAATTCTCAACTTCAATTCCAATCATCCTAATCTGCCAAAATTTTCATAGTTAAAATCTAGTAGACAGGGTATTTGCGTTACCACAAGGGTTTCTATTCAGTTAATTTAGATAAGATATTTTTTATTACTAATTAGAAATTCCTATCCTATTCGTTTTGTGTAAAAAATTTGTATCACAGAAATTACAACTAATGGTAAGGGGGCCTAATTTACACCTGAATGATTCAGTGGAATGTCCTAATTCGACAGTTACAAATAAATAGGTTATATTTACCTTACTTTATATACAGAATATCAACAATTGGATTAAAAGACCAACTCAGTCTGATTTCAGTAATGTCTATTTAGTGAATTCCATTATAAACAAATCCAATGTTATTCGACATGTTAAAGATTCGGTACCTAAATTAAATAAGGTTAATACAATTTACTCCATAAATTGTTCCCAATGCAATTTGATATATCTAGGACAAACTCGAAGAAAACTTTCAGATATACTCAAAGAGCATCGTAATAATATAAGATTACCTTATGAGCGACAGAATTCTGTGACAAACCATAGAGTAAATAGTGGACTATGTTAATCAGTAATAGGGGACTATGTTAACCACTGTTGCACTATATACCTTTTTAATGTACATATGCTGTCAAGTATAAATGTAAGTTTCCATTCAAGGTTTTTTTTATTTACATTGTATCTTGTTTATGGTATTTTAACCACCTTAACAGGTATTATCAATTTTTACGAATATACTCAAGGTCAATTTTAGGTTTTATTTACAATGAAAGGACTAATGTCATTTTCAAAATTGTTGTAATTTTCTTGTAATCTCTGTAATGTGACCTAGTTCACTGATAATCTATTATATCTAATAAGTTTCCCCCTTTTTCTCTTCCAGCTTATAATGTTATTAGCCTGATGATGGAGGTAACTGACCTCCGAAACGTCGCGAAAAATGACATTATCATGATGTAACAAGAAGAATGATTTCATGAAATATGCTGACTGTCTATAAACAACTTATGGAATTTTGTGTGTTTTATTTCTACTTTTATCATAGTGAAATTCGCAGTATTTCCCTTTCCATCTAGCTTTGGCATCTTTGCAGTGTACAAAAGTGATACTGTTAATGACCTTGTTTGCGATCCGTAAATTAAGACAGGCAATACACAAGTGTCCATTTTTATTCGTTTTGATTTTGATGTTGATTTTTTATCTAATAGCACAACGGCAAGACTCCAAAACTTGTTCCATGCATGGAAATTCTTTTTGTCTCTTTTTCTGATTTGTTAATAACGACCTAACGACCGGTCCGTCGTCTTTCGAAAAAAGCTACAAAGCAATAGTTCGTTCCGCACATATCTTCCTTGAGGAAGGCGACAGGAGAGGGGTTGGTATCCACATGATAGATAGTAATTCATCTCCGTGCTGCCCACCCACCATGGAGTCCAACAAGGGGACACCCTACTGGTTGTCAGGACTGACACGAAGATATAGTCGGGGAGGGATGTCACAGCGCTGCCCCGCCGCGGATCCCCTCGCTTACCCTGCAGTTCAGTACAGGACCTAGTCCGAGCCGATTGATCGGAAGTGGGTTAGCTCGCGACCGCCCATTTAGAAGAATCTGAGGCCAAAGTGTACTGAAGCCTTCAAGGAATGTTCCCCAAAATACGTAAACAACGTATCCCTAGGTGCAGAGCTGCAACAAGGTACATAGGGAGTAGTTGGGAAACAGACAGACCCCTCAACCGCCAGGGCACACATTCCGTCCGGACACGGGTCGCCATGCACGGCACACATGGGTAGGCGTTCAGCACGCGGAGGGGGGCAGTGAAATAAAGGGGTAGAAGAAATGAGACAGGATGTTACAAAGGAACGAGAATGAACGATGGGGGAACACTGGGGGAACACTTCTATGGGTGTTTCGAACGCGAGGGCTTTACGGATCTGCCAGTGGTGACTACACACCATATCCTGTCTTTTCATGTATTCGGTCTTTGCTAGAATTCGACAAGCTGAGACAATATGATCAATGGTTTCTACTAATTCCTGGCAAATGAGGCATTTATCTTGAGAAATGTTGAGAACCCCTTTATCATGTGTTCTCAACGCCTGATCTTAGGCAGCAATTACGACTGCTTCCAATTCTGGCTTCTTTCTTCCCCTTTCAAGCCACATAAATTATCAATCTGTACCTTGTCCATTCTTTTTAGAATGGAGTGGTTTGCTCCTCAATTTCTTGCTATAACATTAAAGCAAAAATTTGTTTCTAAACTGCACTGCAAAAATCTCAATATCAAACAGTGTTTGAAGTAACTACTTGTTGTTTAAGGTTTATAAAACACAGCAAAGAAAATGCTAACAGGATAAGTGAATGAGGTTTTTATTACCGAAATATTTAATGCTACATGCTCATGAGAAATCCTGTAGTAACCATGCAAAATAAAGTAACTTCCATATTTGAAAAAGATGAATTTCAAAGATGTAATGTACAACATATGACAATTCTGTGCCTTGAGGTAAGACCGTTCTCGTACAACACTCGGCATTTCCTCGAAGTTATGATCGCGTTGTTCACTTATTGAACGGTTCATCTACATACTCAGTTTGGTCATATCTACCTTATGAAGAGCATTTTTAGAACCAAATGAAAAATACATCTGCAATTTCAATTGTTGGCAAAATAATGATACGCATCACTCTTTATTTTAAAAAAAGCTGGCTGCTAGAAGGACTAGAAACGGATGTTTAGTGGTGATAATTATTTTCTTGCCAAGAGACATAAATCATGACCACATAAATGTGGAATAAAGAGCTTTTGGTGTTGGGTTTCTAGGAACAGATTTACACTAAATGGAAACATATATTACGGAAAACCAAAGATGAGCCTGTTGCAAAAGATTTTGCATCGAAATGGTGAAGAATTTAGTACAGTTATTATTCACTGATGTTTATAACGTTACAACTGATAACTTTTTTGAGTTTCTAGTCATAACTTTTTATGTGCATATTCCTGGGTGAATTTCTAATGGAGAAGAAAACTAACATTACGAGCTAACACACAGGAATACCATCTGAACTGTGAGATTATAACGGTAGATAATTATGTTCTAAAATTACACAATAGAAATACTTTTTTTTGTATCATACAAGTCCAAACAACAAAATTATTGTTCTTAGCGCAATACATCAGGACAACGACCAAGTAACGACAAACAAGAAACAATAAATTATTCTTGCCTATTTCAAAGAAAGATTTAGAGGTTACCTCATGGATAAAAAAAGTCGACAATTACACATCATGAAAGCATACTCGTCAATGACCAATGAGGTTATTTTACGACTAGTTTGACGTTGGTGCTTTGAATGCGTTCGTAATCTTCAAAAAAATATGTTTAATAGTGTTATGCTAATATCGTGGTTAAAATTGTTATAAATTCTATCTTTCAGGACATTACATTCTTCCAGATACTATTTATGCCTCTTCAAAAAAGACAAACAAAAATCACAGAGCTTCATGAGCGAAAACAAACTTTTGCCAGAACATTAAAAAAACAGTATTTCTGTGCTATTGTTGAAAATAAAATGTGTAAAATGCCTTATTATGCACAAAAGTTTAAAATACAGGTTTGTTGAATAATAAATATCATTGCATTCATTACTTCATCCCAACCCCAAATTAGTGTTTATTCAGGCCAGGCCTCTGAGGCCCACTAAGTGTAAAGTTGCAAAATCCGAGCTCTGTGCATCGAAGGGTTAATACATTCCAAAGAGAAAGTGAAGGGGATCAGACACGGAAGTAGGTTAACTTTAATAAAACGTTTGGTATAACTAACTCCACAGGCACACAAAAGTTGTCAGACCCAAAAACTTGACACAAGTCTCACATGTCGACGCGCAGAATCTGAAACTTTAGCCAGAATTGTACCACCCCCTAATTTTTTTTTAATCGTGAAAAAACATCGTGAAATAGTATATTTTGTATTCGGAGGTTGTTGTCAGACCCAAACACTTGACATATTTCTCTATGTATGTTTCTCGACGAACTGAATCCGAATCCAGAATTGGACCACCACCTCCCATTCTTTTAATCGCAAAAAAACCATCGTGAAATAGTATTTTTTGTATTCAAGGGTTGTTGTTAGCTCCCTTGACACATGTGTCTCGATGTATGTCGACATTCCGAATCCCAATATGAAGTCAGAATTGCGCCACCGCCCTCCATTTTTTAAAAAAATGAGGAAAATCACCGTGAAATTGTATTGGGGGGAGAAACATACGTCACGTGTTTGGGTCTGACAATAACCCCCGAAAACAAAAACAAATTATACAATTTCACTGTGTTTTTTCGCATTTTTAAAACACTGGAGTGTGGTGGCGCAATTTTGGCTTCATATTGGGATTCAGATGTGTCGGACAACTACTTTTTGTTCCTGCGTATTTTGTCGGGCCCATGGGATACAATGAAAAACAGGACAATCTCGTTAAAAACGGGACTTGTGGTCACCCTACAAAACACTACGAAGTTCCTTCAGGAAAGGAAGGTATAAGTCTTACTAAACAAGAAGGCAACATAAAGAATGAAGAAAGTGCCCAGTGAATTTTCCATAGTTACTTTACAATTCACTTTACGTGGTGTGAAATGCTGTGAAGGAAAATAACAGTTCCAGTTTCTACACAAGCTTACAGAAAAATATACTGCTCGTCATTCAATAAAACTTCAAATAATTTTCAATGGACATGAGTAAAACACATGAAATGCAAAAATAAAACAAGACAGTGTTGTGTCGTTGAAAATCAGAAAAAAAAATTGCAAACTTACTGGATGAATTGTAGTGAAACCAATCCATAGAATTGCCATAAACTGAATCCGAGAAAAAAGCTACTGATAAATCCAACTGATTATCTACTTATTGCATTACACATACAGTAAACGTCACTGAATCCAAAGCTTTCCACAAATAAAGCTTACTCTAAGGGTACGAACACGTAGAACGCTGGCACGCCAACGCCTGCATCCGCTGCTGATCAGCAGCGCTGTTCGTCTAGCAACGGTGGACACACAACACGCCGATTCGACGGTGTCGAGATATAGCTATTCTTCCTAGTATTCATTTCCATGCGTGAGCGAGGTAGAGAGCGGACTGTAGACCATGCGTTTATCAAAATTATTTCCAGAGACAGAAAGAAGAAAATACACTGTTTTTGGGAATAACAGTAAATCAAATTATGTAACCAGCGAATACTAGGCTACTGAATGAGCTTTTTGGCAATTATATTCAACATAGATATTAACCTGATATAGACTGGTGTTAATTTACGAATATCATGAAGTGCGTGTTTTTTACAAAACACTATTATTGTTAAATAAGGATTTGATAACTCTCCCAATAACGCCATTTCATTGGATTCACGTAACGTTACAAGGCAATGAACAGAAAGACCGTCTAATTCATCAATTGTGGGAGATACGGGTCTTAAATTCGTGTATAATCATCCAATTGTGTACACCCAAATTGGTAAATACTTCTGAAATCGTATTTTCGTTTAGTTTCCACTGATTTGATTAATGTTTCACTCAATGTAACTTTTCACGTTACATAAACTAATATAGTTGAGATTATGTAGATGTTTACTTGTTCATATACGCAGAAATTTATTTCCAGCACTTTTCCATATTAGTTCGCGTGTCTTTTGCCCCTCTATCCCACACAGCGGGCCCCATACACATTCGAAATCAAAAAACGTCCTCTATCCATTTCGAATCTTGAGAACACACTCCAAATCCACGACGCAACTGAGAACCAGCGAGTGCAGCGAGCGCGTTTCGCCCACACTCCCAGGTGTTGACGACTGAACTTTCGGCGAGCGTTCATTGTATAGGGTTATCACCCGTCCGGTATTACTCCGGACAGTCCTGGAATAATGAAATTTGTCCGGAGCAACGTGTTGCATGTCGGGGAATTTCCTTTTTTGGAGAAAAATGCCCTGTTACCAAGCCCCTGTAATAAGAGTGTTTCTCCCGAAAATTCGCCATTTTTTCGCGCAGCATTACATAACTTTCTCTTCTTAAGCACGAGAAATAAAATGAAATATACATGAAACATTTGGTTCCACGTGCCCTTTCATCGATTATGAAAAGTGCCAACGAATTTGGAGCCCTTGAGCCATTAGCGTAGAAGTGACCCCATCCGTACATTTCAATAAACTTTCGGCTTTTTAAATATTTATTTTAGAAATTTGTATTAATTATTATCGAGAGAAATAAAACATACATTAAACTTTAATAATCGTTTGGAAAAAATCCAGAATGTCAATAAACCCAGTTCCAAAAATGTTCGTAATTTTTCACGGAGTAGAGAAACTTTCAACACTAAATTAACCAGAACTTAATATAATTTAACTATTAATTTTTCAATGCATTAATTGTAATAAATATATGGTTATTTTAACTTATATAAAAATATAAATCCTGTACTTTTTAATCATATTTTTAAAAAGAATGTTTGCAGTTTCCTTCGCTGAATTCAAATATTGATGGTGAAATTGCAATACTCAAGTCACGCGCTTAAATATTACTTGTTATCCCTACTGGCGAAGCGTGAGGTTAATTTTTGGATAAGCTGAGTCACAAACATATTGTAAACACACATACTACATAATTTGTGAAATATCGAGTATTTCGAAGATAAAGATTAGATGACTACAAATTTAATATTATTGACTACAAATTTATTATTAATTCATGCAACAATACTCAGATAAGAATAAGCCTACAGCAAACTGAAAAAAAATTGTAAATGGAACTGTTTACTTTTAATTGATGTATACTCCTTGTTTTCAAGTGTTTGTGGCCATCTAAATTTGGCATTTTTTATAAATCAATTCTAAATGTCTGGTTTTCTTAAAAAAAAAATGCCCCTGTTTCTTTAAACATAGCATCTTGTGAACACTTACAAGAAAGCTTCTTTTCTATTAAAATAGTAGCGAAGTTGAAAAGTCTGCTGTTTGACTTAGAATTACGTAAGTGTGTTTTAGTTATTTTCAGAGAGCTCATTGTCAACGAGCCACAGCGACGTGCAGTTGAAGGTCACAGACATTTCACTTGTAACCTACACACGAATACCCTATTCAATCAACTTACGAAATTAAATTACACTGATCAGATCTTGTTTGATCTTTCTATAACACAATGCTACTGGGGGATTCCCACACTCGCCGCGATACCAATCCATAAATGCTTAAAATCAACGTTTCTTAAATGATTGTTTTATTAAAAGTTAACACAATGCTAAATAAAGTGGGAGGGAAAAAAGTGAACATTCTCAATACTGTATTAATGAATTAGCGATAGACGAATTATACTGAAATTTGGAATAAATGTTTTACTATTGTTGTTAGTCGTGAAATTTGAAGTTGCTCAACGACCTCTAGCGGACATTTTCGGAAGTTTCACGCAAGCTTGTGGTGAAGAGAGCGCCTGCCGGCAAGCATACGTATCCAGTTGTAAGGCTGGCCTAAACTTCTGGGCGAGTCACCGTGCCTACCTACCCAATGCACATGCGCACTCACTTCCCCGCGCCCCGCCTCAGGTCAACAGCTGCCCTAAGGCGTTAGGCTGAACGGACTTCGCCTCATCCACAGCCTGCCCGCAGTACCGGGCGGTGGCGAAGACACATCGCATTAAATACTCATAACAGAAAAATTAACTTGGTGCGCGCACGTGCGGTATTAATTGGCTAAAAACATACAATCATAATTTTCTTTTCTTTCGTGATATATTTCTCGCCTTCAAGATTCTTAGGGATTGTTCGGCTTACTCTGCCTACTCTGAAGCGTCGTCACTGGTTATCCCCAAAGATTTTAATGTTAACATTTTTTATGAAACTTAATTTCAATATCTTTTGTTTGGCAAGATTTAACGAACATATCTTGCAACATAATGGGGACACGACTTAACATGATAGCCCTGGTGGCATAAGAAAACAGTTGATTTGGTGACCTACGTAATACTTGGGCTTAGCTTTTACACGAAGTATTGAAGATCCACGAAATTTTAGTGGCTCATACATATTATGAGGCTGTGCTTGAACAACACGTTCAGGCAATCCAATGACAAACTATTTATTGAGAGCTATGCCCTTTAGTGGGTTGTTCATATTATTGCAAAAATGTGGAAAATCTACATAAGTTTTCACGTCAAATATGAGAAAGATAGGAAAGGCTTAGGCGTATGAATTGCGAATTACAAAGATGAGCGGGACCTGTAACCTACTATTGACTTGAAATAACCCTCTAACTTCTTTCTGCTTCAAAGCAGAAATCTACTTTTGTCCTCTTTATTCCGAGGGTGTTATAATTTTACATTCCTGGTTTTGGGGAACACTAGGGCATCTAAAAGAGCGCACTCTGTATCTCCTGGGTCCCTTTGCCCCAGTCCACTATCGGACACAAACTTGGCGATCGTGGAAATATAACTTTATTTTAGAGAAAAAAAAAGAACATCCCAATGCGAGAAAGTGTACCTAAACAAAATAAGTTTTAAAATCATTATAGGCAGAGGAAAACCTCCAACGAAGAACGATCACGAAGGTTTAATAGAAAATCGACACCTATGTCGTGTTTTATCCACAAGTTTACGGCTTCTATACTGCGATTTTTCTAACTTTGCCCCACAAGGCCCGTCATCACGATGAAATATATCACGGTATTTCGTGACATTCAGAGTTGTGCCGCCGGATACCGCATGATCGCAACCGTATCAAGCAATGCTTGCGAACATGCGCTTTCTAGCGACATGACGGAGAAAGACGCGAAATGCCGTATGATATTCCATCGTAGCTACAGAGGCTTGAGCGGCAGAATTAGAAAACTCGCACTATAGCAGCCTGCCGCTTGCTACCCAGAGGCGACGGTGCTGCTCTCCGAACTACTAAAAGTCACGTGTTCTAGACATCTCTATTGAGGGTAGAGAGCGAGAAGAGTAAATTAATTACAATGATTTGGCAACACTGTGAAGTGTGTTCCTTGTACGTTAATGCCGTGCATTGGACGTTTTGCAAGTATATGCGAGGAGAAAAATTTTGATGTGATTTTGTGTTTTTAAATCGTATTTTGCTGTATTCATTAAGTTGTTTCTTGTAGAAGAAAATGGTTTCAAAATTAAAAAGACATACTGAAGGTGATGGCTTCAACAAGAGGAGGCTCTGCAAGTATAATCAAGAATGGGAGAAGTCATAAGCGGTTAACCGTTGGTGCTACCAGCGAATATGCTAAGTGTAAACTTTGTTTAAATATTTTTCTCATAAAATGGGATGGACTTCTGTAAATCTCACTCGGATAGCTGTAAAATCTCACGAAAGTAGTCGATAGACCTAGATGCTACTAAAAGCAAAGTAATGGATATTTTATTTGTTAAGAAGATCTCAACTGAAGAAGATAATGTTATGGCCGCCGAAGACTCCAGCGTCTTTCATTACACTCAGCATGACCATTCATATCTGTCGATAGACTGTGGTCTACTCAGAATATTGCATTAAGCATGTCCTTCCAGAAGCTATTTCTAATCATACAGAGTGTGATTCAAAATGGATCTTTATATTTTCAAAACTTGGAGTAAAGTCTTTGCCTAACATGCTAGTAATTGTGAAGTATGTGTTGTCTGTTCCTGTACGTACTGCATTTACAGAAAGTGTTTTTAATAAAGGGAAATATTTGGACTGACAATCGCAATAGGCTTAGTGTCAACGCAGTGAAAGCAGAAATACAGTGCACAATAAATTAAGAGGGAATGAAATGTTCAGTGTTTTATGACCACCTGCTACATAAGCCTTCTCTGATAAAGGCATGTAAGTCAAACCAGAAGTAGGACTTTAAATTCAAATGAAATGGACTGTTTGGAAACTTCAATACAGAATTAAATGTATTATATATGTTGATTCCTGTAATTTTTTTGTGATTAAATAGTACTCTAGGTTGCTTTTAATAAAATGGTGCTTAAGAGTACTTTCCAGTTTCTTATTAAATGATGTTAAATATTACTGTCCATTGTTTTCTTGAAATAATTACACGTCCCGTTTGTAAAACTGCTCAAAAGAATTGTTGTAATGCCTAGATATAACAACAGGAGCTAGATTATATTGTATTTCTAATGGAATATTAATAAAATCCCATTGGCACTGGCATTCTATTTGTCTGGGAATCTCAAAATGAAAAGGTGGTAACCCTATACTTGGGGCTTTTATTTCTTGGCGCGTGAGGGCCTATCTTTACGATGGAATATCTCACGGCATTTCGCGTCTTTCTCGGTCGTGCCAGATGATCGCGAACGTATCGAGCAGTGCTGGCGATCATGCGACATCTAGCGGCACGACCGAGAAAGACGCGAAATTCCTTGAGATATTCCATCGTGAAGGCAGGCCCTCGCGCGCCAAGAAATAAAAATCCAAGTACAGTCCGCCACTATTTGACAACAGCGCAATCCAGAAGCTGAATGACGTCATTCCGCGCCGGCGTTCTACGTGTGTGTGTGTGTACCCAAATAGAAAATTAAGGACTTTTAATTTGTCATTATAATGAAACTTATGGATCATATTTGGGGCAGATAAGGCTGAAGCCTGCCAGCTGAAACATTTTTTGATGAGTGAAAATTTACAAATAACTATTCTAGTCAAAACAAAAATCTTTTACCACCAACCCTTTTCATAGCACTTGTCAGCAGCCTCGTGATTGAGATCAGGCTTTCATTGAGGGGAAGAAAAAAAAAACTAAGGTGCTACAACAGCACACACTTTCCCGTATTATTAGAAACAGCTTCGTAGGATTGAAATATTGCACTTTCTGCCTTACTAACATCCTAGCTATTATTTGAACACGTCCAATTCAACCAAGAAGCTGTTCCATCACAGTGGTCAAAACTATGTGAATTTTTACTACTGCATAAAAATATAATACAAAAGTTTTGTAAACTTGTATTGGAAAATGCCTGATACCATACAGCTATATCTAGTTACAACAATGACACGTAATTCACAGAAATTCGCGACAGCGGAACGGAATTCAACTGTTGCATTCCCTGCATTGTCGATACTCTCTTAAACAGCAAGCAATTTGTATTTCAAATATTTGAAAATAATTTCTTTAAAGATTAATGTGTAAAGTATAACAAAAGGTCGAATGTAAAAAGAACAAAGAAATAATATACAAAATTGCAAATTCTAATTTACGACGCATCCGGCTGTCTGAAGCGCAGTAGGCACAGAGGCTATTATGTTTGTCACGAAATTATAGATAAAACTACTTATATATTTAAAAAATTAAGCACGACCTTATTTGAAGATGTATTTTTGATAAATACCATCCATTGAGAAACCAGCTGCCATCTATCGCCGTCCAAAGTACATCTTTTTGACATTTTCTTAATTTTTCGATTTCCTAACGGTAGAACGGAAATATTAATTTTAGAATATTAAAGAAGACAAAACCTCGTCCTAAATAGCAATTTCCTTTCAAAAATCTGTAGCAGTTTTCAAGAAAATGGAGTTTAAGCGCTACTAAAAACGAGAAATTGAAAGCTCTTTTTCACAGAAATTTTTTGGGTTTTCAAAAAACTTCATTTGAAGCACTTACATTCACAAATATAATAATGTTTACAATTTGCTAGAGTTCTCGAGAAACTTTACTTGAAATTATTTAAAGCACATGTACTCATTAATGTCAACAAATCGCCGCTAATGTAAATATTAACAACGCGGGAGGCTAGTAAAAAAAGTATGCATTTTTGCAATTTTTGAAAAAACAAAAGAATAGAGTAATATGACGTTTATGTCATCTAATAGAGTACATTTATCACTATCCCTACCAAAAGTTTTAAAAAAATGAGGAGCAGTTTTTGAGAAAATCTTGTTTTTGTAATTTTTTTTTAAATTGCCCATATTGCACGAAAACTACTAAAATTTTCAAAAAATGTACATGACCTCGAAGAAAGATCTCACTATGAATAACAAATTTTATTTGAAGGAAAAATCTCTATCTGAAATTTTGAAGTAGGAGGAAGACGCCGAATAAAATTCAAACTTTCACAATTTTCGAAAATTCAGAGTTATCCGTGAAAATCTGACATATGCCACCTTAAATAAGGTGTATTTTACTCTATTCTTACAAGAAATTTAAAGAAAAAAATTGGAGTCGTTTTTGAGAAAATTTTGAAAATGTGCGGCGGGCTTCATGTAAAGTACCCGTCAAAATTAAAATATCAATTTCAAATTCTGGGGACCACGAGATCAGCCAGATCGATCGGGAAGTATCAATTTTGGAAAAAGTCGGCTGAGCGGTTTAGCCGCTAGCGTTGTCCACGGACGGACGTTTTGCTTTCAATTGTGTTTTCGGTATCAAGGACCCTCAAAACAGGGATTCTGGCTGCACCACGTGTTAGATTTTTTTCTTAATTTAGCAACTGGATTTATCCATTTTTTCTTCACCAGTGCCCTGTAATCAGAGTTTTTCTGCTGAACATCCGCTGTTTTTTTCGCGCAGCATTACGTAACTTTTCCCTATACTATATACGTACGTATAGTGTACGCGACAGTAAAAAAAACCCACAGGATAGGCAACAGTTCACTTTTATCACTGATTACTGAATCGAAATAATTAAGTTTCTGAAATATGCAAAGTCAGGATGATTTTTTGGCAGTTAAAAGTTGTGACAAAAGGAAATCTAGTTGAGAATGAAACACCTAATTACAGGGAAGGACGCAACATTTCTAATTTCGATCCAATTACCCATAAATTCAAAATATCACATACCAAGTCACCGCCATGGTATAGAGACCCATTTAGAAAATGAGAACAATGCACAATGCCACAGGCTTTCCTTTCTTTCTGAAATATAACACTTCCCTGCTCATTAGCAAATCAAAGTATTGATTTGCAGAGAACATTAGAAGCTTATATGTTAGTAGAACACACTATGTTAGGGTAGGTCACTCGTACTCAGAAGTTACATGTGTAACATCTGATGCACAGGGTAGTGCGATATGGACACTGTTGTTCATAGCCTTCATGAACAACATTACAGAAAAATATGAAATCCTGGGTCAAACTCTACAGGTTATTGCATTCTCTTCAGAAAAATAAATGAAGAGAAAGATTAACAGAGTCTTCAAGATGATATTAATACGCTTTGAAAACAGGTGCACAATAATAGTTTGAAAATTAATGCTTCTAAACATAAATGTATAACATTTACTTGAAAACTATTTACTTCAAAAGACAACTATTTCCTCAAGAATCGGGTAATTCCATGTACAGATCGTTGTAGATACCTGGGAATCATTTTAAATAGTAAGTTAACTTGGAAAGAACAAGTGAAGTCAGCATTAAATAAAGCTTGGCAAAGTCGTCACTCTGTCATGAAAAATTTAAAAGGAGGAAATAGAAGTTCATTTAACATACACGTCATTGGTCAGACCTTTACTCGAATTATTGCGAGCTGTTGGGACCCATAAAGAACTGGGGAAATACAGACCACTGAACGCATTCAGAAATAAAGAGGCTAAGTTTGTTGTAGGCAAAAAAATTAAAAATATGAACATTAAATCTACTCTTGGGTGGGAAACATTAGAAAAAAAGACAAAGGAAGCTAAGACTGCTGGGCAATGCATAGACCATATTTGGGGAAAGGCAAAGCTTGGAAACAAATTCAAAGAAGGCTAGAAAAGGCAACGTACACAGGCAAAAATGACCACAAGTATAAAATTCATGAGAAAAAGCAATGAACAGATGTAGGAAAGTTTTTCATTTGTAAACAGAATGATTCGAGATTGGAATAGCTTACCTGCAGCACTGTTTGAACAATCTTAGTTTACTCAATTTAAAAATAATTTAAACAAGTAAATAAATTATCTATTCATCTTGACAAAATTGTACACGCAAATCATCAGGAGTATTGGCAGAAGAAAAGTATAAGTATTTATAGTATTTTTTTTGCCTTATTTGTAATGTAGGTATTTATATAATTGTATTATTTACTTTCAACTTTCATTTCATTGTATCAAAACTGGGAATACTCTTGTATTATTAGTATTGTATTATTACCATTATTATTATTATTATTAAGTATTGTATTACTACAATTATTATTATTATTATTATTATTATTATTATTATTGTTGTTGTTGTTTCTATTCATTCTCCAATTTACCATGGATTCTTTAGTCTACCTTACAAGAAGTACACGAATCCTCCACAGACCTTTACTTTCCATTTTCTTAATAACCACTCAGAAGTTTTTCTCTCATTTACTCTCTATCAATATTCAGTGGCACCTCATGAATAAATGTTCAGGGTAGGCAAAACAGATTACAGAACAGCGGCGAATCCTGGAAAGGGGGCATGGGGGCCATGCCCCACCTCAATCTAGTTTGTTTGTAATTTTATTCAATTTATTCACAACAATTGTCTCACTGATACTATTCCAAAGCAATATTTCCATGAAGCATGCATAGACGTGATTTCTAAGATATTCAGATCCTAAAAAAGTTGCAAGTTTGTGTTGCTCTGACTAATTCAGAAATCGAATTCAACTGTTTTTCCAAGTGTTCAAGATTCACTGAATTTCATGTGATCATTGATTTCATGTGATTGACATTTAATGTTTCTGTATAACATTTTATCAATTTTTTATTTCAAAATTTCCATCCCTTTTCTAAGTACTCTCTTTAAGTGACAATAAAACACATGGCCAACAATAAAGCTTAACTTTAACTTCAACACCCATTTGTGTGAATTATACTTCCTGATTGAATTTTCTTGCTTTTTTTTGCCAGTACGATGTACAACTGTACTCAACACAGGAGTAGGTAGACCACTCAAAAGCTGTCTTTTTTCTACATCGTTAAGACGAGAAAATAGTGTACATAGTCGTTCATTCACATAATTTTAACATAAAATCAAATAAATATAAAAAATCAAGTAACACTAATAATCTGCAGCGTACTACTTTAAAATAAAAAGTAAATACTTCCTAAATAATAATCACTCTCTCCTCTCGTTAACCTGTCAACAAAATAGTAAAACATGCGCTACACAGCTTGCATATGAGTGGGAATTAGAGCCTTCCGTGCGGGCAGGCAGAAAGCAAATTTGCTGGCCTACACACAATGCGCATGCATCAAGTAAGGATACAGCATGCTACTGTTCTATGCTCACTACAGAGCCTTTTCTCAGAATACAGAGTGAAGCGAGGCAACGGCTGGGCATGTCTATCCTGAGAGGAGCACATGGGCACATGTCTGCAGGGAGACTAGACAGATCGCATGGCGCACGGGCTACGCCTGAAATGGAAATGTGGCTTGGGCCATGATAATGAAATGTTCATTATACATTTCCAGATGAATAATACTTGTTCCACATTAAAATTGTAAGAGTCATTTATTTTCTTTTTTAATTATGAAACGTCTTACACTAGTACATATTCATCAGGGTAGGCAGTGCCTACCACAAGGAGCTGCCACTGTCATTGTTACAGTATGCTATACTTCATTTTTATGCTTTGATGATTCACATGTTCTAGAACATAGGTGTCAAACTGGTAGACTGGGGGCTGCATGTAGCCCCTAAGATAATCTTTCATGGCCCAAGATGCTGTGACATAAAATGAAAACAGAACAACAAGTTACAGATAAAAATATTACATATGGACTAAGTACTTAGATCAGTAACAAAGTCAATCAACTTTGTGAATAAAGAGCACTGAACCGTCAACAACTTACTTCATTTCTTAAAGATTTAGAATTGGAGTTCGAAGATCTTCCTCATTACATATAAGTTTGTCATTACATATAAGGTTGCTGTGTCACAAAGTCCTGAAGAACTTCTATCATTCATCTACCTATCTATTAAAAATTTCAGAACTAATGTGTACAATGCAATAGTAAGTTTTTTTCAAAAATTGACTTTGTTTAAAAATCATCTACAAAAACAAATTTTGACATATTTTTGTAAGTATGAGCAGTTATAAAGCACATAAATGTAGCTTTACTAGGCGCACATCTTGAGATCTTTTGTTAGTTGTGTTCGCAGTAGAGACGGGAGTGTCAGTAGCTATTTTGTTAGCAATAATATAAAATCAAATCTGCAATTCATTTGCCGATGCAAAAACGTTTTCTACAACTCTGGAGCGAAAATGTCTAGTTTTCAAATGCTGCTAACCTTGCTTGTTGGTACTTTTATTCTGCATTCAACTATTCATGGTTCAAGGGTTGGGAAGAGACTGCATCTCAAGAGAACTAGCGCAGATTGTACTCTCCCCTATACATCACATAGTTTTTCCTGTTCCTTCACAAAAATAAATCAAATCGGGAAAAAATAATTGTATTTCTAGAAATGAAAGAAGAAAAAAAGAAAAATATATCAATTACAAAAGATCCTTTGTAGTTAAAAGATAAATATTTTTAACAAATATTACAGGTCATCTGAATAATCATATTACATTGCAAATCAGTGATCAATGCATTACAAATATGTATGATGCAACATTAAGTTTTGTACAAAAAGTGACTTTCTTTAAAAATCTACAAAAAAACGTTTTGATGTATTTTCCTAGTGTGAGCAGGTAAAAGCACAAACTCAAACATGCTAATTTTCACAATATTGTCGTAATATGTCACAAGATTAACTGATAAATGTTTATCTGTCATAGTGAAGATTGTCTGTTTTTAGTCTTTGAATGGAAAACTAGTTGAGCAAAGCACTAGCAAGGTTCCAACAAATAAGTAATTAAGTTTTATGAATACATTAAAGGAAATAAATTTTTAAATAAAAGCAATTACATATAATAAATTACCCTAAATCCTTTTTGATTACAAAAATGTTTTAATTATGCTATCCACATTCCTGAATCCTCACTTCAAAACAATGAAATGTAAATGTGATGTGACCCACATGAATCTTTACCAGTTGCATTAAATGGCCCACGTTTAAATTGAGTTTGACACACGTTTTACAACAAATTCCTATGATTTTTTGTAACCTTACCATCAGTATTTGGGATGTTGGGAATACAAGAATTTGAAAGTCCTATCATTCAATTCTGAAAAACAACAGGTATTTGGTGGTCAACTGCAATCCTGTTGTACATGGCGAAACTTTCTATTGGACTTCCAACTCTCAAATCACACAAGTTTCCCAAACAAGATTGTGAACTCTACTCCCACACAAAATAAAGTAAAATATAATAGTTGAAGCAATGATTCAGACCCAAAATAAATATTTTTCAAATTATTTCTACCTTCCTTGCTATTTTAACTAAGTCATATTTATTTCACCCTAAAAAATCTTGATGAAAATTCTAAAAAAGTAAGTTCAGTAGTAAAAAATGGGGTTTGAAATGCAATAAGCCTGTGTTGTCAAAAGGTAGAATAGTAATGAGCATGCATATTTGCATGTATTAAAAAATTGAGAAAAAAAAACAAAGAAGAAGAAAAAGATGTAGAAAAAGAAGAAAAAATGTTCTATTGGGTTGTGTTGTCTCCCCAACTGCACATAATTAAGTGACATATATAAAAAAATTAGAGAAAAAATGGTACACTAATTTGTTTCAATTAATTTAGACATAACTCGAAGTACACATGTTTTCTTTTAGGATAAGGTTTCCAATTATACTAAAGATAATCTTCCTTATATTAAGAATATGTTATTTTTATTTTCCTTCACGTTTTGCAGTCAGATGTGACTGCATTATCAGGTGCAAACTAATAAATTAAATACTTTCCACTAATTATTACACTGATTAAAATATTTGAACTTGATAAACTATTGGACTAAGAAGATGCACTAATTAATGTATGAAAATTAAGTTAATGAAAATTTGAATTTTAAAATGTTAGTAAAAACTTTCTTACACAATTCATTACGCAATTCCTAGACATTTAATATTAATAAACATTTTACAGGTCAATTAGATAAAATACTATTAATAAAAAGTATCAAAATTACAGTACACTAGATAAAACATGATAAAATAAAAATTAAATTAAAGACAATCATAACAGAAGCACAAGCAATCAAAACCTGAACTCACATTAAGGCAATCCTCAGGTTTCTTATAAAATTTTCACATGTTAATTTTGGAACAATAACACAACTGTTTGCTATCAGTCAATGACCACTTGGTGGTCAACTATACTGAAATTAACTTTTATGGCCAACCCGTTGGAGGGGGGAGGGGGCTGAACTCATGAAACACAAAGGGGAAAAATTATGTCAACTATGAAGAGAAATAACATTACCTAACAAATTTTTGACTTTTTGTTTCTCCTTATGTTGAAAGTACCATTTACTGCTTGTTTATGTCCCAAAAGTATGGAAAATGCCCATTATGTTCCATAAACTAGTTTTCTGATGAAGATTTTGATTTATATCTAGTTTGAGTTTTATTTTCAATTTTAGATACATGACTGCTGTTTTTGGTGAATGTGTTGCTTCACACTGTTTCGTTTTTTGTATATTCAGTTTTAAATAATAATAATAGGCATCTCAGAGATAGCATCAAGAGGTTGCAAGTATCTGGTAGAAGCTTTTCATTGCATCTGTGGCCAGTTTATGAAGAAAAGAGCAAAAATGTCCTCTGAACAAGCATCTAAAATGTGTGAGGCATACAAAGCACATTTAGGCATGCCTGTTGGGGTTTAAGACAAAACCCTGGGCACCGCATTTCGGCTATGAAAACAGTAAATGAACTTTGGAAGGTGAAGACGCATTAGAAAAATGTGGATGAAATAAACACAATCCATTCCTAGTTTAACATAATATTCTGGTCTGTTCTTCTGCACGATGGTACAGTAGGAAAAGAGGTGCAAGCAAATTTGGAACACTAAGGATTTTGTAGTGGAAAGGAATTCATACAATCCTAACCAAAATGACAAATTATTTGGACAGAGATTTTGGCCTGATGAAGTTAAATGTTGAGCTCCTGATATCCAGGTTTAAGCAATGTGACTTGTTGGATGCAAGTGTGAAAATCACAGCTCAAAGGAAGCATCATCAAACTTTCTTTGCTATCAAAACGGTCTCAGTTTTTGCCATAATATTAGCACTTTGTTTCAAGAAATTGGAATTATCTTGAATCCAACTGAGTGGTGCTTCTTCATGGATACCTCATCCAAGAGCCTCAAAGATGTGCCACTGCATAATGGGAACACATATCCATCTCTTCCTATGGCTTACTCAGTGCTTTTCAAAGAGAATTACAGCAGTATCAAAATCTTGACGAAAGTCTTGAAATATGAGTGTGGATTTGAAATTATCAGAGAATTCAAGATGGTGGAGTTTCTAATGGGTCATCAAGATGGTTTTACCAACCTTTCCTGCTGTATTTGACTTTAGGATAGCAGAGACACCAAGGTGCAATACAACAAATGACTTTGGCTGCAGCAGAAGGAGTTCTCTGTGGAGACATAGCGTTAAGCAGGAGCCATCGCTAGAAAGCAAGATGGTGCTTATGCCTCCCCTGTACATAAAGCTAGGGCATACGAAGCAATACATAGATGCCCTGGATAAAAATTCACCAGCATTCAAATACTTTGAAACTTCATCCCTAATTTGTCCAAGGCAAAGGTCAAAGTAGGAGTTTTCATGGGACCACGTATAAGGATCTTAAAATGCAACAAATTACCAAAGACACTCGAGAAAGGGGGCAAGCTGTTTGGACCAGCTTTATTGCAGTTATTCAGGGTTTCCGGGCAATAATAAGACTGAACACTATGAGTAACTGGTCCGGAATGTAGTAAAGAACTGCAGTGCAATGGTCTGTAGAATGTTGCTAAAGGTTCATACGTCTGATGATCATCTCATTACATTCAAAGAGAATATGGGAGCTTACTCAGAGGAACAAGAGGAGGGCTTGTATCAAAATATGCTGCATTTCAAGTGCTGCTATCAGGAGAAGTATAATGAGAGTATGATGGGAGACTAAATCATTGTCACGAATGAGCCCCAAATATAGAGTACACATGTATATCTGTAAAAGCAGCACATTTGTAAATATATGATGCATTCAATATAATCTTTCTTTCTTTGGTATTTATAATTAAAAGAAATGGCAATTGGCCACTGATCTAAATGAAAATAAATTAATTTCATAAATATCAATGTCCTATTCACACATTTAAAATCTGACAAGAATAATTGTATTTTTCCTAACAAAAATTGTTTTAAATAGTATAATCAATAAAAGCAATGGTGAGAAAGTTCTAGAAACCAATACAGAAAGGTGCTACTCCATTATTTGTAAAAGTTAGTTAAAATACCATCAACTCTATGATACTGAAGGTGAACATGACACTTCATTTTTCTTAAAATATTATCATAAGCTATGCTAAAGATACAAGGAATCTGAGTCAATTTTGTTTTGCCTCTTCATTCGGAGGATCTCTAATACAATCCTATGATAGTGCTTCAGCTCCTGTCTAAACCGAGAGGTTTATCAAAATCAAAATTGTGATTCAGATCCAAGCTATGTCTACAGAAGGAATTTATACGACACTGTCTCTTTGATTTTACTAGAATTCTCTCACATCTGAGCCTAAGTTAAATCCGCCCCTTATATATTTGAGAATAGTTTTTGTACTTGATATCATATACCTCAGTCTCATGCTCCCAAGACCAGAAGTTTTTCCTTGACCTTTCTCACAATTGTTGTTCGTTCCTAATTAGTTTAGTTTAGTATTACATTAGTTTCAAATTTTCTGCATTCTTTTTTCAGTCTAATTTGTACAAGAGATATAAGGAATAATGATAAAACCTTTATTCTCTCGAAAACTAACGTTATTCTAATTTTTAATTTCATTTTTAGATTTGAGTAAGGTGACTAGCCTTTTTGAAATATGTTTTTAGGTGAAAATGTTCTGGACAATTATTCTATAAAAAAGTACCCATCAACAATAATTTTTAAACTCTACTTATGAAATTTTGAATGGGATAATTTTATAGCTCAATCCAGAAAATCATAAATGACGTATCTCTTATACCAAAGGGATGGCATGACAGAAAGTTCAATGTTCTATCAGAATTTTGAAACATTTTAAAGGTTATTTTTCCTGATCTTAATTTTCATTGAGGTGGCCTCTTAGTACATTATATTATCCAGTTCAAATTACTTAATCAATGTATTACTTAGTGGAAAGTATTGAATTTATTACAGTTTGTACCTGATGATGGAGTCACATCTGACTGTGAAACTTTGCAAAGGAAAATAAAAATAATGTATTCATAATATAAGGAAGTTAACTGTTTTTAACACTCCAAGGACGAGCGAAACAAAATAATCACAGCAAACACGTCTGAAATTGTCAATTTCAGCTCCTCGTGCAGGCATTGCTTGACCATCACAAAGTTGTGTCTGGCCTCAGTGAGTGTCCGAGAATCAGTTTGTTTGCTGTATATCATTAGTGTATATATGTAGTGTGCTGTATATCATGTAGTGAGTTTTGTCACCATCAGCCACATATCAAAACTGACCAAGCTGTGCATTGCACCCTGAAATGTGGTAAATAGAATTCTAAGTACAAATACTGTTTTGTTTGAGCTGAATTTCTATGATATTGATTAAAAATTGTTAATTTACAAAGAACTATGAAATAATATTGAAAAAATGATATTTTCTTTAATTTCAAGGCCTAAGTTTAGGTGCATGATGTATATACATCACACAAAAACATTAGTCTTTTGCACTACTATTTCTTATAGTTGCAAAACCAATTTAAATTTTTACTAATCAATGTTTTTACTTATTAAAAATGTATTTCTGGGTTTAAAAGTTCTTTTATAATTTGTGTGATATAGTACACTCTAAAGGCAGTCTTATTGTCGAAAACCTTTTACAAATGTCAAATTCAATTGAGAGTGAGAAAGAAGAAAATTATTTGGGAATACTAGACATCTTCATTGCTTCTCTTGGAGCAGCAGTAATGACTAATGAAAACAACAGCGAATGAAGCAGAACATATTTCGAAGTTTACCAGGAGAAAAATTGGCACAACAACAAATTTTCAAACTGGAAGAAATAAAATATATAATGAAATATTTGGAGTCAACTGATCTGCTTATAGCATTCCTAGACAATTTGCCTCAAGAAAAGAAGAATTACCCTTATCACATTGCTGCAGACAATTTGTTTACTAGTTTCAACTTGCTGAGGAACCTAAAAGAAAGGGGTTGTAACAGAACAGGTACGATTTGCCCAAACAGAATACCACGAAATTTTTCTCTAATTTATAAAAAGAAATGAAAAGAAGCCATGGAGAACCACTGAAAGCATTATACAAAAATCATCTTTCTATGCAAATTGTTCAACAACAATGTAGTTAGAGCAGCTTCTACAGGGTACGGAGTGATGGAAATGAAGCCAGATAAAATATACTGTCAGCCTGAAAAGAAGATTATAAATATGCCTCAACCAACCTCAACCAGAGGCATACAATGAAAGTATGGGTGGTACGAACCACATGAGAATTCAGCCTTTGTAGGGTATATATTCAATGTAAAGAATGGTATTGGGCATTATTTACTTGGATGCTTGATGTTGTGGACAACAGCTTGGAATCTGTATAAAAATGCTCGTACTTCTGTAACAAAAAATTTTCAGAAGCAGACCTACCTAGCATGTTACAAAACTACCGCCAGGTGGAGCAGCCTCCCAAGCACCAAGAAGCACTAGAATTTCAGCAGGAATTAGATAGGATTGTCTTGACCATTTTCATGTACAGTGGCATTGGGCTTATAAGAGCTATTCTAGCTTAGTACTAAGTGATCTTTTTTCAGAATACTTATGAGTTCAATTTTAATTGATTAAACTTTGTAATAATAATAATAAAAACATTTCAATATTACATATAAAAAGTGTTATCATTTGCCTTTGTCCCTCATCTTCCTGAGCAAAATAGTAACCAATAATAGATACCAATTATTTCATCTTATGTAAAAAAACAACAACAAATTGTAGGCAAAAATAATTACAGTCCTTGAAGGGTTAATAAGATTGGAAACCTTATCCTAATATAAATGTATAAGAATAGATAATCAAACAGAAGAATTGTATAAATGTTTTCAATAAATTAAAATCAACCTTGCATGGCCAAATGCAGTCCTTCCCATTTCTAAAGCATCAATCTCTGTTCTGAAATAGTGACCAAAGCTACCATCAACAATTGTACTTAAATATCACAACTTCCTCATCATGGAATAATGCACTAATGTGATCCTAATTGCAATTAACAGCTCAAAATCAGTTTCACAATTTCCTCTGAAACAGTCAACCACACCCTGATGATATAAAAATGTAAGTTTTTGTGTGAAGCATGAACCCTAAGAACAGACTTGCTCTATCACACAAATCACATTTAACGTACTGTTCTTTCTCAATGAGAAATTGACTGGGACACAAATGAGTCTTTCCGAACATACGGGATTGAGCTGTAAGACTTCATTGTGTCAAGACTTGACAGCTGATAGCTGTCAAGTCTTGTCAATTATGACGACGAGAATTTTTTATTAACTTAACGCAAGTATAATGAATTTCGGATCATCCAACTAAAATATGAAATCAAATAATTTTTATTACTATTTTATATGTTCAAGATAATTTCTAACCTAAAAACATTGGCAGTAACAGCTCCCTTGACTTTTACATCAAACGTGGCCTTGAGATATAAGAACTTGTATTGCACATTCAACATAATACATTATATTCACTGAGCTGCAGAAATGTGATTGAAACGTGATTAATTTTTGCAGATCATTCAGTCAGATTATTCACACTTTGAATTGAACTTATTCAGGTAGAACATTGTCTCAATTCCAAGAGTTATCTCTGAAACATATTCTCAGGAAATAATTCTGACATCACTTTGAGCAATTCTTTAAATATATTAACATTCAACATTTACCTCAACTCTAATGAGACCATGTTAATGGAAATATTTAATAATTTAAAATATAACAGTTATAGATATGGAAAAACAGGTTTAAGCATCATTTAGTTTATATAGTGCACCACGAAAGTCTCTCTGCACCGGGCCAAGTCAGGGCCTTCTATTAAAAATTGTATTTATGTTGGTAGCAATCAGATTACTGGGAAACAAATGAAGGGGACAATACTTCAGCATCTGTTATCATTGTTGGTGAGTATGCAACTTAAGTTTTCTTTTGTTACAAATTGCAGCTCAAGTTATCAGTATAATTTCTGTTGCTAGCACACTCACCAGCATAGAGTACCTGCTTTTCCTGGCACACTGTAATGGATCACAATTCCATCTCATAAACAAGGATGTAGTTTTAAGTGAGAATTCTCCACCGTCAGGGAGGGTATAGCTTAGTTATTCAAACAATCCCAGAAAAAGCACAAAACATACAAAGTAAGGAGGTTTAAACTTCTGAAGCCTTGCCAGACTTCAGAAATTGTGTCTGTAGCCCAAAGAAATACAGTAAAAAAGAAATGGCATGCCCTCCATTGAAATATACAAATGCGAATTTTGTCATCAATTCCTTAAATTTGAAAATGTTTTGTTTGCAGTCTTTTCTAGTTTTCTCAGACTCTCTTACTAATTGATCTCTATGAGAAAATCTTATAGAGGAATAAAAATTCAAGGAAATGCATTTGTCATGTAATGTCGAAAGTTACATGGAGTTTTATTTTATTTTCCTTCCCTAATGCAGATAGGAGAAAACGTTTATGCTAATTAAAATTAGCAAAATTGTCGAGCATCACTACACGTCTTTCTAGTTGTCAATTCTCTCTCAGAGGATGAAAAAGAGTAGTATGAACTCAAACTGGCAACAGATGTCACTAGCTCCAGATGCCTGAAAATACAGACTCTGAATACAAGAAAGAGAGAGTTTAAATTATTATTATTACTGAAAGAATGACATCAAAATTATACTCTTCATACCTTAATGATATACTACAAACTGTTACTTTTGCAGACGACACTAAATGTTATCTTTAAATCTAAAACAGAACAATTTAATAGATACTGCCAAGACAGTGTTACGGCAACTTAGTAATCGGTTTTCACACAATAAGCTAATTGTAAACATAGAGAAAACAATGACCCTACATTTTCATTATCCACCAAGTAAGCCCTTATAAAACAACAATCTAAAGCTTTATGGTATAAACATCAGTGCAACTGAAGAAATAAAATTTCCTGGGATATTCATACAAAATAATTTAAAATGGAACATCCACATAGATAGAATAAACCAAAAACATTCAAAAATGTGTTAAGTTCTGAAAATTCACACAAAAAATTCTACAGATGACCATTTACATACATTACACGTTGTAACTATGCACTCGGTTCCGAAATGTTCAATAATTTTCTGGGGTCACGCACAGAAATACACAAGCCATTCAAATTCAAAAGAGAATTGTTACAACAATACCAAAGGTTGACAGACTTAAATAGTGCAGACCTCATTCTCTCATTCCCATATCTGTACATAACCAAAAAGGTAACTCCTAAAGGAAAATACTGTTTATAAATGCAATACAAACATACATCATTATAATACTAGGCAACCAAATCATTTACACATCTCATTCTTCAACAACACACTCCCAAAAACAGCTATACTACACAAATCAATGCCTCTATAATAACCTCCCACACAATTTAGAGAATTTGAAGAATTGCAAGAATATGAAGAAATTCAATAAACAAACTAGTGAGCTTTTCCTACAGAAGACTTACTACAGCATTGATGAATACCTTTAAT
The DNA here is from genome assembly GCA_031308135.1 of Acheta domesticus. Lineage (NCBI taxonomy): Eukaryota > Metazoa > Arthropoda > Insecta > Orthoptera > Gryllidae > Acheta > Acheta domesticus. The sequence continues at coordinate 167,597,290 of JAHLJT010008446.1, read as the reverse complement.
GACAAAACATATTTTAGGGATAAAATCTTAAAAATACAAACAAATGAAGAGGATATCACAAAATGCTAATGAACTATTTAATTTAAAGTTTAAAATAACATAAGTCTCCACTTAATTTATTTTACTGTACCATGATACGACTTGTGTTGATGTATTCTGATAATGCATATTTATATATAAGTAAAATTGAATATTATGTAATATAATACAAAATAAAATTAAAATTTAATATGTAAAATCTCACAATTAGAACTCTAACTATTTTTTCCAATATATGAGTGTGAAACTGTAAATGTACGTATGTAATTGTAAGCCTGTACAAAATGGTAATATGTTATTTATTTACACATGAATCTATGGTAATATAATGTAATTCTAAAGAAAAGTGACTTGTTATTTTTTCGGATAAACAAATATCACCGTATTATTAAATGTTAGGTGCATATATATGCACCTAACATTTAATAATACGGTGATATATATAATGTGTGTGTGTGTGTGTGTAATATTTAATATTATGTAATGCAATGTAAATCATAATATAAGATAATTTGTAATAAGTACTATCTCACAATTAAAAAATTAAATATATTTCCACTGTATATAATAGTGCAAGATCATGAATGTAATTACATAATTGTAAGGTCAAAATAAAGTAATATCTACATAAAAATTATAGTAAAACAATGCTTGATCAAATTTAATTGTCAATCAGTTTGAAACTATTCTAATTGACAAACATTATTATTATTATTATTATTATTATTATTATCATCATTATTATTTAAAAATCTTCTATCAAATATGGCAACAAGAGAAACAATTTAGCATCTGAGTATATGATTTAAAGTAACAAAACAAACAAATTAGGGATAAGGGAAAGTTTTATAAAAGTTTATGGGAAAGATGCAAAATATTAATGCTCATTATATTCACATTAGATCAGCGACATAAGTTACTTAGGGACTGAAAGAACCATGTCTGGGGGCCCCTGAATAAAAGTATATTTCAGTGTTAAATGAGGAATTCTTACCATCAAAACAATTGTCTGATGAAACAAATAATTTGCTGAGAGTTTCTTTAGAAAGTTATTGCACACACAGTTACTATTGCTAAATACAACCTCTTGTGGCAAACACAAACAATAATTCGATGACGACTGTGTTTTTCGGGATCCCATGTTGAATGTTTAAACATATGTTTAAAAATGGTGAAAAAAGTGAGAAACTGGAAAAAGTGAATATTAAATGAAAAGGAAGTGTTGCTGTGATCTGGGCTATATAAATTCGCAGTCTAATAAGACTCTAGAGGGGAAAAAAATTTTTTTCCAAACTACGCAACACAAACAAACAAAAGCTTTCTTTGTCTTTCTTTTATTTATTAGTTTTTTATTAATTTCATTAAATACTGACAATGCATCATTTGTGCATTGCGCTGCTCATAACACTGGTCTACAAAATAACTTTTTTCTTTGACAAGAATGAAAATAACAGATTCAAGAAGTATAGCATCTCCTACTTTGGGAAATTTCGATTTCACGTACAAGTATCCAGCAGAAAGTTTATCCATAACTTTTACAAAATTTTTCATTCCTTCTAATTTAGTACGCAATGGAAGTAAATATATTTTTAAGGACACTTTTTTTCTGGTCAGGGATACGAGATTCCTTTAACCCAGATTATCCTACCATCCTACATGTAGGACATTATATTTTTGTAGAGTTTACATTCAGAATTTTTAACATATGATGGTAGTAACATTGGTTTATGAATCTAGAGATATGAATTTCTCAGATGGATGCTAGGTATGGTTTGCTGCAGAACGATTTGTTTAATTGTTGGTGCAATATCTTTACTGTATTTTCTTCATCTGTGCGACGGCTTCAACAATGTAAGTTTTTAAATTCTTTATAGGGGAATTACGTATGTATATAGATTAATATGTCATATATAAGATAAATGATACATCTGATAACAAAATTACACAAATTTTATTATGAATTTCTTTTCACAACTTCAATACAGTTGGTGTCCTACATGTAGGTCGGTAGGATAATATGCATACCAAGACGTAAGATCAGTAATGACATTGGTGGATACTATTAATTTTTTTGACAGAATTCGCCGGAAAATGCTATCTTTGAGTGAAATAATAGATACATTGGAAGTGGAAACAGACAAGGTTGGTACTGGAGAAGTTGATATTTTTATCTCTCCTCCAGAAAATGTGACAAGAATTATCGCTGATAAAAATTCTGGACAATAGGATGATATAAATACCAATAATCTTCCAGGTAGTGTGTTACGAGCAGAAGCTCAAATAAAAGGTAAGCATACCACTTCAGTAGAAGAATGGCTCAATGCCATATAAGTCAGAAAATGTTCTTACCACTTCCAATAAAAGGCCAAACAAAACAAAGAAAAATGTTTATAATGGTCGAAGGAAGACAGAGCACGACAGGTTCCTGAAAAATTTCCCATAATTTCCACTTCTATTTTGATATTCTTTTACTAGTATTCCTCCATTAATGGAACTTCAAAGTCAAGGAATACGTGGTACAGGCAGACAATCACTTCGCCAATTGTTTGAGTCAATCGCTTACCAAATT
>JAHLJT010008446.1:167584263-167594582 GCA_031308135.1 Acheta domesticus | reverse complement strand
GTCCAATAAAAGATGTGAATAACATGGAGAAAGGAGTCAGACGTTCTTTTGAGTTTGCTGTTGCAGAGAAGACTGTTTTGGTGTGCAAATGGCGGGACAATAAAGTAGGTACATTTGCCACCAACTCAGAATCAGTATACCTGCTTCTAAGTGTTTCAAGATATTCACAGAAGGAAAAGAAGAAAATTCAGGTGACTCAACCAAATGTTATTGGAAAGTATAATATGGGTGGTGTGGATCAAGCAGATCAGAATGTATCATTGCACAGTGTATCAATTAGAGGGAAAAGTGGTATTATCCTCTGATAATGCATTGTTTTGACATGAGTGAGCAAAATGCATGGCTTCTCCACAGAAAAATGAAAGCTTGACCACTTGTCCTTTAGGCACTGAGTAGGAACAGCTCCCTTGGAAAAATACAGGAGAACTTAAAGCGAGGCACCATCTCAGAGAGAGAATTAGGATTCCAGATATGACAGACTGGACCCCCCTTGTTATCTGCCAGGAGAAGCAGACACGATGCCAAAAGTGTACAACCCGTTGTCAAAAACCTGATGTTAAGTTGAACACAAAACGTTTTGTCTTATATCATACAAAATCAATATATTCTGCTCAATAATGCTTTCATTTACAACTATCCCAATCTTTACATATAAAATCTAGGATGTTTTGAATATGGTAATGCATAACCCTTACAGGAGTGTTTTATCCTACCGACCTATATGTAGGATGCCCAATATTTTCCAAAATGAAATAGGAATTGAGACAAAAATATTTTTTATGAGTTATTTCATGTCTAGTGACAGCCCTTACCGACTTCTAAAAAGAAAGTTTTAAAAAAATCTATTTCAGGATAATCTGGGTTAATATTTGTCACAGAGAAATAACAATCACTTAGATGACCCTTCGATTCCCTCCATATCATAGGAATTGCAATGGCATATGATGTGTTACATTTTTCTATCAAGACAACAGTTTTAACACACAAAACATATTTGGGGTCCAGTTCTTTTGAAAATCACCATTTAGACAGCCAAAGCAATGTTGATAATACTTTTTTCAAAGTGGTGTTAAATTTTGCCGCTGAGTCTTTCAAGTCAGCTAACCACAAATACAGTAGAAATGATGCAAATACATGCAGAAATGATCTGCATGATTTACACACATTTTTGGCGTGAGGAATGTACAAAAAAAAGCTTACACACAACACTTCTAAACACAAAGGAAGGAAATATATCACTAGTGATATTCGTGCCAACAAGCTCATAGATACCTCAATAATGACACATCACTATGCTAGATTAACTTGTCTGAGCATGTCAAAACATGAATGAATCTGCACAGTATTGCCTCTTGGTGTTTCAGCATGATATTTCATATAATTTTCTTAAATTCACCTTGAATAAAATTGCTACATGTTTGATAAAGATTCCTATGTCAAGTTAATGAGAACGTTAAAATCAAGTTTTAAAAAGTGGCAGTCACAAAAAACTGTGCCAGATGGAAATATTCTGAATACATATCTGAATTCAGTATGAGAAAAAAAAAAACACTCAATTCACTAATCAGATTTCTTGTGAAGAAAACCTTGTTGACCAGTGTAATTAAAACATTGTGCTAAATGATGGCATGAACAAGATATTAGACATTCAGACATTTTACCATTTGCTGGAATGAATTTCTGTTTTCTTGGTTACAGAATTACTTGGTGGAACATATTAACCAAGATCGATTTAGATAAAAAGCACAATAACCTTACATTAACATGACTTTGTCTTACAAGATGGTCATCACGGAATTATTCCCTAATAGCTATACGACTTGGATATTTTAATATTTTCTAAGCTTTAATAACAATTACTTTCTCTAACACAATGACTGAAGTGAATGAAGTCCGTAACTTAAAAAAAGAAATGGAAAATTTTGAATTTCTTTTCCATGTAGTACTGCATTCCAAATTGTGCACTAACATAAAATCTGTTTCAAAATACCATCAAAGCCGTGATTTGGATTTACAAACAGCACAGAATTTACTCGATGGAGCTTGGGAAGAATCGAAGACTGTTGAGAATCACTTAACTACGATGATTTGAAAAATGTTGCAATAGAATTATTTAAAGTCTGGGAAGTAGAAGTAGAAGAGAAATTTTGCAATAAACAAGTGAAGAAAATGAAACTACATTTTGACCAACTTTGCGAGGATCACAGAGGCTAACAAAATTACAATCTTTCAAAGTTATTCATCCACAAGTTTTGATAGCTCCTCTGGACGATAAAATTTACGATGATGCACAAAAACCTCAAACAAAATACCCACGCAGATATTAAGAAAAACTTGTCTCAGTTACTGTCTTTGCGAATTTCAAAACTAAGTTCTGTTAAGGATCATGCAAACTTGCTCATTATTAAGTTTTCCCAATATGTGTCACTGAAAAAACGTTTTCAAAAATTAAAGCTGATTAAAAACTATTTACGAAGTACTATGACACAAGAACGGCTGAGTAATTTAGACATTCTATCAATTGAGCACGAAAACGATGAGGTTTGAAAATAATATTTCTACTGTCCTTGATCAATTTGTAAATGTGAAAAAAAGTCCATAATTTAAACATTAAATTATATCATGAAATTGCAAAAATTATAATTAATTTTTTGTCATAATTTATTGCAATCAAAATTTTCACTCATAAAATTCTGCTATTAAAACAAAATTAAATCAATGAATTGTCTTTAATTAAGGGCCTCCTTTGTTGAACTTACAGTACTGCATTAGATATGTGGGTGTCTATATATGTGACACACACACACATACACCTACATGATGAGATGTTGAAGGTAGTTACTTTAATAGTCAAAGTTATTGCAAAGACAAAAATTCCCTCACCTTCAAAGGCAACACTTAATTCTTTATTAGACCACACTGAACTTTGTAAGATACTCATGTGAATAATACCTGCGCACTGGGTATTAAAAATCCTTGACATTACTTAATCTGGCATTAAAAATTTCTTTATCCCAAATTTCAGTACAGGACATGCAGAAATTGACTATTTGTATGTGGTAAGTGTAGGTTGTGTAGGACTGAGGTATTTTAGATTCAGTTTAGATAAGTTTTCTTGTATGTTTATGGTTCTTAATTATTAAGTTTTCTTGAACTTTGATTTTTTAAATTTAATAATGTCTGTTATATTGGATGAAAATAGCAGTTTATATATAATACTTACAGATGTTAACCTCATGTATGTAATGTTATATGTTGGTGTTTGTGCTTCGTTTCCATTTACTTTGTAAATACAGTTGTGTAAATATTATTTTCTGTTTCATTTGAGGCAGTATCTTTCAATTTGAAAAGTTGCCCTAATTCCAAAATGGATTCCTGTTCCAATGTATGTAAACAATTTCCTGATATGAAGTTCAACAATCGTACTATCTAGTGCACAGTCAAATTTTAGCATTAATATTAAATTTCTATCAAAGTCACCAACCATTATGAAATATGAGCATGTATCCAGAACCAATGAACTTAATGGTAATTCATTCATTGATTACTCAGAATAAAATAATATTACCATGTTACATCTAACAGAATAAGTCATTGTTTTAATAACAAAATAATACACTATTATATTTTAAAATGTTTAAACTTATTTCAGAAAATGGGCTCTCCCAAAGAAGAAATACTTCTATACCAGGATATTAAATTACATTTTTGAATTTTGTTTTGAGATATCAAACAATCATTTTCATTTTCATGAAAGTCAAACAAACAAAAAAGAAAAGAAGCAAGCTAGCAAGTGGAAATAAAGTAGGCGTTCTTTTCTTTCACTTTTCAGATCTAATCGTAATGACATGCAATTAAATATTCATATGAACACATTTATCACAGAAGTCAAACATAATGAGTGATTTTATAAACATTCTACTTTTCTTCTATTAACTTATGTCATCATTTAAATAAAGCCTACTACAATTTGCTGCATCCTACTGAAATGTTCAATACAAGTAAACTACGGAAACGTAGAAATGCAGGAAATAGTTATCTAACATGACAATAAACATCAAAAAAGAAAGAAACAGAGATCTTTAGTTGAAAGACATAGCAGGCAGAGTATACCGTGCATCAGATCAAGATGAAGAAACTCACTGGAGATAGGCAGCACTTGGCAGAATGGACGATTCCTTAAGTTCAGTGAAACATTGAAGTAGATCTACTGATGGATTCCAGCCTTTATTTTGCAGGTACAGTTGTAAAAGCATATACAGTTTCTCAGTTACATATCCCGCACCAGGAAATGGAGGGCCCATTTCCGTCTGAATTCCTTTTGCCACAATATTCTTCATTGTTTCTGCCAAATCCATTCAATAATTTTCAGCTAAACAACACTGTAACACACACCCTTACACACACACACACACTCACACCACACACACATATACTTGCACCCAGTATCATAAGAAATCAGGTATATGCAAATTGATATTCATACAAAAATATTTCTAAATAATAACATACATGAATTACATTGTAAATAGAGGCAGAACTATGAAGGGAAAGGCAAGTCTGCACGATAGATTTGAAAATGTTCAAGATAATGGTTTTATTACCAAATGAAAGAAAAGTCGAAATATACTTACTAAGTATGTCTACATTAATTACCATCAAAGAATTTGAGAAAATTCTTGTTTACTCTTGGTGAATTAAATATCTTCACACAACTGAGCGTTTCTAACTATAAGCCATTCACTGACAAAATAAGTTACACTGATCAGACTAGAGATATGGCACACATCGGAATATTAAAGTAGGTAATATAATAATCAAATGAAAATAAATATCACTTCCGCGGCCCTCATACGCGCGTCGGCTTCGCAGCTTCCCACCATTACTTATGACTCGACTTACCACTGAGAAATTGTAATAATTACATATAAGATATTAGTCTCTAAAACGATGAAAAATCTAGCCTTTTAGCCATGACTACAGATTAAAAGCATTCACATTTTTTTTACAAAAATCTAGATACTTTTTAAACAGTTCCCTCGTCCTTCAAGGAACAGCTGATTAAAATATCGAATTCTCTTAGTTTCACCACTCGAACAGCGCACGCGCAGTTCGATCGATTTGTCGCTGCGCCATGTCCGATTTCGCAATGACAATATGTTAATGGATCAGCGACTTTTGAAATCTTGGCAAAAATCTCTTAATCTTCCAATATTGTTCAGTTCTTTCTTATGTTAGTTATTTAGTATTCATGTAGGTAGCATGTAAACGTGTGTAAGCTTTATGCTGTTATTGGTGTTGCTACCCAAATTAGTTAAAATCGAGTAAAAATTGCTTCGCCTTGAATTTTGTTAGCAGTTCTAGAAGACTTTTGGGGCTCTATCCCTTAACGTGCTCCCATTCATCCATGAATGTACTCCCGACACCCTGAGCTCGGAGAAGGGAAGCGAAAATCGAGTCAGGAACCCGCGGAAACTGGGGCATACAATCCGTAGTTTGAATGTTCGTGGCTCTCTGGAATTTACTGTCTGGTTCGTTGTCGAACTTCGTGTTCAAGAGTTCTAAAAATAGTTATTTATATAACAAGTCCTGTAAATTAGTTTTCTGGCCGAGTCCTTAAAGACTAAAAGAGGATGTGTTACATAAAATGTTTTTTTTTTGTTATTTCTAGTTATTCTAGTTATTGAAAATAACATTTAACTATTTCATGAGTTAAGAATTGTCATTAGGCCCTACTCTCGATGTTCTGTAGCAAGGGTTTGTTGGAGCAGGTTCTTGGTACTGGTTTTAAATAAAAATCGCAGTGCGCGGAAGGACCAAAATGACGAAGGGGGATAACGCGGAGAAAGGAGGACGAAGAGAGCACGGGGACAAAATGGGACAATGGAGACAAAATGGACAAAATTGGAAAAGGAGCAAAATTGGAAAGGGGAATAATGAGACGAACGGGATAAACGGGTCAAGTAGACAAAATGGCACAAGAGTACGAAATGATACAAGAGACCAAATGGTATAAGTTGACAAAATGGTACAAGTGGACAAAATGGTGCAAGTGGACAGAATGGTACAAGTGGACCAATGGTGCAAGTGGACAAAATGTTACAAGTGGACAAAGTGGTACAAGTGGACAAAATGGTACAAGTGGACCAAATGGGACCAGTGGACCCAACGGGACAAGTGGACCATATTGGACAAGATGGCCAAATGGGACAAGATGACCAAATGGGACAGGGGGCAAATGGGGAAAAGGGACAAAATTGGACGAGGGGACAAAATGGGACAACTGGACGAAATGAGAAAGGGGCAAATGGAACAAGGGGATAAAATAGAAAAGGCCCCGAAATGGGAGAGGGGAAAAAGTGGGGCAATGCGGACGCCGAGACAAAATGGGACAAGGGGACAAAATGAGTCAAGGGGGCAAACGGAAAAGGGGACAAATGGGACATGAAGGACCAAAGGAACGAAATGGGATAAAAGGACACGGGGACATCTAAACACGAGAGTCCGCTAAAATATTTTTAATGGACTGTCGAGCATTTTAGCGGCCGTTGCTATGGATGTGCTCTTAAAGCGTTGTTTAGATGGTTGGTTGCTATGCGCGTGTTCACCGACGTAAATAACGACTAGTGCTGCTACTGAATGACACAGACTTCGCCGTATTAATTTTATATTTCCTTTCGTCTAGGCTAGCTATTAGGACTAGCTACATACTCTTGCCAGCTGCCATCTACTGCCACCCAAAGTACTTTTTTTTTTTTTTTTGCATTTTTTTAATTTTTCGGTTTCCTGATAGTAGAACGAAAATATATTTTAATAATATTAAAGAACAGTAAAACCTCGTCCTAAATGCCAATTTTCTTTGAAAAATTTGGAGCCGTTTTTAAGAAAACTACGTTTAAGTGCTACTGTAAATTCGAAATTTTAAGCTCCTTTTCACAGAAAATTGAGGTTTTGAAAAACTTAATTAAAAGACATTTGAAGCACTTTAACTCACAAATACAATAGTGTTTACAAATTGCTGGAATTAACGGTGTGAGAGATCTTTAAAAAAGTTACATTTTTGTAATTTTTGAAAAAAATAAAAAAACTCAAAATGAACTTTACTCATATTACTCAAATTAAAGTGTGCAATTAGCACAACCCGTCCGAAAAGTTTGAAGAAAAAAATTTGAACCTTTCATGAAAAAATGACGTTTGAGAGTTTCTGAAAATGCGGAATTTTGAGCTAGTTTTCACAGAAAACAGTTGAGTTTTCGATAAACTTTATATGGCATTATTTAAAGCACATGTACTCATAAATATAATGTGAACAAATTGCTGCTAATGTAAATATTAACGAAGCGAGAGACAAGAAAAAATTACATTTTTGTAATTTTCGAAAAAAACAAAAGAATAGAGCAATATGGTGTTTATGTCATATTGTAGAGTGCATCAGCAGTATTCCTACCAAAAGTTAAAAGAAAAAACCTGGAGCCGTTTGAAAAAAATATTTTTGTTGTTTTTTAAAATGGCACATATTGCGCGAAAACTATTAAATGTTTCATAAACAGCTAAGTTTACAGCATTATGTTACGTTTAAGTTTGCATTGTGAATGAGGCCTAAGGGACTTCTTATTAGAGTCGACTTTCTGGCACGTCCACTTAGCACTCACATAAGCCTAGCGCGCACTGGGTCGGCACGGCACGGACGGACAGGACGGACGGACGGACAGGACGTTTTTAAAGGTTCATTCTACAGTTTTCTGTAAGGGTGCCTGCGCTAGGCCGGTACGGTCGGAACGGGACGATCCGTACCTTCCACCGTTTGCAAAAAGTCCGAAGGAAAGTTCTTCTGACGTTGGTAAAGCTAGCACTCACTTTCTCAAAACTCAAAAATTTTTGTGTCGTAATTTTGAGCTAATTTCAGCCACCCGCCAAAAAATTTTGGGCTACCTCCCAACACCCTGAAATTAAGATTTCAAGTTTTGGCCAGTAAAGTTAGAACCCCACTTATTCAAAATCAAAATCTTTTTTACGGTCGAAACAAGTGAATTTTGGGCTCCTATGGATCACCTTTCAAAATTTCGAAACTCACGCCAACTAAGAAAATAAAAAATCAAAACCACTCCAATTTCTCAAAAATTTTTGCGCCATAATTTTGAGCTAATTTTTTGCTCTTTAGTGACACCCAAAATGAAAATTTCAAAAATGGGGGTGGTAAAGTTAGCACCCTTACTTACTCAAAATTCAAATTTTTTTTGTACAGTCAAAATAAATGATTTTTGGGCTCCTATGGGACACTTTTCAAAATTTCGAAAATCTCCCCTAAATACGGAAAAAAAAATCAAAACCACCCCTAATTCTCAAATTTTAAAAATTCTTGCACCATCATTTTGAGCTCTTCAATGACACCAAATTGTGGTACCCCACAATCTCCCGTAATTAAGGTTTTAAAAATTAGGGTGGTAAAGTTAGCACCCACACTTACTCAAAATGCAAATTTTTTTGTATGGTTGAAATAAGTGAATTTTGGGCTCTCGTAAACCGCTTTTCAAAATTTTGCACCTCACCCCTAAATACGAAAACAAAAAATTAAAACCACCTTCATTATCATCACCATCATCTTCTTATATGGATTAGGCATATTGCCTGTTTCAGCCTCTTTCCATCTCATTCTTGGTCTTCCAACATTTCTCTTTCCTCACAGCTTATAATTCAGGGCTTGCACTGGAAGTCTGTTTTGCGGCATATTTCCAATGTATGTCCACCCATTGCTGACTGTACTTCTAATTTGTCATGTACTGTTTTCTTCCCGCTGTAGTTCCTCTCTTATTTTTTTCACTTTTTATTTGGTCTCTTAATGTCAGCCCTTTACTCCTCTCAAAAATCCTCATTTCTGCCTTATTCAATCCTCCTACAATCTTCTTGTTTTTGAACCCAAGTTTCACATCCACACAGTAAACCGGGAGGGCCATAATATCATAAAATTTAACAGGGTTTCTTTACATGCTTTCTTTTTAAATGCTCTATTTATAGTTCCACATACTGCTGAAATTTATGGATCTTGCTGGTGATATCCCTATCTCTTTCCATACGTAATTTTGCATCCTAGGTAGGTAAAATGCATTGCTTGTTCTAAAACATTATTTTGAAGCACAATCTTTGTTCTTTCCAATTCTTTTCTTTTAAAGCCATTTACTTCGGTTTTATTAACTGATACTATCAGATTGTACTCCTTTAAAATTTGCTCCAGTTGGTAAATAGATCTTTGCAAATTATCTTTGTTTTCCTGCAGAATTACCTGGTCATCAGCATATAAAAGAATATTTAAAAATGTATTTTTGCCCAGGAGGGCACCATGTTCTTTCACCTTTTAATTATGTATCCCAGATATATGTTAAAGAGTGTTGGCAAAAGTCTGTCACCCTGCCTACTCCTTTATTTATAATTCTCTTTCCAGAAACATATTCACTGTATTTTACTGGGATATTAGGATTATCATACATACTTTTCACCATTTGTACGAGACGACTTGGATACCCTTCTTCTTTCATAATGTTCCATAATTTACATCTGTTGACATTATCAAATGCCTTTTCAATATCCACGAAGACTAAATGTGTTTCACTATTAAACTCAACTCATTTCTCAATTATTTGTTTTCATGTAAATATGTCATCTAATGTTCAACGACCTTTTCGAAACCCCTGTATGTTCCTGGGGAAGAGTGCAATCTGCAATGGGAGCTATTCTGTTATTCACAATTTTTGCATATATTTTGTAACATAGTTAAGTAGACAAATACCCCTATAGTTGTGACATTTACTCTGATCTATTATTTTAAAACATGGAATAATTAATGAATCTAACCATTCATCTGGTATTGTACATCCTTGCCAGCATTCATTCATTAGGTGGAGCAGTCAAAATTTCAGTAATATACCCCCACATTTCATTAATTCTATGTTAACCTCATCAGAACCACAGACTTTCCTATGTTTTGAGATTTTAATATGCATTATTAAGCGCTTCATAACTAACATATTACATTTCTTTTTGTTCCTTTTCTTTCAACCGTGATACATTTCTTGCCACCCACTTTCTTTCAATCCCACTCCATAGTTTTACAAAGTAGTCTAACCATTCTTCCCAGGAAATTATATTCAATCTTGCCATATTCGTTTCTTTCTAAATTCCATTGTTTTTTAATGCTTTATATGCTATACTTTGTCTTCTGAATACATCCTGTTCTAACATATTCACATGTATCTTCCCAAGATTCTTGATGAGATTGCCTCACTATATGATTTAACTATTTCTTTTTTGGTTGTAGATCTGTT